>OY979712.1:8358148-8958148 GCA_963855925.1 Inga laurina | reverse complement strand
GTCGGGTGTAGTGAGAAACCCCAAACTAGTACTGAGTTGACTTCGCCTCCTATGACTTACATTCTTGGAAAAGAATACCCGAGTCTTAGTTAAACTTACTTTCTTCCCTGAAAGACTGCAAAATTTATCAAGACAACCCTTCGCTACCTCGACTTGCTCCATAGATGCCTCAGCAAATAAGATTAAGTCATCAGCAAAGAAAAGATGGGAAATAGGGGCCCATCTTTCCTAAGACGAATAGGTTTCCATTTTCCACTATAGAGCTCCTCCTGAATCAAGTAAGCCAATTTCTCAATACAAATAACAAAAAGGTAAGGAGAAATGGGATCACCTTGTCGAACCCCACGCGATGGAAAGAACTCTTGTGTTTTACTACCTTCCCAAAGGATTTGCATAGCCACAGAAGTGACACAACGACGAACCACATTGAGGAGGTAGGGTGGCAAGTGCATCTCCGCAAGACAATCAAGAATAAAATCCCAATTTAATCTATCATATGCTTTCTCAAGATCAATTTTGATCGCCATGAAGCCCTTCTTTTTCTGCATATTACGCATTGAATGAATAACCTCCTGGGCAATAATTATATTATCCGACCCTAGACGACCAGGCACAAATCCATATTGGTTAGGGGAAATAATGTCAAGAAGAGTACCCTTTATCCTGTTCGCAATAATTTTTGTAATAGTCTTATAAACAACATTACATAAGCTAATAGGGCGAAAATCTTGTATGCGCTCAGGATGGTCTTTCTTTGGAATGAGAACAATAAGAGTCTCATTAATCTCATCAATAATGGAAGGGTCCCTGAAGGCATTTTGAATAAAATTGCACACAGACTTGCCAACAAGATTCCATTGGCTCTGAAAGAAAAGAGCATTCAATCCATCAGGACCAGGAGACTTGAGAGCGCCCATGCTAAAAATAGTCTGTTTGATTTCTTCATTAGAGACCTCTCTAGACATGGCGCCCAGCATTGCATCATCAATTGCGGGGTAAGAGAAATTCCAGTTTATAGCAGACAGCTGGATTCAGTATTACAAAAAATATTATTATAATAAGTCAATGCGATATTCTTAATACCTTCTTTATCATAATGCCAGGTATCATTGTCATCCAGCAAAGCTTCAATTCGGTTCCTTTTCCTTCTCGCATTTGATTGGCATGGAAATATTTAGAATTGCGATCCCCCAACATGTACCAGTTACATTTAGCCTTTTGAACCCATAGAAGGTCTTCTTGAATAAGAACCGCCTCAAGTTCTTGCCAGAGATGTTGAGTTAACAAATCAAGGGAATGCTCATTTACGCAACTACGGGGAGTCCTATTCAAGCCCACCAATCTGTTCAGAAGATGACGTCGGCGACAGCCCATGTGACCAAAAACATTATGACTCCAAGCTTTAACATGAGTAGTAAAATGGGAAATATTATCAAGTAGGTGCCACTCCTCCTGCCAGGAATTCTTCATAAAATCAGTAAAGTTATCATGGAGAATCCAGGAAGCCACAAAATGAAAAGGGAATTCTCTGATAACATCCCTACATTGAGCTTCAGAAGTACGTAGAAATATAGGACGATGATCATATTTAAAGAATGGCAAATGAACTACCAAAGCTTGAGGGAGTGCCTGGAGAAATTCTGAGTTAACAAGGACTCTATCCAATATACTTTCGCTACCATCCCTCTTCCAAGTGAAATAAGGACCCTGGCAGCCCAAGTCTGACAACCCCATGTCCTCAACACTTTTGATCATACCTCTATCAATGCTACTACCAACTCCACGAGTAGAATGGCGATCATGCATATAAAGGGTACCATTAAAGTCCCTACCGATGCACCAAGGGCCTGAGATTAATTGACTTAAGTCTTAAAGAGTAGACCACAGAACACGGCGCTTAATGGGGTTAGGACTCCCATAAACTGCGGTAATGAAACAAGTCCTATTTCCCATATCAAGACTCATATGAATGAACTGATCATGAGTACCTACAACTTCAAATTTCCAATCCTTATTTCTCCAAAGAACCCATAAGCCACCACTGTACCCTTGAGCATCAACCACTGTGAAATTATCAAAGCCCAGACCCCCTGCAATTTTCTGAGCCTTTGCTCCACCACTACGAGTTTCAAGAATAGCAAGGAAGTCAATATTATGCTTCTTGGTTAGTTCACGAACTAAGCCAGGAAAAGATTTGGCCCCGGTACCTTGACTATTCTAAAAGATGTAATTCATGAACAACCAGTAGGAATTAGCTGAGCCTCACAGCTCCTGGAATCTTCAAGAACGTCGCACTCAATTTCTTCATCTTCCATTATAATGGGCTCTTGAGCCTCTGCCGTACTAAGACTCATGGTAGCGGCCCCTGCACTAGGAGGAGCACTTGAATTAACGTGTTCGGTCTGCATGTCCTCGCTGGCAGAACCCCTGATATCCTGAGCATCTAATCCATTGAACACACTAAAAGGATTCATGATAGCAATACGTGGTGGAGACTTGAGTAGAGAGACTTGCTGAATAGGCTCCATGCTTTTCCCCAGCCCGCTACGTTGTGTTTTACCTCTATTTCCCTTTTGGCCCAAATGATTTGGTTTGGGCCCAACAGGAACCCAGACCTTCTGTGCATTAAGTATTTTACTGGATCCCCTTCCTGCGTTTTGGATACAAGCCTCCTTTCCTTTTGAATTAATATCCTTCCCCAGAGAAATTCTCCCACTGATATCCACCCTTGGCAAAAATTTCACAGTCTCATAATTATTCCTCCCATTAGCAATATTCTCTCGAGATCCATATTGACCTTCCAATCCTTTCGTTTCGCCTATTTTCCTAGAATCATGGCTGTGTCACTCCCTACCTTCAAGTACAGCGGATTTGGCGTGATTCATGAATGAAGCAGCTATCACTCACTAATTTTCAGATCCAAGTAATCGTTTCCAAATCTGACGCTTATGGAGATTCGCTGGGCCAAATTTCGCCTCCGGCGACGCTGAGACACCGCCGACCAGCCTCTTCTGCTTCTCCGATTCACCCTCCCGTCGAGTACGTTTCAAAGGTTCCGTCTTCAACCCATCATGCGCCCCCTCTCCCCCTGACGTCTCAGACAAAACTGCACTCCCATTCACACCACGTGTATGACCCTCATTTTCGACAGTTGAAGCGGTCACTTGCTTCTCGTTCTGGGAGCTATCTGAATGAGCACGTGGCAATGACGGACACTCTTCTTGACGGTGACCATAGATACCGTAGTTGAAACAGACCAAGTGCAGACCTTCATATTCAAGAACAAATGTTCGGCCAAAAATCTGAATAGTAGAGAGCAACTCTAACCGCAAGTCAATCTCAACACAGACCTGAGCAAACCTCCCGCGTGAGCTTAATGACGTAGCCAAGTCCACCTTAAGAGTTCTTCCAATCATCCCACCTAATCGAAACAACGATTCATAATTATAAAACTCGACCGGAACTGATCGAATACGAATCCACGTTGTAACTTTTCGTTGATTCCATGCATTCCATGGGTCAAAATTTGGCCTCCACCGTTGCACCAGTTGATAATGATCTGCCACCATCCAAGGGCCCTCTTGATAAACAAAATTCAGATTCCCATCAGAGGCAAATGATGCTATAGAGTAGCCATTCTCTAGATCCAAAAGCTTGAAAGGTTTTTCAAACTTCCAGAGGATTTCCAGCTTTTGGCGCATCCGAAACAGAGGGATGTTAATGCCCAATGGTTTAATGATCAAAGACTTTCTCCATGGTGCACACCAGGCTCCATACTCTTCCTGAGTAACCTTAAGTGATGGACATCTTTCTCTGCGTTTCCCATCGTCTGTATGCAACCGAGAGGCCTCCGATAAAGACCCAGAGTTAGTGAAATATCCTTTCAACCCCTTGATATATTCCTGCCATGCAGCATTCATCATAGAACTACCCCTATCTGAGGCTTGTTGACCCCTCTCTTCCAGATTTAGAACTTTATCCCTGTAGGAAACAGGGTTATCTGTAGGTACATCGGTACCAATATCATCTTTCTCACCGTTTTCCTTTGTCCTTATTCGTACCTTCTTTCTACTAAGTGCTAATTGGTCAGCCTCTTCTTCAGAACCCTGTCCTTCCAACCCTCGTTCCTCGAGATCACCTTTCGCCTCTCCACCGTTCGTTCCTCCAGCCATTTGGTTCCTCTAGTCTTATTGTGTTGCTTTTCTGGGGGTGCTTTTCTTATCGCATTTATTGTTCAGATATAGTTATATCTTTTTATGGCAAGTGATCTGTGGCTCTTTAGAAAGGCTTCAAAATCTTGGTGAGCTTTATATTTGCTTTTTTATAATAATGTCCTTCTAAACCAGTAGATTATAAGAACAAAAACTCCTACTATTACAGCAATAGAAACTATGATTAGTAAGATAAGAGGAGGTGATATTATGCAAAATTGTGGGGGCATTAATGAGTAATATAAACACTGGTTAGCTATCCTATTGTTTCCATAAGGACTCTTTCAACTATGTGTCACTACAAAAAAAACGTGATTTAGTAGCGGTTAAAAATGGGTATTAGTAGCGGTTTAAACCGCTACAAACAACATTAGTAGCGGTTACCAGAACCGCTACTAAATCGTATGTTGCAAGCAGTTTTGTAGCGGTTATATAAAACCGCTACTCAATCAAATATAACCGCTACATCCTTTGTAGCGGTTTAATCCAACCGCTACAACACTCTCATGAACGAAATTTTTTTCAGAGATATTTGTAGCGGTTATATAACCGCTACAAATATAAAAAATTGAAATTTTGAGGCGAAAAAAAATTACATTTTTTTATTTTGTAGCGGTTAACAAACCGCTACTAATTTTGATATTCATGAAATTTGTAGCGGTTATCAAAACCGCTACAAATTTCATGAAATTTAAAATTAGCGCCAAAAAATTAAATTTGAGTTTTAAAAAGGCGCGTTATTTAGTAGTGGTTTAATAACCGCTACAAATATTTAAAAATTTTTTAAAAAATATACAATCATTTGTTTCTGTTTTTTTAATATTAAATTAAATATTTTATTTTGTTATTATTTTATCTATTTTAATTAGCTTATTATTCAATAGTTTAACGTATTAATAAATTAAAAAGAAAACTGTAATTTAATTGGATTAGTATAAAATTTATATTAATAATATTATTAAGGATAGGTAGGTAATAAGGAATTATTATGTTGTCTGATATAATGTAATTGTGTATGAAAAATAGATGAAAATGAGATATAGCTCTGAAATATGTGGAAAAAAAATGGTTAGAATAAATTTTATAGAAAGGAAAGAAGTATTGTAAAAAAAATTAAAAATCTTGTTACCAGATTTGATCGTATTATTCAGCTCATCTACTCATACGAAAGAAGTTGTAAATGAGAGAAAATGAAAGAAAGGTAAGGTGAAAAGAAATTGGGGAGTGTTTGAAATGAGTTTTGGTAAGGGTATTTATAGGGATCAACGTACTATTTGTAGCGGTTAATGTATCCATTTTGTAGCGGTTATTAGTTAGTAGCGGTTATTTGTATTTTTGTAGTGGTTTGATATTTATAGTGATCCACGTACTATTTGTAGCGATTAATGTCTCCATTTTGTAGCTGTTATTCAGCTAGTAGCGGTTAATTTTATATTTGTAGCGGTTTAATAACCGCTACAAATATTATTTTATTTTATTTTTAAATTTCTTTTTACATTTTATTTTTAAAAATTTTTTGCAGTTTTTTTTAAAGACAAAAGCATAATTTGAATTTGATCACTCGTCGTCGCCATCCCTACAGAAATTTTGTAGAAAAATTATTGTTATGGATGTATTATTAAATTTAAAAAATTTAATTCAAATGACGTGGACTTAAAAAAATTACCGTAGTAGAGGTAAATTGTCATCGCCTGTAAGTCAACACATCGAGAAATGTTGCTTGAATACCCATTAGGAACTTTTAATTTCTTCAACGTTGCGAGGAAGACTTCCTTGTTCGGTTTTGTGAGGGTAAACTTTGCTGGTTGAAATCTGTCATACTCATCTGGCCAAGCATCTTCACGAACTCCCATGTCGCGTAAATCTTTCCTCGCTTGAAGGTGATCTTTTGTCTTGTCGGGTTCATTAAGCAGCGTATACAGCACATTGTCGCAAACATTCTTTTCAATGTGCATTATATCAAGATTGTGGCGAAGTAAATTAGATCTCCAATATGGAAGAGTGAATAAAATACTTATCTTCTTCCACTGCTGAGGCGCCGAAGTCCTGCCCGTCTTTTGGCAAGTTTGTGCTGAATCGTCGCTTTTTCCAAACTCGAAGTCAACATACTCAAGCTGCTGTAAGATATCTGTACCGGACAAAGTCTAAGGTGGTTCTCTTTTTTCTTGTTTCCCATTGAAGCGATTCCGTTGCAATCTGAACTTATGCCTTCCATCAAGAAACCTCCGATGCCCCATAAAGCACCACTTTCGGCTGTGGGGAAGGCGCACTACGTCAGAGTCAAAATTGCAAGCTGGACACACCGACCCAATATGCACATTCCAACCAGATAATGTGCCAAGGCCAGGAAAGCTACTAATTGTCCACATCAAGGCTGCACGCATGTTGAACAAAGTCTTGCCGTAAGTGTCGTACGTCTCCAAGCCGACATTCCACAAGTCAAGCAATTCCGCAATAAGCGGTTGGAGATACACATCGATGTCATTGCCCGGTGCCTTTTTGCCTGGAATGATCATAGACATAATGAAAGAGCTTTGTTTCATACACATCCAGGGGGTAAGTTGTAGAGAACTAAGACTACCGGCCAAATACTATAACTTGTGCTAAGATTCCTGAAAGGATTGAAACCGTCGGTCGCCAACGCAAGCCGAACATTTATGGGGTCAGTCGTGAAATCTGGAAAGTCGTTGTTAAACGTTTTCCAAGCAGTTGCATCCCGCGGATGTCTTAATTTACCGTCTTCGTTTTTATCAACGGCATGCCACCTCATGTGCTCCGCAGTTTACCGCACGTTAGATAAATTGTAATTCAAAGTTAACATTTTGAATTTAAATAAATAATTTACTAAATTAAAAAATTAATTTACCTTGGACCTGCACCTCAAACCCAGTGGACCGCGAAGACGACCCTCGTGGGTTGTTCTGCTCCCGAGCGTCCTCCTCATTGAGAAACTGCTCCATCTCCCTGAGCGCAATCGGGATCTCGAACTCCTCCTCGTCGAGGAAGTCCTCGACGCTAATATCTGGCCCTCCAACCTCAGGCACCTCTGGTGGGTTGTTCTGCTCCCGAGCGTCCTCCTCATCGACAAACTGCTCCATCTCCCTGAGCGCAATCAGGATCTCGAACTCCTCCTCGTCGAGGAAGTCCTCGACGCTAATATCTGGCCCCCCAACCTCAGGCACCTCTGGTGCGGTCGTCCCCTGTGGGATTATCTGTGGTGCCTGTGGTAGGGTCGACTCCTGTAGGGGGATGGGCTGAGATGCCGCGGTCGCCCTGCCTCCGCGCTGCCCCTTCCCTCTGCCCCCTGCTCGGCTACTGCCACCCCGTAAAATCGGTCTGGGGACCTCAGGGGCCTTCCCCTTATCCTGTCCTGAAGCCATATCAACTGTAAAAATAAAAATAAAAATTAGTCACATTATTATGCAAAAATCTAATAAAAATACAAATACAAATAAAATACGTGTTATATACGTACCTCGGGTGCAAATACTGAGAAATACTGTAGCAAAAACTCCTACACAGACGTCTGAACGCTCAAATCTTGAAGAAACCACTCAGAGAAACCTCAGGAAACAAAATAAGCAAACGGAGAAATGAGGGGGGCGGAGGCTTAAATAGGCCACATATTAGTAGCGGTTATTCCAATAACCGCTACCTTAACCGCTACAAATCACCCACATTGCCTTAAATTTGTAGCGATTCCACAAAAACCGCTACAAATTACAAAAACATTTGAAATTCTGTAGCGGTTATTGCTCAGAACCGCTACAAAAGTGGAGACTCCTGAAATTCTGTAGCGGTTATATCCCTATAACCGTTACAAATAGCTGACGTTTGGTATTTTGTAGCGGTTTTGTTGCTGTAACCGCTACACTGTTTATTGTAGCGGTTTCTGTGTATTAACCGCTACAAGTTTTGGCGGGAATTTCACGCCAACTTTGTAGCGGTTTTGTCTAACCAACTGCTACAAAAAACGAGGCTAATCTGTCGCGCCACTTGGCGCGTAGCTTGCCGCTACAAATTTGTAGCGGTTTAGGTTAAAACCGTTACAAATACTATAATTTGTAGCGGTTTCATATAACCACTACAATTTCACCTCTACAAAATACCATTTTTTTTATAGTGTGTATCTAAAAGTGGTAAATTTTATGACTGTCGCGAAGAGAATGGAAACGCTATTGTGAACTATTATCTGAAAGTGGTAAATTGATGGAAATAGCCAAAAAAGAAAAAGAAAAAATCAAAACGGATGGATAAGTTTTAAATTTGAAAGTTATAAGCACGAAGTGAGTAAAATGATAATGTAAATTATTGCCTAGTTCGAGTACCACCTTGAAAGTTTTACCCTTACGCTTTGCAATCACAGGAAGAACTATGGTGAAGTTAACATTAAAATAATTATTTAACCTTCAGAAAAAGATTCTATTTTTATGCCACAAAAATTGAGAAATAGTATTTGATATATTTTTAATATTACGTTAAGAAATCCATGTTTTTTACCCGGGCCTGAAACATGAGTGTCGTACGTCTTTTATCTTAGAAATGAAGTCACATCAATAAGAATTATCAAGAATTTTTTTCTTAAGCCAAACTCAACTTCTTCACACACACAGGAAATATGGCAAACTTATTTGATACGTGGTCTAATTGCATTTAAGGAAAATGATAAAAGAAAAACAATTCCATTTTCGAACATATGATTCCGAAGATATAAAAAAAGGTGGAGTTTCGCCTTAGAAAAGATGAAAAATCACTTGAGCTCAGTTGCAAATAAAAAGTGAATAACAGTAAACTAAAGGCATCAATTAGTGAGTTACTTGGGTGAATTTTTATTCTAAATGTAATATTCTTTTCATTTTATATATTATATCTACCATTTTGTTTTCAAACTAAGTTTTTTAACTTTTTTTACTTATATATAATTTAATATTACATAGAAATAGTTTAGAGAGATCATGTCATCACATATCTTATATTAAACCAAATGAGTGCATATATATTTGATTCAAAAAACAACATTATTTTTTTTTGTCCGATAAAAAAAACATTAAAAAAATTATCATTTGGAAAGCATATACCTTCAACGTCACAGTAGATTTGAGTGTGGATTTGAATAATCACAGTAATGAACCACCATTAAGCCACAGTCCGGCAATTCTGGCTTAGTGAAACCACAATTGAAACAAGTAAAAGGTTAGAAATCAAGAGGAAACGAAACTCAAAAACCACAGCCATAACTCCCCAATACTTTGTGAGCAAAACCACAAAGGCCTCCGACAAGAGCCCCATGCAATAAAGTTCGGATTATGTTTTTCACCTTCTCCGCAGTATAAATCCACCATACGTTCCTACTCGAACTGTTTGATGGCGCAGATTGACTTGGTAAATATAACAACCTTGCGATGCAAGACTTGGTGAAAGAGACATGAAAGATATTAATATTGGAAGTGGAACTACAAGGGCCAGAAGATAAGTGGAGGACTTTATTGCAATGAGTGTTGACTTGGAAATTGAAGGCCAAGACTGGTGGTTATACGGGATAGGAGCGAGGGGCCCAAACTAATCTTGTTTGAACCAGTTATGTTGCATGCTGCAAATTGAAATAGCATCATAATTGTCGGACGCGGAATGTCTCAATTTTCCTTTATGGTCCGTTTCCATGCACTTTCACTTCTAAGTTGTTCCACACACCAATTAATTAGACATTCAAGTTTGAAGGGAAAACAATCTTGTTCTTCTTCTTTGCCTCCTCCTCCTTCTCTCTCAGAATTCCCAGTTCCCAAATGAACCCAGCCAGCCCCTTCTTCATCCTCGTCTTGTGGGTTCTCATCAGAGCTACCCTCTGTGATGTGAATCCGAACTTCCAAGCTTGCGAGCCCAAAACCTGTGGAAACGGCCCAATCATAACCTATCCCTTCTATATCCAAGATAAGCAAGACCCCTCCTGTGGATTCCCTTTTTTCGGCCTTGTCTGTGATTCTGATGGCTTCCCACTGCTCAATCTCTCCAATACTCTCTACATCGTCGATGAAATTTTTTACGGCAATCAATCTCTTCGAGTCTCCAACCCTACCTTTCCAACGTCCGATTACCCCAATTGTCTCTCTCCCTCCAACAACCTCACTCTCGATTACCGGTATACTTTAGCTCCGAATCAGAAGGAGGTGCGGCTGTTCTTCGATTGTGAATTACCGTCGTTGCCGGAGGAGACTAAAGAGAACGTGTGGGGGTGTTATGAAGGGAACCAAACGAAGTCGGTGTTGGGTATGGCGGTGGACGATGAAGCGAAGAAGTTGAAGTATGCGAATGATAATTGCGGTGGTGGGCTGATGACGACGGTGGTGGAGAATTTGGAAGGGGGGATCAGAGAGGCTTTGGCAAGAGGATTCTTGTTGAAGCCAAGTAATTGGACGGCGAGTGAGTGCGACAGATGCCAGCGCAGTGGAGGAAGGTGTGGCTTCCTCCACAATGATGGATTTGGCTTCAGGTGCTTTTGCCGCGACCGCGACCATGTCACTACATGTTCTCCTGGAGAAGGTTTGTTGTTTGTATGGTGCTGTCTGATCACCTTCCGCAAATCCAAAAAAAAAAAAAAAAACAACTGCATGAATTTTTTAGATATTTAATTTAATATATATATATTTTTTAAAAAAGTGCCTATATTTCATGGATGAGATTCATCTTTTGGGTGAGATCAATATCAATGGATGGATTATTTTCATGGAAAAATATGTTACAGTCTTGGAGAGGAGTGTCTCCATTAATCTCTCTTTATTTCCTCTCCATTTAATGTATCTATCATTAGATTAAGTTTTAATGGTTGATATTTGTTCTATTTATTATGATAGATTTTTATTATATTTAATGTTATAATAATATATTTATATAATTTTAGATCTCAATCATTAAAACTTAATCTACTCACTAACAGATACATTAAAAAGGAAGAAGAAATTAATAGAGATATTCCTCTATGATAAAGGACAGTTCTGCCAAGGTGTGTCAATCCTAGATCTGTTTTCAAGGGCAAACTTTACAACTTTTTTAGGGGGAAAAATCAAATGGACATGTATTTCTTTCGTTGAATTGCTTTAGAGCATATCTTCAATGGATGCTTAATTCCATCTAACTTCCTTTTCTTGAAAGCATTTCACTAGGACAGATTACATTCATCGCAATGTTTTTAACTCACTGCAACCATATCCTATTATGATTATAGATTCACGGTGTATAATCTTTTTATTTAATGGATTTGATCATTTTCCAGAAAAAAAAAAAAAAAGTGCCTTCAGTTGACTATTCTAGCGCCTATGCCTAAAAGAGATCACAAGTGTCTTTCTCTTTCTCACCCCCCCCCCCCAATCTTCTTTTAACCTTGTTAATGGATTGAAGTTTGGATTCTTGGATGCACAATTAAATTCACATTTTAACCTACCTTGATCTTTAGGATTTTATTCGGGTTCATCTTATTTCCAAGCTTTTTCTTTTGAATTTTTTTTGGATCTTAAGTTTTCAATTTGTTATCTTTTAACAGCATTTTGTATATGTGTTTTAACTGTAATTTACTAACTGATTTTTTATTTGGCAAGGAATCAGGGAAGTTGGCGGTTATAGTTGGCCCAGGTGATACATTGTATTTAATTAACCTTTATTATCATAGAGTCTATTCAAAAACACTAGTCTTTAGTATGCACAACTGTTGTCACGGTGAACAAAGAAATATCCTAAATGTCATCATGAAGTTTTTCTTTTTGACCTTTGGATCATGAAGTTAAAATTTAACAATTATTGCGAGAGAGTGAGAGATGTTTTACTAATAAGGAAGCTTTTTAATATGATAAAAATAATTGAAAGTGTCCTTTCTAATCAAATGCTACAAGGGACAAGTACCAAAATCTTTAAAATGTTAGTTAAAAGCAATACCTATGTAAGATTTGTACTTTTCTTTCTAACTATATCACTCAGTGCTGATTTATTAATCATTTGTAAGCGAAAATTTTTATTTAAAATATAAGTCACTTGTAGGGTTTTAAATGAGGTTTTGTCAATTTTACTCCTATTGACTTGTATTAATAAATGCATAGCGGTGTAAATGAATGGATGTGAGAAAAATGTGTACCCTTTCATAAATAAGGGAAAATTTAAAATAATTATCCATTTAATACTTTTATTGATTTGTGAGAATGATATATAAGTGACTTATAAATAAGCACTTGAGTGGTACACTAGAGAGTACATGAAAAATAGCGTCAAAATTTATTGCAGAGAAATGATGAGT
Organism: Inga laurina; assembly: GCA_963855925.1. NCBI lineage: Eukaryota > Viridiplantae > Streptophyta > Magnoliopsida > Fabales > Fabaceae > Inga > Inga laurina. Next base: position 8,945,659 of record OY979712.1, on the reverse strand, counting down.
GATATATATTTAATGGGGGTAAAAATAAAAAGACCATTTTAAAAATTCATATAAAAGGGATGCGTTCTTTATAATAAGGATCACCTTGGAGTATTTATGTTTGTCATTGTTACTAAAAAAGAAATGTTTGTGTTTATCATTAATGTCTCAAAATTTTGCATAAGCTCACCTCCTCTAATCTTATTGATCGCAGTTTCTGCAGTTGCAACAATAGGAATTTTTGTCATTATAATCTACTGGTTTAGGAGGATGTCATTTTGGAAAAACAAATCTAAAGCTCATCAAGATTTTGAGGTCTTTCTAAAGAGCCACGGATCACTTGCTACAAAAAGATATAGCTATTCAGAGATAAAGAGAATGACCAATTGTTTCAAAGAAAAATTAGGGCAAGGAGGCTTTGGGAGTGTGTTCAAAGGGAAGTTGCATAACAAATGTCTAGTTGCTGTGAAGGTTTTGAAGGAAACAAAAGGTAACGGAGAGGAATTCATCAATGAGGTAGCAAGCATAAGCAAGACTGCTCATGTTAACATTGTCACTCTTTTAGGGTTTTGTTTTGAAGGGTCAAAGAAGGCGCTTGTTTATGAGTTTATGGCTAATGGATCGTTAGAGAAGTTCATCTTTGAAAATGAAGGAAACCTCATTGAAGGTAATCTCCGATTGAGTTGTAAAACATTGCACCAAATTGCAGTGGGTGTTGCACGAGGATTAGAGTATTTGCATAGAGGATGTAACACTCGTATATTGCATTTCGACATAAAACCTCACAACATTTTGTTGGATGAGAACTTTTGCCCAAAAATATCGGATTTTGGACTAGCTAAAATATGCCTGACAAATGAGAGTGTTGTGTCCATGATGTGTGCAAGAGGAACGATAGGATATATTGCTCCTGAGGTAATTTCGAAAAGTTTTGGTGTAGTCTCTCAGAAATCGGATGTTTATAGTTTTGGAATGATGATTTTTGAAATGGTGGGAGGACGAAGGAATGTCAATGTCAATGTTGCTAATAGCAGTGAAATATATTTTCCTCATTGGATTTACAAGCGTCTAGAATTAAATGAAGACTTTGGACTGAGGAGTATTAGGAATGAAGGTGACAAAGAAAGGATAAGGCAGATGGTGATAACAAGCTTATGGTGTATACAAACTAACCCTTCAAAACGTCCAATGATGAGTAAAGTGGTGGAGATGCTTGAAGGCAGAGTTGAGACCTTGCAAGTTCCACCAAAACCCTACTTAGTATCACCTTCAACATCACCATCACGCCCTTCCTCTTCCTCAACTCCCTGATTCCATAGTTTCTATGCTGTGGGGCATTTAAGTTTTATCAAGGCATGATACTGATCTGGGGTTCATAGGTTTCTATTTATAGTCGTGCTTAGTATTTGAAAATAAGATCTCTGCTTTGCCGCAGAAGCTGTTGTGTATTGACACGTCAAGATCAAGAACATGGTAATGCTTTCAGACTTGTATTGTGGTGATTTCTCTCTTTTGTAAAAATTCTGTCAAACTTGCCAGTTGAAAAAGAAACAAACAAAAGGAGAGATGTCTAAAGTGTCATAATGTAAAAATTCTGTATAATTCTCTGAAGCTATCAATTTGAAAATATCTCTTGCTATGGCAACACGTTTCACCAATTTTGTGCATTTCTGGTTAAATTGAATCTGTTTGTGATTTTAAGATACATTTAAACTTAGAACTTTTATAATATCTTGCTTAAGGACAATGCTATCAAAAATTTTAACTTTAATTGTTCATTATTATATTATAGAACCACAGGATTTCTATCATTGAATATTGCTTTATGGTGTAAAAACAATTTCAGGCATATGACTTTTGAAGTATTTAGACGAGCCAGTTGTCTCTTAATATTTAATGGGAGGTTCTTTGATCGAACCCCACGTTTGATGTTATGCCTGTGGTTTTCATAGCTTAGCGACTTGCAAGATAATCTCATAATATCATGATATGTTCAGAAGCTATAATTTGACGACCGTAATACGGAGTATGATTTAGTATTAGAACAAAACAAACGTGAAGTAGAGATCTATGACCTTCTCAGTTAAAGACCACGTTAGCATTACTTAACTAATAATATAACTAATTTGACCAAGTCAAAAGTCAAAACTGATCACTTACCTTTGATTGCAGAGAGCTTAAAGGCAAGATTTTCAAGAAGGTAGCTTTTTTCCCCTTTCCAAGCTTATAGTGCAAATGTTTTTGTCTCTCCTAACAAGTCTACTTATCAGGATTATACTCTCCTCCTTAAGGGTGAGGTCACTTACCACTTCAACTAACTACTTGTTGTCAAATCAAAGCTTTTAAATACTACGTAGATATGTGATGATGCTTAGAAGCTTTGCAGACATTGACAAGAACATGGCAATACTCTTGGGATTTTAATGTGCTCTCATCTCTCTTTATCTTAAATTCTCTTGATCCTACTATGTAGAAAATGATTAGTTCATGCAGTCCTTGAAGTTTAACTCATGAAGCCACATAATCAGTAAAATTAACATAAAAGTTGGAGGATACTCAACTGAATATTTGATTCTTAAATTAGAAATATCTGCATTCAAAATTAAAAGTGATAATCAAATACGAAAGTATATATTATTATTAATTTCTAGAAACAACGCAAACAAAACATTGACTCTTAAGCTTAAAATTTTTCACCTTCATCCTCGAAATTATTTTGCAAGTCACTATTGACAGTGCATGTAGCATGGAATTAGAATTCCACTATCAGGCTCCGTCCTACATGTTTCCCCTGTATTTGCAATCCTTTTCCAAGCCGCTACATCAAATCTTAGACTCAGCTATATAAGCAAAAGATATTTATGGTTTCTTTGCATGCGCACGTCTTTTGGTAACATTTCTACTTTTTGTATCAGTGCTAATGTTACTTAATACTACCTTCACTCTTTAATATAAGATCTAGTTTATAGTGTAGATTTGCTGATCCTATATATTTCCTCCCGTCCTTTTTATAAAACTCCAAAATTTGAATTGCATTGATCGTTTTTATAAGAACACGGTAAGAGTTGTCAAGATATTTAATGAGTTTTTTTCTCATTTTTATTTAATGATGTGAATACTTGCCAACTTTTACTGGTAAGCAAAGATCTCATTTGCAAATGCCAACTTCAGAAAATCAGAATCATACCTAGAAATAGAAACATATAAACCCTAGAGTGTTAGAGTATCAGGCATCAAAGAGAAAGCCCTATTGCAGAGATCTTATTAGAAAATAACAAGCATGCACAGAAATAGAAACAGAAGCATATGGTTTTCGAGTATAATGCCTTAATGAAAATGCTTCACAATAGGGAAACTAAGGAATCAGAGAGTTGAGGAAGAGGAAGAGGAAGGGCATGGTGATCTTGAAGGAGATGATAAGTAGGGTTTTGGTGGAACTTGTAGGGTCTCAACCCTGCCTTCAAGCATTTGCATCACTTTACTCATCATTGCTCTGAAGGGTTTGTTTCACTGCTACAAAACACACAAGCTGTGGCGTTTAATTCAAAGAATACTATGGCACTTGGGAAGCGCCATAGCTTCCAGTGTCATTAAAACAAGCTATGACACTTCTTGAATATACGGAAGCGCCATAGCTTGATTATTTATTTTTTTAAGTATAAAGCTATGGTACTTTCTCAGGAAAGTGTCATAGGAAGTTGGCACTTCCTATGGGGCTTCTCCAGGGAAGTGCCATTGCTTTGATTATTTATTTTTTTAAGTATAAAGCTATGGTACTTTCTCAGGAAAGTGTCATAGGAAGTTGGCACTTCCTATGGCGCTTCTCCAGGGAAGTGCCATTGCCAATGGCACTTCCCTGGAGAAGCACCATAAGAAGTCTCTTTTTTTAAAAAAAAATCATAATTATTTTATTTTCTGATGCAAACTTCTATTTACAATTCAAAATCCACAGCAATTTATAATACAATCCATAGCAAAATAAAATAACATAGCACGTATCTTTTCTAATATTGCGTCTTCATGTATCAAGCATAAAAGAACTCTAGCATTTAAGTTGCTTAAACTCGAGCCATACACGTTACTTCTACGGAGGATTGAACTAGGTATTATTATATTTGTAAGCTCAAAAATTAAAAAAGTTATTACATTGTATAGGAAATTCAATAAGACAGAGTTAAAGCTTCAAATAAATATCTGAAAACAAAATTATGAGTATATATACATGTGAGATTCATGATAGATTTTAACTTAAAAAAATCATGGACCAAATGTTGAAAAAAAAAACTCTTACACACCAGGGAGTTTCTAAAGGAAGCCGAGATAAGAAGAAAAAAAAATAGGTGGGAGAGGAAGTTTTGTATTGCAACGAAGTTCTAGGAAATGAGAGAGCTAGAGGGAACGCGGGAAGATGAAAATGAAAACGAAAAATGGCAGGCTGTGGAAATTATATAGCACCTTGGCATATAAGTGGTAGAAGCTATGGCACTTTGACACAAAGCGCCGTTGCTTCCCAATTTAAAGAAAAAAAAAATTGAATGCCTTGGAAAGGCATTATCTTCCTAATTTAGGGGGGGGGGGGAATTAAAAACCTTAAAAAGTGGAGTTGTTGGTGGGTTTGTTGCCTTCAATGGCACTTGTTGGAGCAAGCACCGTTGGATACCCTTTCAGTAGAAAATATTATTTTTTTAAAAAACTAATTTTAAATAATAAATTAAATATAAAAGACATTGAACAAATTAAACAAGTAACAACTAATAAAATTATATTTGTAAGCTTAAAAATTAATAGGATACACGTGTCATATTTTAGAAATATTATAATTTCACTATAAATCTAGCTGAAATAAATAAGACACATGGTCTTAGAGGACTTGACATGATGAATCAAGGAACTTGACTTAAAATTTTTTTCTTCATTTAAATCTTTAGAAAATCTTTGTTTTTTTAATTAATTTTGACTCCTACTAGTTATTACAATTATTTTTTACTCCATGTTTAGGTATGACTTTTTTCCTTTATGAAACACAGATAATAGAAGTTATGATTGATTTATTTAAATTGAATGCAAGATAGTCTCATCTCAACCCAAATAATCTTCACAAGCTTTTCTATTTTTTACACACTTCGCAAATTTTTCTGATTTTAGACATGGTGAATAGGATGTACTTTTTTAAATGCGCTTCCTATGGCACTTCCTAAAGAAGTGTCATAGGAAGTTAAGCGCCATAGGAAGTGTGACTTTGGAACTTAGTAAGTACGTATTTAATAACACCTTGTATGGCGCCATGCCTAAGGGTGTGTAATTTTGTTTTTTTAAAAAAACCCCTTGTATGGCGCTTTCCATAGAAGGTATTAAGCAGCTATGACGTTTTCCTGGTTAAGCATCATAACTTGCCACATGTATTTTTTTTTTTTTAAATAGAAGTCTCCTTTGGCGCTTATTTAAAGAAGTACTATAAGATTGATGCCACTAAATCTATTATTTGTAGTAGTGTTTGTATGCACCATACACTTGTTATCACCATATGTCTTATCCTCTCTTTGTCACCTTCATTTCTAATGCTTCTCAGTGCAAGGTCTTCATCTAATTCTAGACGATAGTAAATCCAATGAGGAAAATATATTTCACTCGTATCATCAACGTTGATATTGACATTCCTTCGCCCTCCAACCATCTCCAAAACCATTATCCCAAAACTATAAACATCTGATTTGTGAGAGACAGCACCAAAGTTTCTATAAATTACCTCGGGAGCAATGTATCCTTTGGTTCCTTTGGCACCCAACATGGATACAATACTTTCATTTCTGGGGCATTTTGCTAGTCCAAAATATGAGATCTTTTGACAAAAGTTCTCATCCAATAAAATGTTGTGAGGTTTTATGTGAAAATGAAATATCCGAGTGTCACATCCTCTCTACAAATACTCTAATCCTCATGCAACATCCACTACAATTTGGTGCAAAATTTTACAACTCAATTGGAGGTTACCTTCAAGGAGGTTTTCTTCATTTTCAAAGATGAACTTCTCTAAGGATCCATCAGCCATATACTCATGAACAAGTGCCTTCTTTAACCCTTCAAAACAAAATCCTAAAAGAGTGACAATGTTAACATGAGAAGTCTTGCTTATGCTTGCCACCTCATTGATGCATTCCTCTCCATTACCTTTTGTTTCCTTCAAAACCTTCACATCAATTGGTCCTTTGTCATGCAACTTCCCTTTGAACACACTCCCATAGCCTCCTTGCCGTAATTTTTCTTTGAAACAATTGGTCATTCTCTTTATCTCTGAATAGCTATATCTTTTTGCATCAAGTAATCCATGGCTCTTTAGAAGGGCCTCAAAATCTTGATGAGCTTTAGATTTGTTTTTCCAGAATAGCGTCATCGTAAACTAGTTGATTATAAGGACAAAATTCCTATTATTGGAGCTGTAGAAACTACGTTCAATAAGATTAGAGGAGGTGAGATTATGCAAAATTTTGAGACATTAATGATAAACGCAAAATTTTCTTTTTTGGTTAATGTGCAAATTTGCCCTAGAAGTTTTCACTAAGGAGCAATAATGTTACCCTAAAAGTTTTTTAGGTTCAATTTTGCCTCAGAAGTGTTAAAATGGAGCAATGTTACATTTTTAGGTTAAAAAGTTAACAGTTGATGTCAATTTTTTAACGGTCATTGTTAGTTTTTAAACGTTAAGGGACAAGATTACTACATTTTGAAACTTTCTGGGTGATATTGAGCCTAAAAAACTTTAAGGGCAACATTGTTCCTAAACGAAAGCTTCTGGGGTAAATTTGCACCTCAACCCTTTCTGTTTTTGGTAAGAATGAGAAATATAAATACTCCAAGGTCGTCCTTATTATAAAGAACAAATCTATTTTGTCTAAAATTTTAAAATAGTCTTCTCATTTTTGCCCCCTTAAATATATGTCATTCATCATCTCCCGATAATAAATTTTGACTTATTACTTTTCATGTACTCTTTAAAAATATGATGAAGATGCAAATTTGCTCTGAAAGTTTTCACTGAAGAACACTGTTGCCTTGTAAGTTTTTTCAAATTTAATGTCACCCCGAAAGTTTTAAAACGTCGCAATGTTGCCCTATACAGTTAAAAAACTAACGTTGACTGTTAAAAAATTAACTCAGACTGTTAACTTTTTAACAGAAAAGGGAAATATTGCTTCATTTTAACACTTCTGGAGCAATATTGAACATAAAGAAACTTACAGGGTAACTTTGCTCCTTAGCGAAAACTTCTAGGGCAAATTTACACCATAACCCTTATAAATATATGTACCACTCAAGTGCCTATTTATAAGTCACTTGTATCTCATTCTCGCAAACTAATAAAAATATTAAATGGATAATTTTTTTTTAAAAATTTATCCTTATTTATGAAAGGATGCACATTTTTCTCACATCCGTTTATCTCACTGCATTTACACCTATATACATTTACACCTAAAAGTGACTTATGTTTTGAACAAAACTTTTTTGTTACAAATTACTTACACAAGCCTAGAAGGCCAACAATGTTAACGTGAGATGTCCTGCTGATACTTGCAACTTCATTAATGAATTCCTCATCGGTAAATTTTAGTTGACTTAGCACTTTCACTGCAGCAAGACGCTTGGTATTATCAGGTAGCTTCCCTTTATATGCAGTTCCATACCCTCCTTTGCCAAATTTGATTTTGAAACAGTCTGATTTTCTTTATATCAGAGTACCTGTACTGTCTAAAAGAGATTGGTCCATGTTGCTTTAGAGTCGCTTCAATTATTTGATGGGTTTCATTTTTTTTTTCTCCAGTAGAGACTTGATGAATCAAGAGCAAGAAGCTTTCTTCTATAGCAAAAGGTCAAGAACAATAATGGTATAGCAAGTCCCACAAAAGTAGAGGTGGGCAAACAGGCCAGCCCGTTTATGCCCGATTCCCACAAAAGGTCCCTATTTTGAAGCCCGGCCTGTTTACTCACAGGCTTAAGCTTGGCTTACGGGTTTCAAGCCCATTTAGCAAAAAAAATATTTTTTTCATTTTCTTAAAGAAATTAATTTAAAATACTAAAAAATTTAATTAAAGACTAATATTTTTAAATATTAAATGTTTTATATTTTTTTGATAAATATAATAAGTGATCATTTACCTTAAAATAACATTTTTCATGAGATAGGGACTCTACTTTCTCATTTTTCAATGTGTTATTAATTTCTATTTTTAGTATAATTTGCATAATATTCAGACCTCTTCAAATGCATTTAAAAAATTGTTCTTTTTGTTTACCTTACATCAATAAAAAATGATTATTTCAATATTTCATAAGGACAAATGTCTTTAGGAAAATATTAAGAACCAAACGAAAAATTCTTAAAAGTTGGGTGGTATATTTTTAAAAATCAATTAGAAGACTTTGAACTAACTATAATGTCATCAACAAGCTTCTCTTAGCTTTTTAATAATAATATAATCAATTTTTTTCCTTTAAAACTTTCAAATAGCAGCACTATATGATTTGAAAAACATTGTCAATTTTTTAAAAAAATCATTTTTTTAAACGCAAAACTCAACTTGTGGTCATTTAATAAAATTTAAAGAAATTGCCAGGTTAAAATGGGTCGGCTTGTTTAAACCCGCAGCCTTATAGGGCTGGCACTTTTAGGCCTAACTCTTTTTGCAGGCTTTAAATCATAAGCCCGGCCCTTGATGGGCTTGGGCCTAAATAGGCCGACTGTAAGACCCTTCTTTACATACCACTTATTATCGATCTTAATCAGAGTAGCAATATGCAATTCGGTAGGCAACACAGGAATAACATAAATAGAAATAGAGCTTCAATCATTCATATATGTTTCACATAATCATGCAAAGCAATAACATGCATCAATACACCAGCACAAATATCAAATACACGCAAGAGAGGTAAGTTCCCTACCTTAACCCTTTTTTATCCTTAAATATAATAGGCTCCTTGAACTTCATGCCTCAATAAGCGCGCCAACCCCTCAGGCTATCAACTCGGTCCTAAAATGTTAAATGCACAAAAATTAGGTTAAAACCCATTCATGCACCATTTTAGGCACTTCCATAGTGTTTATAGTGGTTATATAAGTTTATTATGAAAATTTACCAAAATGCCCCTGGGGACTTGGTCTGACCCCGTCGTACCCGATCCGACCGTACTTTCCCCAAAATTTTGACCTGAGCTATTCTAACATATTTTCGCCCAAGGAATCCATTTCTGGACTCATAATTACCAAATTCACTAAAAGACAAGAATACCCTTGGCAGATCCCATTTCAGGGTTTTAGGGGCATTTTCGTATAGTAATTATGCTTTTTAGGGCTTTTCTGGAAAAGTGTTTGACTGTTTTTTAAGGCTTTTCTGGAAAAGTGTTCAAATGTAACTCCACCTAATTTTCCCTCCTAAAACAATGAATAATCAAATTATCAGAAATCAAGCCCTAACCCCTCCAAACAGCCCTGACTGAAACCCAAAATTCTTAGGGGGAAATTGGGGGTTTTTGAATTTTGACTCCGCAGACTTGCTTCTGTATACTCTTAACCACCTTATTAACTATTTAATTACGTTAAAACCACCATTTAGACTCAATTTTGGCAGCATAATGTCTGGGACACAACGTTTCCCAAATTCTATAATCACAGCTATTTAACCAAAAATTCACCGATTAAATCATCCACAGCGGCTAGAATAACCAAAGATTGAAGTTTAGGAAGTCACCTTAGCTTCGTCTGGCTTTTCCTTTCTTGGCTGAAACCTAGCCTCCTCTTAACACTGAATTTTGAGCTTCAAACACCTTGAATTATGTAGAAGAGAAGCTTAGAGGAAGGATTATACATGTTAGGAACGAATTCACTAGATAAATCGATCTACCTTATGAGATTTTCCTCCTTCTCTCTGTAAAATTATCTCATCTCTCTCTCTCTTCTATGGCTGCTATTGGCGTCAATTTTGGGGCTGAAGAAGGAGATGGAAATGTTTTATATTATATTCCATAATTTAATTAATTAGTTTTCCCAATTTCGGATTTAAACAAAATTTTGGTAGATTTTCTGCCCAAATTTTGAAAAATCATAACTAATTTTATAGGCATTGTATTGGAGTGATTCTAAAGACTATAGAATCTTTATTGAGTCTAGTTTTAAGAAAAAAAATATATTCCTTTACCAATTGGAAGCACAAAATTCCCAGAATTAATTTCCTTAGATGTTGTTCCAGAAAATCCATAGTTTTTCTGGGCTAACTTCAAAAATTCATAACTTTTACATACAGCTTCAAAAATTACCCATTATCTATCAAATTAAAGCTTAGGATGTCTACTTTCACCATGTGAAGTTTTACAATTTTTGAACATCATTTAATCTTCCAAAATCACAGCCTCACTGGAAATCTCATTGGCAGCATAATCACATTATCCAAAACTCATCTTTCCATTTCATTAAATGCTACAAATATTTTCAAGGCATATTGAGAAATAAAATTTGGGGTGTTACACCGGTCCCGACGGGTTTGCACTGATTTTCCAGCTCTACATAGCAGAAGCTACTACAATAATTAAAAAGAAAAAATCAAAAGAATGTTGGATAGAGATGTTCCATGCACACCATAAACAGTATATATACAAAGGCCATCCAATCACATTAAATAATCACTAATTTCAGTTTCAGTTAACGTGATGGCGATAGCCTTTCCCTTCTGAAATGTATGTCACATACGCCTTCCATCCTTTTGAACTGCTTCCCTGTCCACTGAAATTGTCGTACACCAAAGAGTTCTAAGTATACTTTCTTTTAGGGTTAATATTATTATTGGTCTTTACAGTTTTATCGATATTTGGTTTTGGTTTATGCAGTTTTAGATCATGGTTTTTTGACTTTATGGTTTTATAAGGACTTGGTTTTAACTGTTAAATATAGCAAGGACCAAAGCCAAAACTCGATAAAAGTATAGGAACTCATTTTGGTCCAAAATTACGAGTTTTAGTTCTAGTTCCTATACTTTTATTGAGTTTTGGTTTTGATTCCTATATTTAACTGCGTTAATGTTAGGTAATACTGTTAAACTTAAATCAAGTCCTTATGAAAAGATAGGGACTAAGAACCACGATTTGAAACTACATGAACCAGAACTAATATTCGATCAAACCGTAAACACCAACAATAGTATTAACCCCTTTGTTTTAAAATAAAACATTTTATCTTCAATATGATTGTGAAGTTTAAATATTTGTGGCTTGGGAATAAGTATTACGAGGCTGTGGGAAATTATTGATATCTTTTTGAACCATGCGTAAAGAACTCTCTGATGAATATTTTTGAAGATGAGGACTTTTTCAAAAACAAAACAAAAAAAAAAAAACAAAAATTGGGTACCTTTGAAGCTCCACTTCCCTCTTTTGGATGAATTATTTCTCTAAAAGATTCCCGCCAAGAGGAAGATTTAGATCTAGACTTTGAGCTTTCTCAATTAAATGAGTAAAGATGATATCAAATCCAATTGAAGAAATATGTTTATCATCATCAACTGCAGCAATGTTTGAGTTTAACTCAATATATCCAAGTCCTTTAACAAAAGAAAATCTCCCAATTATTTCACTATACTGTTCTTCAATACGCATGTACTTGAAAACACCAATGATTTGTAAGATTCAATACAACTCTTGTATTCCTGTTTATAAAACACTCCCAATATGTTCAACAAGAACTAAGAAAAAAGTTAAATCTCATCAATCCTATCTTAAAATTCAATAACTTTCCAACTTTATATCTATTTGATTTAATATATGCTATATCCTATGAATACCAAGTCTACATAATAATAAGTGAAGAGTAAAATTATATATTCGTATGAAAATTTTAATGACGTGACTTATAAATGGGAAGAAAAAATTCTCTTTGACTTATAAATAGAACAAGAGGAGTACATTAATACCTCTATTGATTTGTTGTTCACCAACACTCCATTGCTTAAGTGCAAGAATATAAGCCAAAGTAGATTGAAGAGAATCTTTGGTTAACACACTACAAAAAAAATGTGGTTTAGTAGCTATTAAAATAGTGTATTTGTAGCGGATTTAACCGCTACAAACGAAATTTGTAGCAGTTGACCAAACCGTTATAAAATCCATTGTTGCGAATGGATTTGTAGCTGTTCTAAATAACTGCTACTCACGTATAATAAAACCGTTACTATTTTTGTAGCGGTTTATTCCAAATGCTACAAGATTCTCATGTTGATAACATATTATCTGTCAAAATTGAAACCGCTACAAATGTGGGCACCACAATTTCGAGTGGCGGGAAATGAAAATAAAAAGTTGGCACGATTTTTGTAGCAATTAAAAAACTGCTACAAAATTGAAATAGTAATTTTTAAAAAATGGTTCCAATTCTTTGTAGTGGTTTATATCATATGAAATTTCAAATGTAGCGTTAAAAATTTAATCCCATTTTGTTTTTAAATTTGTAGCAGTTGTAGTTCTTAAAATCACTACAAATGTTTGTGAAATTTAAAAAAAAAATCATACAATTATCTATCTCCATTTTTATAATATTGGATTGAATATTTTATTATTTAAGTAATTTACCTAATAGTAGTTATTATTTAAAAAATAATTAAATTAAGTTGGATAGGTATAAACTTTATATAGGTAATATTATTGAAGATATGTAGGTAATAAGAAATTATTATGTTGTCTACTATATGGTTATCATTATGGAAGGAATATTGAAAATGGTGAGAAAATGCCCTTCAATTTTTGCAAAAAAAAAAAAAAAAGAGAATAAATATTATACGAGGAGAAAAAAATGTTGAAATAAAAGAATTAAAATATTTTTTTTTTACCATATTTGATGATCTTTTCCAACTCCTCAGCTCGTAAAAAAAATAAATAAATCAGAGAAAACGAAGGAGAGGAAGGGTTAAAAGAAATGGAGGAGTATTTGAAATGAGGTGTGATGAGTGTATTTATAAAGATTTGCGTAGCACTTGTAGCGGTTAATGTGACAGGTTTTGTAGTGGTTGCATTTTGTAGTGATTTTATTTGATTTTGTAGCGGTTCAAACATTGTTCTGATTTTTTTTTTAAAAAAATATAAACATTAATGTTTACAAGAACAAAAGTATAATTTGTTTATTCATTCTTCGTCACCATCTTTACAAAAATTATGTGAAAAAAAATGTTAGTGTGGTATTATTTTATACAAAAATTAAATTTAAATGACGTGAACTTAAAAAAACACACCAAACTATAGGAAAATTGTCATCGCCTTCAAAGAAGAAATTTTTGAAATTGGCAGGCTGGAATGACTCGCTCTCGTAGGTGATGTATCACCATCACCCATGTCATAAAGGTCTTGAGGCTTTAATTGAATCACCCTGTTTCAATCCATGTGCCTCTTGTCCTCGACATAATAAACCTGGTGTGCATCTGAGGCAAGAATATATGGCTCATCATCTTTAGATTGACCAGTGTGCATTGGCAGAGAGAAATTGACTGATGTGATGCCTAAATTGTCAGTTATGAGTCCCCAAGAAGTTGTTGTATTTACCCACAAACACTTGAACAACATCACTGTGAAACGGCCTTGGTAATTTAGTTCGACGACATCAAGAAGCTTTCCATAGTAAGGAACATCTCCGAACTACATGTTGCTGTCACTGCTGCTCGCATAACTCCTTGTCTCAAAGGTGCCATAAACACCCGAATTTTGAGTTTGCAATCCTTGATCTTGTGAAACAGTACAAAACTTGAAACCATTGATATTGTATACAATAAACCTTTTTGCATGGTCAAGAGGACTAATTATGAGAGCTCTGAAATCTGGGGAGTGTGGGTTGTAGTCATCTAGTATTCTATGCGCAAACCAACTTGAGAATTCTCTGTGGACCTTTTTGTCAACTTCAAAGGATATGTGTATACGGATCCTGTGTTGACGCTTCACATGACTTCTAAATTTGATGCAATTAATCATAGGAAGATGATCATGAAATATAAGGACAAAATGTTAGGAAAGATATAGAAAAATATATGAGTGTACAATTCTTACTAAAGGAAGGGTTCAACTTGAGTGCAATTAATCAAGACATGTCTATGTGCTTGCAACTTCTCTACCATTAGTTTAAAGTTCTCACTTCCTCCAACTGGTTTACCAACACTAGGGATTAACAACTCTCTTGATGATGGCTCAGGTTCAGGACAATTGTTTACACGACCCAGTCAGTTGAAAGCCATCTCAATGTCATCAAAGTACGTACCTTGAACAGAAATACAAAACCCCATCCCCTATATAACCTTCAGCTATAGAACCTTCTTGCCACGCCTTATTCCTTACGTAAGATTTTAATTTCCCAAAAAACCTAGAAAGTCAAGAAGGAAGAATGATACTATATGTTTAAATGGGCGAATAACAAATTTATAAAGTAATGTTGACGCACATGTAAAATGAGTACCTCTTAATAGGATACTGTTAGTGCAAGCGTTTCACCTAAGAGGGGGTGAATTGGGTGATTTCAGAAATTTCGTTACGTATAAGGAAATTGATGGAATATTAAAAGCAGTTAAGAGCAAGGAGAAATATCACTGAAGTGTACATCGAGAGTTATACTGGTTCGGCCACAACCATTTTGACCTACGTCCAGTCCTCAGAGCGTCTCTAAGAGTTTCACTATATTCTCCAAGATTCAGTGGGTTCTTGGCACCTCAGTACACAGCAAGTTCCTTCACCTGGACACTCGCTCCCCCTTACACGTTGTAATCAAAACCTCAACTCAAGGTTCCACTACCTTAAGTTGTCTTAATAACAATTATTGAGTTTGTAATGAAAAACTCTCTCACAGAGCAAATATATAATCTCTGAAGTACAAATGAATGAGTATATGAAAACAAAGTACTAAGAGTGTGTTGATCAGTGTAATCTCAGTTCGTGTATTGTTTTCTTCTCTCTGAATGCTCCATATATATATAGATGATTTGTAGTATCCGTTGGAAGCATTTCAAATATGTCCGTTAGAGTCACGCAGCAACGGTTGACCATTCTTCAAATTTGAAAACTATCCATTTGCGGTAGGTAGCGGTAGGTGAACATTCGGACACTTTATTTGACTTTGCTCTTCTTGTATGATGTCTTCATTGTTTCTCTACAAATGTACTTAGGATACTAATGCAATGAAGAGTTAATCATATAGATAACAAATCAAAAGATATTTGATGAAAAACTTAATTTCTGGACTGCCTTACTCGAGTGGCTACTCGAGTGATCAAGTTTGTTACTCGAGTGGTCCCTCGAGTAAACCTATCAAAAATATGGCAAAGAGCAAATCAACATTTTAAATCAGATATCACTCAGGTAAGACCTGGAGTGATATATTACAAACCTTGAAAATACTTAATTACTCGAGTGGCTACTCGAGTGACCATGTCTTTACCTTCACAGGTTACTCGGGTGATCACTGTGGTAATCTAGTTTCTCGAATGGCTACTCGAGTGGGCTTCATTTTTCTTCACACCTTACTCGAGTGGTTCCTCGAGTGGCTTTCAAATAACCTGGCAGATTACTCGATTAATCCCTCGAGTAAATGCATCAAATTCTTAACCGAGAGTTTGCTTTCTGGTTACTCGAGTAATGCTTCAAATAATTCTGCAGATTACTCGGGTGGTCCCTCAAGTAATGCTATTTTCTCACTGGTTACTCGAGTAATGTGTTCCATTTCTTGGCCGAGAGTCACTAAAATATTTTTAACCTGATTACTTGAGTGGCTACTAGAGTAATGCCTGTGAAAATTATGTTACTCGAGTGACTACTCGATTAATGGTCTATATAACTTTGCAGATTACTTGAGTAGTCCCTCGAGTAACTTCTTCCAAATTTTGGCAGTGCTTCACTGGATGAAATTCTTCTTGCTTACTTGAGTGGCTACTTGAGTAATGACTTCTCTTACTCGAGTTGCTACTCGAGGAAGCCTTCATAGAATTGGTTCATCACTCCAATGCTTACTCCAAGTAATGCTTTGCTACATTGTTCAAAATTCATTTTTTTTGTTATCAAATTCTTTTATATTATTGATCCAATCTTTGTTATCATCAAAACATATGTGATCTAACATTCTCCCCCTTTTTGATAATGACAAAACTTGGTGATTTTGAATAAGGTTTTTAAAATTGAGTTTTGAAACATATGCTTGTTAAATTCTTTTCATATGAAATCGTTTGTTGAATTTAAACTTCAAAGCTCTTTTGAAATAACTTATTAGAGATCTTTTCAAAATTTTTGTTCTTTACTTGTTGACCTTGCATACACAATTGAAAACACATTAGTTCCATAATGCAATAAAATTTCACAATAAAGTTTAAATTTAATAGCATAGCAAATTCCATAAATAAGAATTCAATACATAACTTAGAATGCAAAGCTAAAAGAAATTGAAAAACACCCAAAAGCCCCATACATCCAAATCCCAATCAACTCAGTCATTTATCACACAAAATCACTCAGGCTCTTCTCCCCCTTTTTGTCTTCATCACAAAGATAGAATTAATCATGAGGAGGAGTAGGTGGCTTGGCCGCTGAGATAGGAGTAACAGGAAACGCTAATGACTCATATGAACCATCAGAACTTGAAGGATCTGAAGATGATGATTCAGGTTCAGGAAGGTTCACTGGCGGTGTCTGAAGATCATCTGGAGGATTCACTAGAGGAGATGAAAGGTAAGGAACCAGAGAAGTAATCTCTACTTCCTCTGTAACAACCGGTGAAGACTCAAGTACTTCCTCAGTGCGTGCAGGAGATACAATAGGAGTAGGTATGGGCTTAGGCTGAACAGGCTGAGGTGGTTCATCAGAGGTGATGTGGATTGGCTCAGATGTTTCAGGATCTAGCATAAAGAATAAGATATTGCTCGGTCCACTCTCAGAAGGTCTATGCTCAGTAGGGATAGAGGGTCCAGGCTCAGAGGTAGGTATGGGCTCAGGAATACCAGAAGGACCAAGAGTAGAGGATCCAGATGCCATAGCATCAAGTCTAGCCATAATAGATCTTAGAAGCTTACCCTGGGCACGTTGTTCAGCAAGCAACTCTTCGTGCCTCTTGTCCATCTTTTCCACAAGTTGCCCCATCTTCTCATTCATGTGGGTAACCAACTTTGCATTGGTATTCGCAATATCAATATGGAAGCTCCTCAGAATGTTGTCCATATACGTTTGTATTGCGGCACCAAAGAAGGATGGAGAAGATGTGTTGGATGGAGCAGAAGACTGTGTGTCATCTATTCGGCTTGTTGATGTGTCAGTCTTCTTCTTTTTCTTGGGACTTGCTTCTAGAGGTGTCTTCAGAGGAATCTCAATATTCAATTTTCCAATTTGATTCCTTCCTACTGGTGCTAACCTCTCTACTGGCTCCATACTCTCCAAATACCAAATCTTGTTCTTCTTGAGAAACAAGGAAATTAGTTGAGGATAAGGCATTGGAGTAGTTGGTTTTCCCTCATACTGATACCTCTTGATCTCACTGAAGATATAGTCTTCCAAGTCTTTTTGCTCCTTAAGGATCATTGAGGAGAATTTTCTGAAGTCCCCCTCAATGAAATGAGTGAAGTTATTGGATTTGTTCACCATTGCTCTAGAGTAGATATACCATAAGACTCTATGAAAATCACTCATATCACTTGGATTGAAGTTGAGAGGTCCCACAATCTCACCAGGTCTAAGGATAGAAAATATTTGGTTTAAAGAGAGGTTAGGGTAGTCATCATCAGGAGGATTTTCTATTCCTAACCAGGTATTAATTCTGGAGGGTGAGATTAGAATTCTTTGACCACTAACCTCAGAAGTCATCTCTTCTTCCACAGACTTCCTAACAGGATCATTAATCGGTTCGAGGTTATAATAGAAATGTCTCACTGTTTTGGTGCAAAAAGGAAGCTTGACAGATAATCAGGGCATATAGGAATCAAGGTAAGGACTAAGATCAAATTTCAATATCTCTTGAAGCACCTTGTAGTCAATGTAGTGTATCTTGCACACATTCCTTCTTGCAAAATGACTCAGGTACTTTTGTGATTCCTCGAGCTTTTTCACATTAAATCCCTTTGAAGGAAATGTGATTTCTTCATCATTCTCCTCAGTTTGCTTTGAAGTTTGCCCTTTCTTTGTTTCCTTAGACTGGAAAGCTTCCTCAAGCATGCCTACTATGACTTTGGTAAGCTTCTCATCAACTTTGGGCTTCTTTAGAGGCTTTGGAGAAAAGGTTGGAGTATCAGATGAATTAGAGGAAGGAGAAGATGGTTCTTTTGTAGTTTTCCCTTTTCCAGGAGGTGAACTCTTCTTGGATTGAGCTCTTGTGGCAATGGGCTCCTTAATCATAACTCCTTTTACCTTTGGCTTGGTTTGCAGTTTGACTTTGGATTTTGGTTTGAGAGAAATTTTCCTCTTTTTGGTAGGAGGAGAGGAATGTGTATCAGAGGGTTGATATGGCTCATAAGACTCAGATGGAGTGCCAAGGTTGGGAGATTTTGTCCTCACCTTTGTGATTTTAGAGAATGAGAAGTTTCAGGAAAAACAGGGACGAAAGTTGCGAGTTTCGGGAAGCGATTCAAAGCTATCTGAGAGGTTTTTAAAGCTATGAATCTCTGGGTTTTGACGGTAATAGGAAGAGAAAGATTCCTTGAAAAGTTTTTGTGAGAGCACAGAAGAATCACTCGAGGAGATTTTATGTGAAATGACCGAGTTTCAAGTAGAAATAACCTAGAACCCGATATCACTCGAGGGCTTACTTGAGTGATCATATGAAAAATTTTAAAATACAGCAAATTTGAGAACATACCTGGCATGAATAATATTGTAATTATCCATGTATATTCCCTTGACCATTGGATGACTCTTTAGAACACCCTGGTCAAGTTATTTAGTATGACATGTATTTTCTAACACCCTGGTCATCTTCCTTAATTCTCTCATTCCCCTTCCTTCTTGATTATTGTTAAGGGAGCATCAATAGGGGTAAATTAGAAACGGATTGACAAATATGAAAATAGATATTATATTTAGGACAAAAATCAACTCTTCAAATATGTCTTATTTTAAGTACCGGAGGGAGTAATAAATTTGATTACCAAGCATGAAACATTGGATATAAATCATACATACAAAGTGTATATGTATAGTAAGACTTACCAGGAGAACATACAAAGTGTATACATACATAGTGATGATTAATTAAAGTAAGACTTACCAGGAGAACATCTTTGATGTTGTTGAGAGTTGAGGGGACTTCAAGGTCATTCTCTTTCTGAATCCTTAGAAGACCATCAACAAGGTCCTCTTCATTATCTGCTTCTCCTGTATCGCCACTCTTCTTTCTTAAGTGATCATTGAGGATATTAGTGAATACCCTATCAAGTTCTTGACGGGTCTTTTAAATTTTAGCTTTTGTCCCACCGATCATACGAAGGAACTTGAGTGAAGGATAGAGATCATCACTAATCGATAAGCCACTCACAATCTCTACCGCGTACATCATAGCCACAAGAGCTTCTTCAACTTTATGAGTTTTTTGACCAAAGGCAGCTCCAGCAATTATGGACTATGAGATCTGAATCTCCATTGATGATCAAGGCTACGAAGTATAAGATAGTTTTGTGGCGTAAGGATTTGAAGAAAAAGATCAACTGGCGTGGTTTTATAACCAATTACAGGGCTGCATTTTCAAACAAATGACTAAATTAATTTGAGTAAAATACATTAAACAGCCTTTTGTTATGCCTAAATTACAGAAACCTCGGTGGGTCCTAAGAACTTTGTTAGCATAAACTTTTTCTTCTTTATAGGAGACACTAATACGTTTGAAATTGTTAGTATTATTTTTCAAATTTTCCCTATTATTAATTATTGGTTAGTCTCAACTCACTCGCCCTTTTTCCATTGAGAAAGGTGTTTTTAGAAAATAATAGCATTTTTCTTACAAATTTCTGGATTTTAACAAATTTTAACCAATGTTTTAATTTACATAATTTACCTATTTGTATCTTATGAAATGGATGAAAGGTAGGAGGCAATGCAGTCTAATACTAGTGATTTAATTTGATGAAAATTCCTTCCAGAGAGCAATTTTCTTCCCTACTGGATGCTTACCTTGATCATAAAAAAGTCAAAGGAGATATATATATATATATATATATATATATTCTGTTTTCTGAACGAGGTTAATAAAAATAGTATATTTAATTAGAGTAGTTAAGTTTTTGGAAAAATTTATCCATTATACAAATAATATTGATATAATATAAAAGATAAATAAATTATTAGCTAATAATTGTTATATTTCAAGTTAAATGAATTCGATTTCTCTAATAAAATGGACCT
Source organism: Inga laurina (assembly GCA_963855925.1). Classification (NCBI taxonomy): domain Eukaryota; kingdom Viridiplantae; phylum Streptophyta; class Magnoliopsida; order Fabales; family Fabaceae; genus Inga; species Inga laurina. The sequence continues at coordinate 8,925,298 of OY979712.1, read as the reverse complement.
TGAATATTATAAATAAAAAAAGTATATTAAAAAAGGCTATTCATGACTCCAATAATGTTTGAGAGCTAATCTATAAAATGGGGAAGAATATTAAATGAGCGATAAAAATAACTTGAGAATTTCATTTGAAGGAAATGCAATTTTGAATTTTCTTGCAAAATTTTTGATTTTGTAATTAATTTTTTCATAATAAATTCTTTAACCTGGCATCAATTATAAGTGCAATGCCAAGTGATTGAGGCTTAGTGTGTGTTTGACATCACTTATTTTTAGGCAATAAATCCTCATTATGTAAGTCGAGGTAAAACTCCTCTCACATACTTACCTCGTATACCGTAAATCATAATTTATAAACACTTATTGCTTAAAAATAAGATATCCCAAACGAGCACTTAGTAATGGAGTCCACCTTCACATAGTTGTTTTAAATATTACAAACTATTCTGGCTTCATTTTACATTGAATAAGTAAAATGAATTATGTTTTTTTATATCCCGGAAAGCAAAGTAAAATGAATAATAAGGGCTGAAACAGGCAGGCAGCCTATAAACTGGCCTGTATTTGACTTGGTATGTTTTGTTTATGAGTGAGAACAATAGGCTAGCTTATTAAATAAAAAAAAAAAAAGCTTATTAAGCTTGGTCTTGTTAGCATTTAAAAAATTAAAAATAATTATGTAAGAAGTCTTAAACAAATCACAAACCCTTTCTAACTGTGAGTGTTTTGAAACCATTGAAATCTAAAATCGTAGTTTTAGAAATCCTTCTCAACAAGTTGAGATGAAATTTCTCAAACATACTTATAGTGTGTTTAGGAAAGCTTATATTTGGGAAATAAGCCCTTATTACGTAAGCTGAGAAAAAACTCATCTCACACACTTACCTTGTATACCGTGAATCACGAATTATAAACACTTATTACCTAAAAATAAGCTATTCCAAACGATCACTTGTTTTATTTCGTAAATGGTAAAGCTATTGTGCGATAATCCAGAGCACACTGACCCTTTTCCCTTTCACTCTTGCGTCGTTTTCCTCTCCTCTTTCCCGCTAGATCTGTCTTGCTTCTCGCTCAGTCGCTCTCAATTTCTCGCAGTCTCGCTCTGTCTCCACTCTCATTCATTCCTCGGGCCCCTTTCTCAGTCTCTCCCCCTCGACTCCGTCACCGTATCAGTCTTCGCCGGTCTCTCACTGTCTAGTCTCTCCCCTCATCTCGTCACTCGTGGCTCCCTCTCTTCTACGTCTTCAGTCTGTCTCGTTCTCTCACTCACCGGCCACCGCGCGTATGTTTTAGGCTAATGCTCTCCCTTTTATTTTGCGGAAACTATGATGATTTCTCTTCCTTAATTTTTTGTTCATAGCTTCTAGTATACAGTAGAAAACCCACTAGAAAGTGAGTAATAAGCAATTCTTATCTCCGACTTTTATAACAGCAGAATAAAGTTTCGATTCTTAGCAACTATAAGCACAGATAACATTAGTTGGCACTGGCTGGGTTGGAGGCATCCGCTGGTATTGATACTGAAGCCGTAAAACCAAATCAGAGATTTTATAATTATATCGGGTCCTTGTGTTCGTTCCTTTAATTTTCAACAACATAAAGGTTTGGGAAAATATTCCCTTGCCAAACATGTTTTCATGTTCTGTCTCCTTCTATAGCTCTCAGCATGTTCCAGTCATATTATTACAATCTTCTTGTTTCTTGGCATTATTTCGATGAAGCAAATTGAACTTTTTAATTAATCTATGTTCTGTTATTGTATCTTGGTGTAATCTGGTTGTTTAATTAGGTTAATGTGGGTGGAAATAGGCCAAGCCTGTGTTGTAATAGGTTGGCCTGAGATTGGCTTGTCGCATGTTATATGTCTTTTTTCAGCCTAAGTTAAAAACCTGAATTTTTGAAAACCTTATAAACAGGTAACAGGCCTCACAAAAAACTGGCCTAAAGCAGGCCAACATAACATAAATACATCCAAATAATGGTGGCCTATGTATCAAAAAAAAATAATAATAATGGTGGCCTGTTTTCGGCCTAAACGCAGAGTTTAAACCAAAATACCTAATCCCATTCCCTTCAGGTCCAAGGCAAAGGACAACAGATGGAGAAAGTGGAGAGAAAAGGGTGAGAGGGAAACGGAAAAACAGAAAGAGTGCTGACAGAGGAATTGATAAGGCGAGAAAGGGAGGAGTTTGAGAGAAGGGATTGTCCATGATAAAGCCTCTGATAGAGAGCCAGTAATAAAGCCAGCGATAGGGGACGAGTGTTAATTTCAATTCAAGTGGCTATGGAAATTGTAGAATCCGCAGCTCCAGTGGCAGAAGAATGTGAGCTCTCAATTCCAAGGGGTGGGCCCATATATGTTCCAAATCTTGTTGGTCCCTGCACTAGGGCTGCTGAGTTTGAGAATTCTATTATCGGTCAACTTCAGGTATGAATGTTCCATTAATCCTTGATGTTTTTTATTGCCAAAAATAGCGCGACAGGTTCTTGTTTCTGCCCCTCTCGCTTACGCTAAAAGTGTACTGTTTGGTTTGTTTGGCAGAATCTAGAGGCAGAGTTGCATCAAGATGCTTTTGACCTTTGTGATGATGATATCTCGTGGGTACTCCTCATGTGCTTTTTGGCGTGCTTATCCAATTCTAATCTGTTTTTTTCTCTTTAGAGGCACTGACTTATGCCATTTTAGAGTTGATGAGCTTAAAGTATATACGGAAGAGGAATTAATGAATATGGCTTTGAAGAAAGCATTTGAGGTATGGTCAACAATTCTGTTCATGGCTCTCTGTATAACTGTCCCATAACTTATTCTTTTGCTATTTCAGGTTACGGAGCACAATGAAAATCATCCTCCAACTTTGGACCAATCTAATGCGGGGTGAGTAATTTTATTTTTGATATGTTTATGTTTGGCTTTATGTGGAGAAAATTTGGCACCTTCGTAATATGATCATCCATTTTTGCGCATATTTGCAAGGCATCTCAATTGTTTGTTACTCTTTCTTTTTGATACATCTATTGTATTTTACTTTAGTATTATTGCTTTTGACAACTTCAATGGAAGAAAGGGAAAAATTCTCACTATTGTATTTAAGTGTTTTGCTGGTCTAATTTCTGGTCTCTCTCTCTTTCTGAAACTTCTTTCAGGTATCATTTTAATTTATGTGATAGTGAACTTCATAAACTGGTTAGAATTTTCTTCTTGGATCACAGGGCAGAGGTCATCTTTTTGGAACACCTGATCCTGTCAATACAATTCTCTAAATGATGGATGCACCAAAAAGTAGTAAATAAGCACCATACTGATTTCCAGCATGCGTTTGAGGGGAGCCATATGAGTTGTTGTGTAGAAATTTGGAATGTAGTATATTTTCTTTCCTTGTTTGTTATGCCATTATATTATTTTGTCATGAAGGAATCTTATTTTGTTCTGTTAGACGTGGTTTGTGGGCCATTTTGGCTTCAGTGTAGTTGTGATAAATGCACCATGTGATTGTGAGTGATGTTATGGTCTTGCAAGTTTCAATGCTTATGAACTCATTGTTTTGAACATATTGTCCTTCAGGATAGTAGATGACCACAAAACATCAAGCAAAGATCATTCTTCTTCAAATACAATTATCTGTGGTACAGTATCAGATGCTCCTACATCATTTGAGCCATCAAATCGATCATCGGAAACTACAATCAATAGAATTATGACGGGAAAGATCTCAAAGAGAAAAAGAAAAGGCACAAATGCGATATGTATTCAAGTATGTTGATTTTCTAAAAACATGCATGATACCTGGTTAATTTTTGCAGCTCATGGGATCTAACTCTAATCAGTGTAAAAGAAGCAGAAGTTTATTTGATTGTTCATGATGTCTATTGTCCTTTGTTAATGAAAACTATTTGCCTGAATATACCTACTAGATCATTTAGTACTAGTTTAATTTTTCTATATTCATTCCCATGAGGATGTCTAATCTTTTCTCAGCTGGCAGCAAAGAAAAACATAATGGAGATTGTTGAGCTTATGATCATAAGGGTACACAGTAGTTTAAGTGAACCGGTTAAGTGTGCCCATAGCTCCATATTAGTATTCATATTTATTTCCATCTGCAATGTGATTAAATTTGCAGATAGGTTGGGAAGGTAGGCTGAACAGTGAGAAACTGGTTTTGCATATCTATTCTGGAAGTATAAGTGTGCCTTCTCTCCTGTTTTTTAATGGACAACTGAAATGTTGAATTTCCCCCCTTTACAGAATATTCCTGAAGCATTACGTAATACAGCTTTCTTGATTTCATTGTAATGAATAGGCATTTGCTTTTGTTGCATATTTTTATGTATTTCTTATATCTTATAATTGACCGATTTTCAGAGTTGTTGTACAGAAAAGGTGGATGAAGTTGTGAAAATCAAGCAAAAGCAGGAAGAGGACAAAGTGGCAGTCAGGCTTCATTCATTCAAGTATGTTGTACAATTATGTGTGTGATTTTTTCCATTTTCATATTAAATGCTGACTCTCTCTTGTCTCTTGTCTAGTCCTGCTTGCAAGATCGATCAATCTGCCCTCAAATCTGCTAGAACTGAGAGGATGAGATCCCTTAGGTCTACAAGTTCTTCCAAAATGGTTAGTTTGAGATTCTTCGCTCATTATCTGCTGTACTTGAAATTGTTTAGGGTTCATTTTCATGACACACACACACACTTTTATAATTTATAGATATCATGTTTTCTCATTTTTTATTGTCACACCCTTGCAATTGGATCATAATTACTCATGAGGGCTGAGGCTATTACCTGATACTATCATTTATCCTTTATTTTCAATTGAAATTAAATCAACAGATTTACGAGATGGCAATCGTCTGAGAAGTAGAATCACCAATACTAACTATTAAAATTTGCAATTTGACTTTGTAAAATAATGAACATTGGAACTTCTATTTTCATTTGATGTGTTATGTTTTATCCTTTTCATTTACCTATGATTGTGTAATGAATAAGTGAAAAAATCAGAGGAAAAAGAATGCAAAACTGGAGAAAGGCAATCAGTATGTCAGACCAGGTGTGATCACTGTGTTTTATTGCTCCTTTGTGCCAATACATCCTAGAGTAATTATAGGATGACTAACTGCTAATCACCCTCTCTTAATTGCTTAAAACAGAATATAAGATTCTAATCAGAGAGAAACAAAAGATTCTAATATATCTGTTATTATTGAGAACAGAATAATACAAAATTACCCCCAATGGAGGAGCAGCCAAGGTCATGTGATCTTAGGCTTCTGTGGGATGTCATTTGAAATCCTCTCATCTGAGGATTCTAGTCTCATGCTATATTTGTGCCTTTCCTTTGTGCGCATTTTAGAGGAGGGGGGGCTGGGGCCTTAAATTGACTCTGGTTTTTCTTTTTCTTAAAATAACTTCTGCTGCTTCTAGATATGTTCTTGTCTCTGTTGGATTAAACATTAAACATGTATTTAAATTCTATGATTTTATCTTGGAGAAGGTGAGTCTACAACCAACTGTAAAATTTTCCAAAGTTGAAATCATTCGTTTGTGATGGTAAAACTGTGATTCCAAGATGCCGACCATGTTGTTATTGTCTGCTGAACAATGATGTTATCTTGTCATCTTTTCATTAAATGACTTCACATGGATTTTTGGAATTTTCTTAATTTATTTCAACAGGTTCTTATAAACATTTAAACTATCTTGGAAATATAGTGCTTCCCCCCATCTTTCATATTATTATTTATATTTATTCCTTCTCTGTGATCATGTTTAATTATTGACAGGTTAAGTCAGTGGGTCTTCAAGAACACATAACTGTGCCATATCCTGAAGTTGTACTAACTGTGGAGGTTTACCACAATGTTCGAAAGTGTGTAAAGGTATTTTAATGAACTTTATTTATGTGAATGAGGGTGATTTATCTAACATGTAGGAAATATCTTGTGTTACTAATGATAAGCGGTGTCTTTTTAATTAGACCCAAGAATTATTGCTTCTTGGAGGACAGACATTAACTGCCTTAAGGGACAAGATCTTTTGCTCAATAAATCAAGTGATGGAAAAAGCTGGACAGCATGATCCTTCTGGTTATTTTCTCATTGAAGTAAGAACCTGTACTTGTTCTTATTATCAGGGGATTATTTAACTAATTTTTAGTTGAATCTGACTGAAAGCCATTTCTCTGTAGGATGTATTCTATGTTGATATGAGGGATCCGTCTGCTATTGATTATACCATACCTATATTTGGTTGGCTTAGGAACTCGAAGGAAGAGGCACAAAAAAAATGGGAGTGTATAATAACTGGGGAGTTAAAACAGAAACAAAAAGCAATCATGGGTGAAGCATCGGTCCCACACTTGCCTCACTTAACATCCGTTGACATGCAGAAGATACGTGTTTGTGACATAAGATTCCGACTTGGCGCCGGTTTCCTATACTGTCATCAGGTATTTTTCTAGCTTTATGTTTTTCATGTTTTAATCTCATGAAGGACGTAGAGCACGCATCAACATGCCTGGCTGAAAAATAAGTTTCGTTTTATTCTAAATTTATATCCAATTATATTATAATTTTTATTAGCATTATTTAGTTATGTTCATTAATACTCCCTCCGATATTGAGACCTATTTACCAAATTTGATTAGATCAAGGAAATTAGTTAAATAGTTGATATCACCTGTAATTTAGTTAAATAGTTAATATGACATATATTTTCTAAAACACCCTAGTCATCTTCCTTAATTCCTTTTTCTCTTTAATTATTGTTGAGGGAGCATTAATAGGAGTAAATTAGGAAAAAATTAACAAATATAAAAAATAGGTCTTATATTCAGGACTAATATTAACATCTCAAATAGCTCCTATATTAAGGACCAGAGAGAGTATTGTTTAATATATATATCTAATTATTTTGGATGTTCCCCTTTGGCCAAAGTGTAGAGGAATTTCTTTAATGTGAGGTTGGGAGGACATTCTATAAGCATTGACAAGATTTGTTGTCCCATGTTTATAAAATAGATGACAAGATCCAATGCCGAAAACATGAGGCCATTGATGCTTAGTATTTAAAAAAAGACGCTTTTTTATGTGCTAATTCCGTCCCAACTAAGATATTGATTTATGAAGTCACGTTATTTAATGTCTCAACCTCTATTGATTGTCACTTGCTTCTATATGATATAAATCTTTTATGTTCCATGCACTTATGGGGCGTTTGATTACTGAGGGAAAAAGTTCCCTTTCTCTTGTTAAAGAAAACCAAACATGTAAATACATTTGTTATGTACATGTTATTTTTATAATAATAAAAAATATTTTTGCTTATTTTTATCTTCTCATATACTAAATCACTTTTTCTTGTTATTCTTGCAAATCAAACGGGCTTTTAGTTTGGCAAGAAAGCATGGTAATTTGTTTATTTGCTTGTAAAACTGCAGGGAGACTGCACTCACACACTAGTAATACGAGATATGAGGTTGATTCATCCTGACGATGTGCACAATCAAGCTGCTTATCCAATAGTTACTTTCCAACTAAAGTTCCGTTTTCAGAAATGTAGTGTTTGTAAGATTTTCAGAGCTACAAAGGTCACTGTGGATGACAAATGGACCCCAGAAAATCCTTGCTACTTTTGTGATGAATGCTTCTCTCTTCTTCACATAGCAGAGGATGGCTATCTTCAATATGCAGAATTTCATGAGTATGATTATCATCATGATTAGTTGCCCTCTGCCCTGAACACCACACGACGTTTAACTCATCAATTGCTACATGGGGCATCATCAACATTGCTTGGAATTTTTATTTGATGGCAGCATTTGATGGTAAGCTACAAGAGTTCCAGCCATTTGTTTTGCATTTCGTAAGAGTTGATGAAATGATTTCTTTTGGCTTGCTCAATCTGAAGCATTTATTCAGGGGAGAATTACTATGAGGTGCTAAGCAAGGGATTTAATTACCAAAAATTTCCAATGACAAGTGAGCAGCATAAATCTGTTGTCATTTCTTGCATTGGAACTTATTATTGCATGTTCTTTAGTTGTTATCGAACTTGTGGGTGATTATATCTCTTCTTTGGGTCCTTATAGTAATTCCCCCTTTATTCAATTGCAAATTGACTGGATGCTCACCGCCTCTAGCTATATTCACATGCAGATAGCTTGTCATTTTGGAACCTCTTTTTGTTGCTTTGGAAAGTAACTTCATTAGAGTTCCATTGCAATGGAGATGATATAGGTGCCTATTTGAATTATCTAGCATAACACTCTCAGGACAGAGCCTCTTATTGCAAAAGAAGGAAGTCTTGCTACTCCATAAACATGTGGATCCTTTTTACTGGGGTTTTTGTTCTGTGTGCATGAGAGGATTTTTGTAGGGATGGCCTGTTCTTATTTACAAGAGATATTAATAGTTTGTCTGAAACTTTCTGTATCATTTTTCATTTTTGCTTCCATTAATTGTTGGTTAGTACTTCTGCTTCAACTATTGCTTAGTTCTCTTCTCTCACTCACTCTCCATAAGTGAGTGTGTTTTTGGAAAATAAGTTGCATTTTTTACATGCTAGTGTCTATTGTTTTTAACCCATTTTTAATAAATTTTTTGATTTATGTAATTTGGTTAGTTTCTCTAATTCTCTTGCTAGTGTAACTTATTTGATGGACGATTTGAGTTGTAAAGGAATGAACATTGGGCACCACAGGTTTCTCTGTCCTTAGCTTGCTTTTCATTATTGCATGTAGAACAAAAGCATGGAAAAGTGTGTGTGAATAATCCAAGTCTCAATAAGAACTTGGCCTTTAAGTATTATGTTTATATTACAATAAAATTACAACAGAATGAATAGACAGACAGACATATACCCTATGTTTGGATGGGAAGGATACTATGGAGAAAAAAAATACTAGGAGGAAAAACTCTCAAAAACAAAAATAGTAAATTCATGTTTTTTTTTTTTTGATACATAAAAAAGTTTGGGGGAGGGCTCAGGCTTAGCCCATCCCAGGCCAGGGAGGGGTACTGGCGCTTCATGAGGCCACGGACCAGACAGGTGAGTACACGGGCCTCCGCCACCCCCTGGCTAAAGGGCAGGAAACACTTTGGTACCTTTCCCCAGGGACACCCATTCCACCACCAGCCAGTATCGCCTACCTCACACCCCAATGGAGACATTTCACAAATGCCACTTTCCAGGGATCGAACTCATGACAGGTGGACAACCTGTCACTCATCGAGCAATCCCCTCGCCACTGAACCCAAGGTGTTTCGGTATAGTAAATTCATGTTTTTACCATTTCTCATTTCTGAAAGTTTGCCCTTTTTTTTTTTTTAATAATAAGAAAACTGCAATAAAACATAGTATAGAAAAACTACATTATAATTGAGCCACCTTGCATGGGTTAGCAAAGTGCATATGGAGTGGCCCAATAAGATGGCATATAGGATAACTGATAGAGAAAGACAAGCAAATACAAAGGGTTCATTCATTATAAGTTACACGAGCTGGAAAAAAGAACGACTCCCACGTACTATCATCGCCATGAGAATCTGCAGAGCACTGTGAGGAACGAACAAGTGGGTGTTGCAGTACGTTTTCCAGAGGACATGGGTCACCTGAGTCAACCATCATGGTTCGGTGCTTCCCTTGGGAAGTTGGGAAAGGCAGTGGTAAGTTTCCAAGTGCCAAAAGCTGAGGCTGTAGAAGGTAGAAGTTCATGGCACAATTCCAGTATATGGCATATACTAAGTCAGGCAGGGTAAACATGTATATGTGCTAGTAACAGACAAGAAGAGGCTATGAAGTGAAACCGTGACTTGCGTGCCTTGACAAAAAGCTCCTTGTCCTGTGAGAAAAACACAAGTACATACTAAAGCAAGAAAAGCAAACATCAAGTAAACTATATGGGGCAGCTTAGCATTTCAAAAACTGATTACAGAGCTGCCCTCTCTGTAATGATTTGTCCAAGGCAGCGTCATGGGGCTAGGCGAGCCCTCGCTGAAGGAGGCTTTGTTGAAAGTTATGTTGATCATTCCATTAAAGAAGACAAGATAAACTTTCCAGGATGGCCTATAAAAAATTTCACATTTTCAAAGCTGCTGTTAAAACTTAGAACAATCAAAGTCAAGATGTAACTTCTATTCTTCCTATATGGCTTTGTCAGACAGGCCAATGAATGACAAAGATATTGCTTTTGGAAGTTGAACTACAAGGCCCAGTGCGTCTGACTTAGAAGGTGAAAGTAAACTGCTGAATAAGAACTCCTAAAAGATTTAGCAGAAAAGGATCCACGCTGCACAGACTTATGAAATGTGTAAAAGGAGGACACGTCAGGTTTGTAGAAAGGAGAAATAAAACAGAGAACTAAAGATGAAGAAAACCAGTGGTAAAAATTTGGTGAGTGGTAACACTAAATTAAATGATGTGAAGCAGCAATGAAGCCAAATCCTTAACTATCATCCCATTGCTTGATATTTAGGTGATCATGATTCTAGTTGCAAGAGGGTTCACACAGTGATTTTTGTTGGGATGTGGGAATGGATCAAAGAGAAGACGCGTCCGAAGGTGCACGCACTTGACTATGGCGTAGTAGTAAAATTGAAGATTGTGATGTTTCAGAATCTTGCACCTTAGGCATAATTTCAAACACCTTGTGTGCCCCCAACTTAATAATGTGAAATGGACACCAGCAGAAACTGCTTACGAACAAGGTTCGGCAAATGCCAAAGGCTATGAAAAGATGAATGGTTGTCAAATAAGTAGAAAAACTAAACGCAATAAAACAAAAAGTTGGAGTTTGGGACGTACATTTTTTGTTACATAAATATAGTAAGATATTTAATCATATTATACTATACATTATGTTTTGTTAAATTATATATAAGTTTATAAGCCAGAAAAATTAGTTTCGACAAAAAAATAAAAATAAAATACTATAAAATAATTTAATTATTTTTTTTTAGTCTGTCTAAAAAAGTCACATGTATTAAGATAATATGTGAAAGATTGTTATTAAATCAGCTATTTTGCATAAAAAACCCCTACAGCACTTCCTCTTTGTCTATAATGATATTCAAGGAGGTGAGATTTTCTTGTATTCTTGATTTAATATAAGACCAGAGTTATATATGTACAATACAAATTAGATCTTATTTAGATTGATGTAGAATTGACTAACATAAGTAATGATCAGCCACTAATTGTCACTGTGAGGAAGCCATCAAAACATAAAAAGCTTCCTTATATTCTAAGATCTCTATCTATTATCATTAAAATTTCACTACATCGTGACTTTTAGGATACATCTTCTATATTAATCATGAGGAAAGTTATGGAATCATAAACATTAACAATATAGGCAGAAAGGGCCACAATACAAGTCTACAAACATTATCATGTTCTTTGTATCTGAAAATGCAAAACTTTAGTGCATTCGCAGAGATCTTATCAGAAAATAACAAGCACGCACAAAAATATAAACATATGGGCCTTCGAGTAAGTAATGATCAGGTACTAATTGTCACTGTGAGGAGGCCATCAAAACATAAAAAGCTTCCTTATATTCCAAGATCTCTATCTATTATCATTAAAATTTCACTACATCGTGACTTTTAGGATACATCTTCTATATTAATCATGAGAAAAGTTATGGAATCATAAACATTAACAATATAGGCAGAAAAGGCCACAATACAAGTCTACAAACATTACCATGTTCTTTGTCTCTGTATATGCAAAACTTCAGTGCATTCACAGAGACCTTATCAGAAAGTAACAAGCACGCACAAAAATATAAACATATGGGCCTTCGAGTATTAATACCGTTATTCTCTGGAAATTCTTGTATTTCATCACATTTTTCTTATATATTTATGGTTTAAAACTAAAATTGTGCATAAATTTTATACATATGAAGGAAAATGTGATATGTTGAAAATACTTTGAAAAGTGCAAATTTTGAGCTAAATGTATAGGGTTTTAGATTAAATTGAAGAAAATTAGAAAGCTCATAAAATCCTTCTCTTTGTAGGGGGATGAAGACAAGAAATGGAAGCTTACATGGATCCTTGAAGGTGGAGAAAAGAAGAACAAAAGCCAAAAAGGAAGATCAAAGTAGCTTGAAGGTGCCCCCGGTTGCTTTTGCTACGCCACAACGAAGCAAAAGCGAAAACACATCAAAAATAGGCCATTCTGACCGCGTATGCTGTGAGTTCGCTATAGCGAAGCGAAATCGAAAACACATAAAAAATATGCCCTTCTGACTGCGTACACTGTGGGTTCGTTATAGCGAAGTGAAAGCAAAGTTGCGATACTGCAACTGTGCGTTTTGAAAAAGTGAAGCTTCAGCTGTATTTTTAACCTAATGGGGGCACCGAAATGCATATATTCTGCACAAGGAAGAGCTCAAGAACCACAAGGAGGCTTCTTGGAGAGCTTGAGGAGGATTTTGGTGCTTCTTGGAGGAGATTCTTGGAGAAATTCAAGATTTTCCTCTCTTTTTCTGATTTCCCCCCTCTTCTCTCCCCATTTGCTGATATGGTTATGAGTTTTATGTTGAGTTTTTGGTTTGTATTGATCATGAGTAGCTAGAACTCCTAATTAGGATTACTTTTACCCATTGTATGGATTGAAACTATTGGATTATCTTGCTTTTGTTGGTTAATGATTATATGTGCTGATTTTTCTCTATCCTTAATGCTATCTTGTGCTTGATCACCACATGATTAGAATTGTTCAATTGGAAGATGCTTGAGAGAGCTATTTTGATTGTAGAACTTGAGAAAAATCATGCTAGACTTGAAGTTTAGGGATTAAATGGATGGTTTATTGTTAGAATAGAGATATATCTAACAACATAGCATAGTCAAGAAAAGGCTTGCTTTGGAAAGATGATTTTCATTAATTGTAAACAAGAGATTGAATATTTTTAATGAGGATTAAAAATCAATCTTGACTTGAGAGAGCTTGATTGATGATTTTAGAATCTTTGACTAGCATATAGACTCATTTAATCAACATAAGTGGATATTTGCTTAGTTTCATGAAATACAATGGGGAAGAAGTAATCCTAAATTAATATCTCTTGAAGTTAGACCCAGTTTCCAAATTTTCACTGTTTTCCTTTGTTATTTTCATCAAACTTCTTTATTTAAATTGATAAATTTCAAATGATTCCATTCAACCTAATTAAGAACATGGTTAAATTAGTTAACTCGCTTTTGTCATAGTCCTCGTGGGAACGATCTTGACTTATCACTTTATTACTTGCGACCCGTATGCTTGCGGAAGCTAAACAGCGAACAAATACCTTGTAGCATAAAAACTATGGAATCAGGGAGTTAAGGAAGAGGAAGGGCATGGTGATGTTGAAGGAGATGATAAGTAAAGCGTTGGTGGAGCTTGCAAGGACTCAGCTCTACCTTCAAGCATGTCCACTACTCTACTTATCTTTAGATGCTCTGAAGGGATAGTTTGTATGCACCTTAAGTTGGTTATCACCAGTTGCCTTATCCTCTCTTTGTCACCTTCATTTCTAATGCTCCTCAGTGTAAGCTCTTCATTTAATTCTAGACGCCTGTATATCAAATGAGGAAAATATATCTCACTCTTATCATCAACATTGACATTCACATTCCTTCGTCCTCCAACCATTTCCAATACCATCATCTCAAAACTATAAACATCCGACTTCTGAGAGACTACACCAAAACTTCTAGAAATTACCTCAGGAGCAATATGTCCTATCGTTCCTCTAGCACACGTCATATGCGCAAAACTCTCATTTGTCAAGCATATTTTAGCCAGTCCAAAATCCGATATCTTTGGGCAAAAGTTCTCATCCAACAAAATGTTGTGAGGTTTTATGTCAAAATGCAATATGAGTGTTACATCCTTTGTGCAAATACTCTAATCCTTGTGCAACACGCACTGCAATTTGGTGCAATATTTTACAACTCAATTGGAGATTACCTTCAATGAGGTTTCCTTTATTTTCAAAGATGAACTTTTCTAACGATCCATTAGCCATAAGCTCATAAACAAGTTCAAAACAAACTCCTAAAAGAGTACGTGACAATGTTAACATGAGAAATCTTGCCTATGCTTGCTACCTCATTGATGAATTCCTCTCTGTTACCTTTTGTTTCCTTCAAAACCTTCACAACAACTGGACGTTTGTCATGCAACTTCCCTTTGAACACACTCCCATAGCCTCCTTGTCCTAATTTTTCTTTGAAACAATTTGTCATTCTCTTTACCTCCAAATAGCTATATCTTTTTGCAACAAGTGATCCATGACTCTTCAGAAGGGCCTCAAAATCTTGATAAGCTTTATATTTGTTTTTCCATAATGACGTCCTCCCAAACCAGTATATTATAAGGACAAAAATTCCTATTATTGTAGCTGTAGAAATTGCAATCAATAAGATTAGAGGAGGTGAGATTACGCAAACTTTTGAGACATTAATGATAAACACAAACATTTCTTTTTGGATTAATGTGCAAATTTGCCCTTGAAGTTTTTGCTAAGGAGTAATGTTACCCTGGAAGTTTTTTTTAGGTTCAATATTGCCTTAAAATTGTTAAAATGGAGTAATGTGCCCTTTTTTGTTAAAAAGTTAATAATCAATGTTAATTTTTTAATGGTATGAGGCAATATTGCTATATTTTAAAAATTTTGAGGTGATATTGAGCTTAAAAAACCTTTCAGGGCAACATTGCTCCTTAGTGAAACTTTCCGGGGTAAATTTGCAACTTAACCTTTTCTTTTTTAGTAACAATGAGAAACATAAATACTCCAAGCTAGGTGGTCCTTATTATAAAGAACAAATATCTTTTGTCTGAAATTTTAAAATGGTCTTTTCATTTTTGCCCCCATTAAATATATGTCACTCATTATTTCTCTGCAATAAATTTTGACTTATTACTTTTCATGTACTCTCTTTATAAATAGGGTTAAAATGAAAATTTGCTTTGAAGTTTTTGCTAAGGAACAATATTATGTTGAAAGTTTTTTCAGGTTCAATATCACCTTAAAAGTTTTAAAACGTAGCAATGTTACCCCATACCGTTAAAAAACTAACGTCGACTGTTACAAAATTAATTTTGATCATTAATTTTTTAATGGAAAGGGAAACATTGCTCCATTTTAACACTTCCGGAGTAATATTGAACTTTAAAAAAACTTCTAAGGTAACATTGCTCTTCAACAAAAACTTTCGGGGTAAATTTGCACCTTAACCCTTATATATAAGTGTGCCACAAGTGCTTATTTATAAATCACTTGTATCTCATTCTTGCAAACTAATAAAAGTATTAAATGGATAATTTTTTTTTTCAAATTCACCCTTATTTATGAAAGGATGCACATTTTTCTCACATATATTTATCTCACTGCATTTACACCTCTCTACATTTATTAAATACAAGTTAACATAGGTAAAATTGACAAGATCTCATTTAGTACCTTTACAAGTGACTTATATTTTGAATAAAACTTTTTGGTTATAAATGACTTATAAATAAGTACTGAGTGGTATAGTCAGAAAGAAAAATATAAATGGGAACATTCCATTAAAACACCACATAAAATTGTAAAACCCATAAAACACCATTAACTCTTGCAAAAGACAGATAAGGGATGGGGTGGGAATATGGGTTTTTAATGTTTGGGATAATTGACGAAACTACCTCTTCTTTTCAATCATCTTCCTTCTCCATCTTTTTATCTCTCTTGCCTCTCTTCTCTTTCCTTTGTTTCTGCATCACTAGAACTGATAAGAAATTCTTTGATTATTACTGATGGAGATAAGAGTTCCTTTGTTGCTCCTACTTCTATCGAACAAGCTAATGAGATGACAAGAAAGGAGCTTCTAAGCTTACTGGAACACGACAATGCCAAATACCCACTTGATGAGAAAGTTAATAAGAACAGGAAAAAAAGGAGCCAAGTGTGCTGCAAATAGGTTTGCTGTTGTCCCTCTGATTGAAGATTTTGAGGAAGATAAAACATCAAAAATTATTGTTTTGCAATTTCATGTGTATTGTAGTTGTTGTCATACAAAGTTTGATTTTGTGTAAATGCCAATATTGTATTTGTCATTACTATTACTACTTTTGTTAATGGTGACAATTTATCATAAGTAATGTATATGGGAAGGATATATTCTTTTAGGGTGGAGGACTTGTATGCATTAGGTGTAGTAGAATGAGTAATGGTCATAAGCCATCTGACCATTTGTACGATAGTTACTGTCATGAACATTTCTGGGTTTTTGTCAATGCCATCGCTTCACTTGTCATTACTATTACTAAACTTGTCAATACCATTAACAAAATTAGTCAACGCATTGACTCATTTTGTCAGTAGATAACGATTTTGTCAAAACCATTACAATTTTTGTCAAAATCATTAATGTTTTAGTCAATCTCATTACTCAATTAGTCATAGCCTAAAACTTTTAGCGTGTGTTCGGCAGAAGATAAAAAAAGCGATTATTAGCTGAAACCAAGGTTTTGGGATAAAGTAGCCGAACACACCAAAAAAACAAATAATCCCGTTTTTCATCAAAATCCTGTTTTTCATCAAAAAAAGCTATTATCATTAGAAGCTGTTTTTCTTCACTTGAACTCAGATTATTACCGTTGGGACTAATTATTATCACTGACCCTGTACTTTTCTCTTCCCTCTTTTCCTTTTCTCTTTCCGTTTTGCGTCAACCTTCATTCTCGTCTTCTCCATTTTCTCGATCGACATTCTCCTCCGTTTCCTTCTCCGTTTCCCTTACCGGTCAGCGATCTTGTCTTCGAATTTCGGCCGTCAACAGATCCCAGCTGCACCTTGTCGTTCCCATTCTCTTTCAGATCGGAAAAGCTTCGCTTCGCGGCTTCGATCTGAAACACATTCCCTTCTCTCGCGGTGAACGGAAAGCGGTGAACATATTTTCGGTGTGTTGACGGAAAATTGCTTGCAAAATCGACGAAAAATCGCTTGAGAAATCTTGCCTGCGACTTCGTGAGGTTCGGCGATCCAGATCTAGCTGGCGACTTCGGTGCAGATTCCTCTGTCTGTGGTGGTTCTGAGGTTCGACTCTAGGTACGCATGTGCATATCTGATTTGTGGTGGTAGCTCATAGTTCCATTTGTGTGTAATTTTCGTCTGCGTCTGTGGTTTGCTTCTGTTCTGTGCTTATGGTGCTGTGGTTATGGTGTTGTGGTGATGGTGCTCTGGTTTTGGTTTTGGTGTGAGCAATTGGCAGTTTGCAGCTTCTGTATTAGAACGAAGGAACTTAAGATTTTATTTCTTGCATATGGTAGTTGATGGAGGAATTCGCTTAGTGTGAAGACAAGGATTCCAATGCCTCTGTGAGCAAGTACATGAGCTTGCATTTTGTTGTAAAGTTGCAATCCAAGAAGAAATGTGGCAAGTCCAAATCCAAATCCCACAAATTGAATTACTGAATGGAGATAGAACCACAATGGATCCTTATGCCTGAAGTATCTTGCAATAATTGCCCCCACTGGTAGGATTAGTCCCCATCCCATTATACCCACTATTCCATGACTCTTCCTCATCTTTTAGACGATCTGTTACCTGTATCAGAGTCACTTGTTCTAAAAGTAAGTTGATTTGTCATTCATTTCCTATAGACTGTCAATGTGATATGACTTGAAAACTTTTTCAATCTCGAGTTACCAAGGGAAAAGAAAGAATTGTCCTGCCACTGATGCAAACTTGAATAACAAAAGCTTGTCAGAGGACCCTAAAATCTTATTCTGATGAAACCTAAAATTGAGGATGCTGGGATGGGATAGGATGAGTTAGTCTTTTGATTCATGAACATGTTTATGGTTTTCTCTTCACTTTAGTTAAATAAAAAACGCATCAATGTATTTGCTGAGAAGTTGGGTGTGATACATAAAAGAGAGCCATATTCATAAATAATCAGGATTTTATATTGATTCTGATCTTACTGCTCAAGTACTTTGTCTGCTGATCCAACGTTTTTATAGGAATTGCAAGTATCTTCTAAGTTGCATAGATGTAAAGCACTTAAGTGATTGAATATGCAAAAATAATATTTTAGATCTCCACTGATTCCAAGACCTTTAATTTCATGCATAGGCGGACATACTTGTTAGTAATTGGGGGCAACCTCTGCAAAGTAACATCTTGACTTTGATTATTTGGAATATTCTATCAGTACTTGCTGGCATATCATTTTCATGTACAGTGCTCTCCAAATTGCAGGGCTTTCTATCAGATGGCACAATGATAGCAGTGAAGCAACTTTCTTCTAAATCAAACCAAGGAAATTGTGAGTTTATCAATGAGATAGGCATGATCTCTGCTTTGCAACACCCTTGTCTTGTTAAGCTCTACGGCTGTTGTGTTGAGGGTGATCAGTTGTTGTTGGTATATGAATACATGGAAAACAATAGCCTTGCTCGTGCCTTGTTTGGTAAATTTTTTTATATATACTCTCCATGTGCGTGTGCTTGTATTATATCTGTGTGACTGTGTCCATGTGACTAAAATGGTATTGTTTCCAAACTTCTTGTACATTCTCAAATGAAGGACCAGAGGAATGCCGTTTAAAATTGGATTGGCCGACAAGGCAGAAGATTTGTGTTCATATTGCCCGAGGTTTGGCTTTCCTCCATGAAGAATCAAGACTAAAGATTGTTCATCGCAACATCAAGGCCACTAATGTGCTACTTGACAAAGACCTAAATACAAAAATACCCACATAAGAATCCATATTTTCACTTACTCTGTTATTGACATTTACTCGGAATTTGTACTTTGGTGTTTTGTAGAAAAGATTTCTTATTTTAGCAATTTTTTAATATACTTATATATATATATATATATATATATATATCTTTAGAGACTAGGCAGGAGTGGTAAAAAAACAGAAATTAAAGACACGAACACACTTGCAAAAATCAAAACCATTCCAAAAAATTTAATGAAGAATAATAATATATATATCTTTAGAAACTAGGCAGGAGTGGTAAAAAAAACAGAAATTAAAGATACGGACACACTTGCAAAAATCAAAACCATTCCAAAGAATTTAATGAAGAATAATAATATATATATCTTTAGAGACTAGGCAGGAGTGGTAAAAAAAACAGAAATTAAAGACACGGACACACTTGCAAAAATCAAAACCATTCCAAAAAATTTAATGAAGAATAATACAGTGGGTTTGGTAAGAGATAACTCAGGTTGTGAAAGGAGATGAAAATTAATATAGTGTATGCCTTCAATATGTACGTTTGATCTAATTTTGTAATTTACTACATAATTGACTAATGTTATAATTTTATAATTTTTGCATCTATTTTTTTATATTACATAATTGACAAATGTTATAATTTAAAAAATTTTGGACAAATTTATTTCATTTATTGTAATTATTATGAAATTTAATGTCAAATAATACTTAAAATATAATCTTATCCTTTATATGTAATTATCATAAAAGTTAATGTCCTTTTTAGTCATTTGACCATGAAAAAAGCTATTCTGATAAAATCATCCAAACACTCTCATTTTATCAAAATCACTTTTTCCCATAATCTATTTTCCTATAATCTATTCTTCAAAAGCTATTCTCTCCAGAATCTATTCTCCAAAAGCTAATAAGAACACACCCTTAGCCAATCCTTTCACACATTTTGTCGGTACTTATTGATTTTGTCAAAATCATTACGATTTTTGTCAATAACTACCACATGATGAGAAAACATATAACTAATTGAGTAATGAGATTGACTAAAATAGTAATGTTTTTGACAAAAATCGTAATGATTTTGACAAAATCAATAAGTACCGATAAAATGTGTGAAAGGATTGGCCAAGAGTTTTGGACAATGACTAATTGAGTAATGAGATTGACTAAAACATTAATGATTTAGACCAAAATTGTAATAGTTTTAACAAAATTGTTATGTACTGACAAAATGAGTCAATGCCTTAACTAATTTTGTTAATAGTATTAATAAGTTTAGTAATAGTAATGACAAGTGAAGCGATGACATTGACAAAAAAACTAGAAATGTTCATGACAACAACTATCATGCAAATGGTCAGATGGCTTGTGAATATTACTCATTCTCTACACCTAATGCATACAAGTCATCCACTCCAAAGAACATGTCCTTCCTATATACATTACTTACAATAAATTGTCACCATTAATAATAGTAATAATGGTAATGACAAATATAATATTGACATTTACAAAAAAATCAAATTATGTATGTCAGCAAGTACAATATATATGAAATTGCAAAACAGTAATTTTTTATGTTTCATCATCCTGAAAATCTTCAATCAGAGGGACAACAGCAGACCCATTTGCAGCACATTTGGCTCCTTTTTTTTCTTATCCTTATTAACTTTCTCATCAAGTGGGTACTTGGCATTGTCGTGTTCCAGTAAGCTTAGAAGCTCCTTTCTCGTCATCTCATCAGCTTGCTCGATGGAAGTAGGAGAAACAAAGGAACTCTTATCTCCATCAGCAATAATCAAAGAATTTCTTATCAGTTCCAGTGATGCAGAAACAAAGGAAAGAGAGGAAAGAGATGAGAGGAAGGAGAGAAAAAAAGACAGAGGAGGGAGATGATTGAAAAGAAGTGGTAATTTCATCATTCATCCCAAACATCAAAAACCCAGATTCCCATCACATCTATTATTTGTCTTTCACAAGTGTTAATAATGTTTTGTGGGTTTTGTAATTTCAAGTGGTATTTTAATAAAATTTTCCCAATATAAATCTTATACATTTATTGTTTTGAACTAACATTTTGATAATTTTTCCATATAGTATTTGATTAGCTATCCTATTGTTGCGCAAGGACTCTTTCAACTATTTTTATCATATGAAAAAAAGCTTCCTTAGTATAACATCTCTCACTCTCTCGCAATAAATGTTAAATTTTAACTTCATGATGCAAGATCAAAAGAAAAACTTCGTGATGACTTCTAGGATATTTCTTTGTTCATCGTGACAACAGTTATGCATACTAAAGACTAATGTTTTGGGTGGGACACTATAATAATAAAGGTTAATTAAATACAACGCATCCCCCGGACCAACTATAACCGCCAACTTCCCTGATTCCTTTGCCAAATAAAAAATGAGTCAGTAAATTACAGTTAAAACACATATACAAAATATGTTAAAAGATTACGAATTTAAAACTTGTGATCCCAAAAAACCCAAAAGAAAGAGAATAAACTTGGAATTATAAGATGAACCCGAATAAAATCCTAAAGCTGAAGGCAGGCTAAAATTTGAAATTAATTGTGCACCCAAGAATCCAAACTCCAAACTGTTAACGAGATTAAGAGAAGATATGGAAGAGGAAAAAAGAAAAAGAAAAAGAATCTCAATTTTACATAAAGGCCACCTTAAAATACTTCATCCAATTTTTTTTTTTTTAAAAAAAAGAGTTTCTAATTAAAAATTTAAAATTGAGTTTGCTTTCATAAATAAAGTTCAGTGTGTTCTCTGTCATGAATTATCTCTAAAATCTCTCCTCCCTTTTCAAAACTTGAAGTAATATCTTACTCTTATCTCTAGTGATTCAAGTATTCCCTGCAGTTACCTCTTTTAAAGACTTTGTGTATTAGAAAGAATCTAACTATGATCTATTAAAATTATAGATAATTAAATAATTAGTTTAGTACATAAAGATCAATGTACCAACATGGCCCAGCATCTAGAATACCTAGACTAACATTTTGATACATTAAGCATTACTCTTTAGGCAACAACATAATGCATTTTTGAAAAATAAATATACTACATTCGGTTTTAAATATAAGACCCAGTCAATTTTTTTTTTTTTTGTAAAGATTAAGAAAGCTAATTAAATTACTTTAAAGTATTTATACTCATCATCTTTCTTCAAACTAATTTTTCTGATTTATAAACTGATATATAATTTAATAATACATAACATATGATATAATTAAATAACTTATTTAGCTTCCTTAATCTTTCAAAAAATATTATAAAGTCAACTAGATTTTACATTAAAGACCAGAAGGAGTATAAATATCTCAAAAATTATGCACTTATATACTTAAGATCACGAATTTTTTTTTGTGAAAGGTGATCGGACTGCACTAATACAAACAACAAACCTTCTCCAGAAGAACATGTCTCAAGACGGTCCCGATCGTGGCAGAAGGCTAATCAAGTATGTAGATTAAGAAAGTCACTCTACAGGTGAAAAATTTACCAATGTACTAAAAGCTCAAGGTTATACACAAGGGCAGAGTGATCATACTCTTTTCTTCATACACATGAATGGAAAGATAGTGGTCCTAGCAGTGTATATGGACGACATTGTCCTCATGGGTGATTATCAGGGGGAGATTCATAGAATAAAAAAGGCATTGAATACGGAATTTCAGGTTAAAGGCCTTGTGGAAATGAAATATTTCCTCAAAATGGGAGTGGCTACATCAAAAAGAAGGGAATTTATATCTCAAAAATGAAGTATATCCTGGATCTCCTTAAGGAAATAGGCATGTTGGGCTGTAGACCTAGTGATACACCCTTTATAATTGGCAAGATTAGTGATGATGAAGATCTGTGAAAGGACATCGATTTGGGAAGATATCAGCATTTGGTAGGAAAATTGATCTATTTGTCACGTACTCAATTTGACATAGCCTTTGGGGTCAGTGTGGTAAGTTAACATTCTCATAACCCCAAACAAAAGCATCTATATAAAGTGTACAGAATTCTCAAATACCTAAAGGGCTCACCAAGTCAGTAGGTTGGGGACTTTTATTCAAAAAATCTACTGAGAGGAATGTCAAGATGTTCATTGATGTCGACTGGGCTGGTGATCAAGAAGACAAAAAATCTACCTCTAGATATTTCAGATTTGTTTGGGGTAATCTGGTTACCTAGTGCAGTTAAAAACAAAATGTAGTGCCCAGGAGCAGTGCTGAAGCAGAATTTCAAGCAATAGCACTTGGAATCTATGAAAGTATCTGGGTCAAACAGGTACTTGAAGAACTAAGGATGATCATAAATTTACCTATCATACTCTATTTAGATAATGTGGCAGCAATAGATATCTCTCATATTCCAATTTAACATGATCGGATGGAGTATGTGGAGATTGATGAACACTTCATAAGAGAAAAGATCAATGATGGGATAGTTGATCTCACGTATTCACCCTCCAGAGAACACACCTGATGTTCTTACAACGGGCCTTGCAAGGATAAGTTCAAGTTCTTTATTAGCAAGCTGGACATGACTTATATTTATACTCAAACTTGAAGGGGAGTATGGATATTATCACAAACAGAAAGGAGTGATTTTAGATCACCAATTGATAGGAGAAATTATAGGGATGAGTAGTAAATATATCTTATTAGATTTTACTTTTATTTCCTTATTTTGTAAATTTGAATTCCATGATTTCCGGCCTCTCTATAACTGGCCGATGCCTGTTACTCTAGATAAATCTAACCTGGCGGATTGAATGAGATTAGGAAGGATTATTGATCACAAACATCTGTCTTTGTACTCCTACAATATTTTACTCTTATCTCTAGAGATTTAAGTATGTTTTGCATTTGTCTCTTTTAAGAATTTTGTGCATTAGAAAGAATCTAACTATGATATCCATTAGAATTATATATGATTAAATAATGAGTTTAGTGCATAAAGATCAATGTACCAACGTGGCCCAACATGTAGAATGTTAACGAGGCCTTACCTAGACTAAAATTTCGATACATTAAGCATTACTCTTTAGGCATCCAAGGATCCAATCGTAAATGGAAGGCATTTTTTAAAAATAAATATTACCTCTAATCTTAAATATAAGACCAGTTGATTTTTTGAAAAGATCAAAGAAGTTAATTAAATAACTTTAAATTATTTATACTTATCATTTTTTTTTTCAAACTGATTTGTCTGACTTATAAATTAATATATAATTTAATAATATATAATATAATTAAATAACTTATTTAACTTTCTTAAATTTTAAAAAAAAAAATCAACTAAATAGTGAGAGTACTAAATATCTCAAAAATTATGCACTTAAATACTTAAGATCATGAATTTTTTTGCGGCACCAATACAAACGACAAACCTTCTCCAGAAGAACTTGTTTGAAGACGGTCGCGGTCGCAGCAAAAGCACTTGAAGCAAAACGCATTTATGCTGCGGAAGAAGCCACACCTCCCTCCACTGCTCTCGCAGCCGTCGCACTCACTCGCCGTCAAATTCAGTGGCTTCAACAAGAATGATCTTTCCAAAGCCTCCCTTATCCCTCCTTCCATATTCTCTGCTACCTTCTTCATCGTCCCACCCCTGCAATTATCCCTCGCATACTTCAACTTCTTCGCTTCATCATCCACCATCATGCCCAACACCGACCTCGTCCTGTTCCCTTCATAACACCCCACCACGTTCTCCTTCATCTGCCCCGGCAGCGACGGTAATTCACAATCGAAGAACACCAACATCTCCTTCTGGTTCGGAGCCAAGGGAAACGTTACGGTGCCATTGAGGTTGCTGGAGGGTGTGAGACAATTGGTGGAATTGGAGCTTGGGAAGTTAGGGTTGGAGACTCTAAGAGAGAGATCGCGGTAGAAAATTTCATTGACGATGTAGAGAGTATTGGAGAGATTGAGCATAGGGAAGCCATTGGAAGCACAGACGAGGTCGAAACAAGGGAATCCGCAGAAGGGTCCTGCTTATCTTGGATATAGAAGGGTAGCTTATGGTTCACAACCTTGGAAGTTGGTATTCTCAGAACAGAGAAGACGAGGATGAAGAAGAAGGAGGAGGGCGAAATAGAAGAAGAGAGCATCCTCTTTCGGGGTAAGTCACACTTGTTTTTCCTTCAATAAATAATTAAATATAGAGCAATGAATTAGGAAACTCTAGTTAGGGTGCCGTGAAAAGATAATTAATTGAGGGTTAAGGGTAATTTTTGTCCGAAAGTTTTTACTGGGGGTAATTTTATTGTGAAAGTTTTTCAAGTGGCAGTTTTGTTTTAGAAGTTTCTAAAATAGAGAAATTTTGTATGACTGTTATCCCAGTAAATTTTGATCATTAGTTGACTAAATATGCTGAGCTGACAGTTCATGTCATCTACATCATTTTTGTTAAGGTGCAAGTTTGTCCCGGAAGTTTTAAATCTAACTTTGAAAAAAGATGAAGTAGATAACATATAAACTTCCGGCGTAAATTTGCAGTTTAACAAAAATGATGTGTATGATATGTCGACTATCAGTTCAGTATATTTGATCAACTAATGTTTAAAATTAACTTAGATAACAGACAGGGTAAAATTGCTCCTTTTTTGACACTTCCGGGGTAAAATTACCACCTAAAAAACTTCCGGAACAAAATTGTCTCTAGATGAAAATTTCCGTAACAAAATTGCCCCTTAACCCATTAATTGGGAACAAAAAATAACGGAGGAATTTTGCAATGAGTGTTGACTTGGAAACGAAATGCTAAGACTGGAAAATGTGTTAGAAGTAGAGCTGTCAAAACGGGCCAGCCCGCGGGTTGCGGGCTGGCCCGCACCAACCCGCGGGCCACGCGGGTCGGGCCCGTGCGGCCCGCACTTTCGCGGGTTGGCATTTTGCCAACCCTAACCCGCAGGGTGCGGGTTGCGGGCCAACCCGCGGGCCCGCATATTTTTTTTAAAAAAAAAATCCTATTTTTTTAAGGTAGTCTAAAATACGAGACACACATATATGAATTATTAAATTTATTTTTCTAACATCAATCATTCCTCTTATAAAAATTTAAAAACATAATTCACAATTTAAGAGATAAAATTATTAAATTTGTCAAAGTCTATAAGTAAAATATAAACTCATCCTTAAACAACCAAAATATAATAATTTTGTTTAAACAAGAAGGGAAGAGGTTAAGATTTTTTCTCTTTGAATTGGGAAGTATCAAGATAGGAGTGGATAACTTATAAATATTGTAAAATTATTATATATAAAAAAAAAAAATTTGCGGGCCAACCCGCCAACCCGCGGGCTGGCCCGCATCAACCCGCGGGCCACGCGGGTCGGGCCCGTGCAGCCCGCACTTTCGCGGGTTGGCATTTTGCCAACCCTAACCCTGTCCCAACCCGCGGGCCCGCGGGTTGAGCCCGCGGGTTGGACCCGTTTTGACGACTCTAGTTAGAAGGAGGGCCAAGCTTTTGAATGAACTATTTAGCTGCATTTCTTTTGTGCAATTCAATATATTCCTTAGTCTTACCCAATATGTAAAACAGGTTTTAAAATTAACTAACTTGGGCAATCCTTTGTTGTTGCACCTATTTGTCCATCAAAATCACTTTTGAATGAAATATTATGCTAAAAGTTGATGAAGAGAATCTTTGATCTATTCATTCATTGCGAAACATTTCCAATTGAAAGCTGTGGAACGGTACTGACTCGCCTAGGAAATTGTTACATGACAGCAACACTCTAACTTACAAACCAACAAAGATGATAGAATTGTTGAGATTATTGCATTTTCTCACTTTAAGCATTTCTTTCTATAATCTGTCTCTTTTCCTAATTATCATGATCACAAGACTTTTTACAATATAGCAAGAAAAGGCCACAATAAAAGTCCACAAGCGTTACCATGTTATTGTTGTCTCTATGAGTGTGAAACTTCAGTGCATTAGCAGAGACTTGTTAGAAAATAACAAGCACACACAAAAGCAAAAACATATGGGCCTTCTAGTATCATGTCTTAACAATGAAAACGCCTTATAGCATAAAAACTATGGAATCAGAGATTTGAGGAAGAAGATGGGCATGGTGATGTTGAAGGGGATGACAAGTAAGGTTTTGGTGGAACCTGCAAGGTCTCAGCTCTGCCTTCAAGCATCTCCACCACTTTGCTTATCACTGGACGCTCTGAAGGGTTAGTTTGTATGCACCATAGGCTTGTTATCACCATCTGCCTTATTATCTCTTTGTCACCTTCATTTCTAATGCCCTTCAGGGCAAGCTCTTCATTTGATTCTAGACACTTGTATATCCAATGAGGAAAATATATTTCACTCGTATCATCAACACTGACATTGACATTCCTTCGTCCTCCAACCATTTCCAAAACCATCATCCCAAAACTATAAACATCCGACTTCTGAGAGACTACACCAAAACTTCTAGAAATCACCTCGGGAGCAATATATCCTATAGTTCCTCTAGCACCCGTTATGGATACTACACTCTCATTTCTAAGGCATGTTTTAGCAAGTCCGAAATCTGAGATCTTTGGGCAAAAGTTCTCATCCAATAAAATGTTGTGAGGTTTTATGTCAAAATGAAAGATCCGAGTGTTACATCCTCGATGCAAATACTCTAATCCTCGTGCAACACCCACTGTAATTTGGTGCAATATTTCACAACTCAATTGGAGATTGCCCTCAAGAAGGTCAACTTCTTTTTTAAAGATGAACTTCTCTAAGGATCCATTAGCCATAAACTCATAAACAAGTGCCTTCTTTGAACCTTCAAAACAAAATCCTAAAAGAGTGACAATGTTAACATGACAAGTCTTGCTTATGCTTGCCACCTCATTGATGAATTCCTCTCCGTTACCTTTTGTTTCCTTCAAAACTTTCACAGCTACTGGACATTTGTCATGTAACTTCCCTTTGAACACACTGCCATAGCCTCCTTGCCCTAATTTTTCTTTAAAACAATTGGTCATTTTCTTTATATCCGAATAGCTATATCTTTTTGTGGCAAGTGATCCGTGACTCTTTAGAAAGGCTTCAAAACGTTGATGAGCTTCAGATTTGTTTTTCCAGAATATTGTGATTTTATCAAGAATTAACGTCCTTCTAAACCCGTAGATTACAAGAGCATAAACTCCTAATATTGCAGCTATAGAAACTGTGATCAATAAGATTAAAGGAGGTGAGATTATATGCAAGATTTTATGGCAAGAATGAGTAACATATATATACTGATTAGCTATCCTATTATTTGCATAAGGACTCTTTCCACTATGTTTAACATATATAAAGGGCATAAGATGCACCATGCAATTTTGTCCCAAAAAAACCATTCAAGAGTGTTGGATATTTGGAAGTTTTTTTATAAGCAATTTTGCCCTGGAAGTAACCAAAATGTAGTAATTTTGCCTCTTGTCATTAAAATGTTAACCATCAACTTAGTTTTTTACTGGTTAGGGTGAATTTAATTTTGCTCTATTTTTAACACTTTCAAGGTAAAATTGCTCTTTAAAAAACTTATGAATATCTAATGCTCATGAGTGGTTTGGAAGCAAAATTGCACCTTAACCATGTATAAAAAACGTCCTTAGTTTAAGATTTCTGTTACTCCCAATTAAAGTAAAACTTTAATTTCATGATGACTCTTAGGATACATATATCTTTGTTCATCATGAGAATAGTTATGAGTACTCAGGGCTAATGTTTTGAGTTGGACACAATAATAATAAATGTAATTGAATACAAGATCCCATGCCAAATAAAAAAACAAGTAATTATCATAGAACTGAAATCGGGACCGAACTGGCTGGTCCAACCCAGAAACCAGTGAATTGGCCGGTAGATCGATCCAGTTCGGTCACTGACCCGGTTTGTACTTTAAAAAAAATCGGTTTTTTTAAATTTTTCTTTAGAATTTCATATTAATAAACCTAAAATCTTCAATTTTTCACTAGTTTGGCCTCGGGTTAGCTCCGGTTTGATTCTGGTTTGACCCACTGACCCTTGACCCAGTATCACGGCTAGTTCAGTGACCGATCCGGGTTTAATTACCTTGGTAATTATAGTTAAAACACTGACGCGGCTTGTCTCCTTTTCCTTTATGGTCCACTCCCATGCTTTTCAATCAAATTGCATCGTTTTCGTGTAAAATACACAAGCTCCTCATTTTTTTTTTTTTGAAAAACAGCATTCACCATCATAAAGTATTTTATCAGTACCAGTTTGTTCACTAAAATATTTTTTCAAGATCCTAAAATAATTATTTAGTATAATCCAGTATCCTGAAGTATTTTTTTAATGATTGTTAGTACTCTGAAATATTTTTGGTGCAATGTTTTAAAATGTTGGATGCACTAAAAATTAGTTTATGATACTGGATAATATTGAAAAAAATATTGCAAAGTATTGACTGATACTTAAAAAATACTTCAAGATGTCTAAAATATTTTTTCAAGATCTTAAAATAATTTTTTAATATTATTTAGTATCCTGAAGTATTTTTTTAGTGTTAATCATTACTCTGAAATATTTTTCGTTCAATATTTTAGTATGTTGGATGCACTAGAAATAACTAGCAAAAAGGTCATCAATAGGGGTGTTCAAAACCGGGACCGGGACCGGGATCCACCACTCCCGGTCCCGGTCCCGGTTTTTGGCCGGGATGCAAATTGCATCCCGGTCCCGGTTTGATCCCGGTCCCGGTAATCCTGGCCGGGACCGGGATCAAACCGGGAAATCTCGGTTTTAAAAAAAAAATAAATAAATTAAAAAAATATTATTATTTTAGTTAAATTTTCTATAATCTAGTGTTTAAAGTAATTATTTAACATCT
Source organism: Inga laurina (assembly GCA_963855925.1). Taxonomy (NCBI): domain Eukaryota; kingdom Viridiplantae; phylum Streptophyta; class Magnoliopsida; order Fabales; family Fabaceae; genus Inga; species Inga laurina. The sequence continues at coordinate 8,895,705 of OY979712.1, read as the reverse complement.
AATAAGGCCATAATAATCACATAAATTGATCTAGAATTGAAGAATAACATTTTATTATTATTATTATTATTATCACCTTCATCATTTTTGTTATTATTTTTATACATTATATAGTAGGATTAGTATCACAATATATATAGTTTAACTCCAACTAAATATGTGATATACATTTTATCAAATGATAACTTAAATTATGAGATAAAAAATACAAAAATAAAACAATAACTTAGTTTTTAAGAAAAAAATTTTAAAAAAAAAATAAAAAAACCGGGACCGGGACCGGGACCGGGATCACAAGGTATGTGACCGGTCCCGGTCCCGGTCCCGGGTCCCTTAGATCCCGGTCCCGGTCCCGGCCGGGACGGGAAATTCCCGGGATCAAAATTCCGGGACCGGGACCGGGATACTTTGGACACCCCTAGTCATCAAGGTGGAAATATTTTAATGATAGGAACTGTTCTAAGGATTGCTGAAAGAGAAATGGAATGGGAGCGATAGACCGAAATGGGGGAAGAGAACAAATGAATTTTCTGAAATATTGATAGATGGTAAAAAGAGTGAATTCTTAAAAACAAAATTTGAAAGAGGACCAGGTATAACATTAGAGAATGAATATAAGAAGATTATGTATATTACCTATCCCAAGTCCCAGTGCCAGCTTCCAATACTTTCTGGGATCAGGTGGAGCTGCATGCAATCAAAAAAGGAACAAATTGAAGTTATAAACACAAACAATCACAAAGTATAAGACCAAATTAGTGTAGAGCCAAAGCTTTAAGATGTTTTTATTGGAAGTTAGGTGGGGAAGGGAACAGGAGGAACTCAAGGAATTAGAATATCAAAGATATAAGATATAATGAAGTAAGCAAGAATAAAGGTCAGCGTTGAGAAATTGATACAGCCATGTGAAGGACAAAATTAGTGAAGTCACATGATCTGTCAGAAAGCATCAAGAATCCTTCAATGGGTAAAGAAAGTGTGCAAACAAGGTTTATTCTTGGATATACATACCTTTGTCGCAGTAAAACTTATTGTTGTTGTCAAGTTTACACTGGCCTCCATGGTGGTTGTAACACTTATCACAGTCGTCGGATAATCGTACCACAAGCATCATTTGAGCAGATAAGAAGGATTGAAGGTCTGAGGTATCAGGCAGGTCTTTCTTGGGAAGAACAAAAGATGAACATGCAGAGAAATAGCTTTGATGGGCAGGTTTAAGAAGATTAGGGTCTCCACTGTAATGATAGGTATCAAAACCAGAACAGTTATGTTCAATAAAACCAGCTTGGTGGCTGACATTGAGGTGGTGGGGGCATTTAAAGAGTGTTATGTTATATATAGTATAAAAAGAAATCAAAGGAGAATTTTCAGAAATACTGATATTGTTGTTGAAGGCCTCACAAGAACCATTAGATTGTAAGCGAGTGTGTAAATCTGGGTTGAAAACCTCAATCCTATGTAGCTGTGGAAAGACGCTCTTAAGCTGCAAGGATTGTTTTCCTCTCTTGTCAAGCTCAATCGTTTTGTTTGAATGTGGATTTGGATCATCACAGTTATGAACCATCATTAAGCTACAGTCTGGTCTTTCTGCTTTGGTGAGAGGGAACTGGATACTTCCAAGTTTTCCGCAGTTAAAGGATGTAGGACACTTATCATGGCTGGCGTGTCCATAACTGGAAGAAACAAGTAAAAGGTGAGAAATCAAGAGGAAACGAAACTCAAAAACCAGAGCCATGATCACCCCAACTTGTGAGTAGAACAATGAAGAACTCCAACCATGATTGCACATTATTAGTCACCACCGGAAGATAAGTGGGGACTAAAATTAATGGAGGACTTTATTGTAATGAGTGTTGACTTGGAAATTAAAGGTGAGTACTGGTTAAACGTGTTAGGAGGGGGGCAAACTTTTGAAAATTACGGTTTATTGTAATCAGTGTTGACTTGGAAATTAAAGGCGAATACTAGTTAAACGTGTTAGGAGGGGGGCCAAACTTTTGAAAATTACAGATAACAAAATCTTTGACAAGGAAATTTTGAACTAGTTATGCTGCATGCTGGAAAAATATCACCATGCACTGTATCGATGAATTCTTATCAAATGTGGATTCATAAAACAATAAAACATGTAACCATGCAAAATTGTTTCTTTTTTTGAGCGACAACATAACATGTTAGAAAATTATAATTAATCAACACTGGCAATCCTTTGTTTATGTACCTATCTGTCCACCAAAATCACTTTTTGCTTGTAAAAAATCTTTGGCATGTCCGAATTTTGCCTTTCTCATTTCCTACAGGCAAGATTGAGGAAATATTTACCATAAAGAGAGAAGTCACCACAATGCAAGTCAAAAGGCATTACCAAGTTATTTGTAAATGCTAACTTCAGAAAATAAGAAGCATGCACATAAACAGAAACATAAGAGCCCCAGAGTAGCAGGCGTCAATGAAAAAGCCTATTAGCAGAGATATTATCAGAAAATAACAAGCAAGCACAGAAACATTAAAAATATAGACAGAAAGGCCACAATTTATACAAGTCCACAAGCACAGAAACTTCATTGCATTAGCAGACATCTTATCAGAAAATATAACAAGCACGCACAGAAACATCAACATATGTCCTTGGAGTATATCATGCCTAAGTAATTAAAATGCTTCAAAGCATAAAAAGCACTGAATCAGTGAGTTGAAGAAGAGGCATGGCATGGTGATCTTGAACGAGACGATAAGTAGGTTTGAGTGGAACTTGCAGGGTCTCAACTCTGCCTTCAAGTATTTCCACCACTTTACACATCATTGGACGCTCTGAAGGGTTCGTTTGTATGCGCCGCAAGCTTGTTATCACCATCTGCCTTATCCTTGCTTTGTCACCTTCATTTCTAATGCTTCTCAATGCAAGCTCTTCATTTAATTCTAGACGCTTGTAAATCCAATGAGGAAAATCAAATTTTTCTTTGAAATAATTGGTCATTTTCTTTATATCTGAATAGCTACATCTTTTTGTGGTAAGTGATGTGTGACTCTTTAGAATGGCCTCAAAATCTTGTTGAGCTTTAGATTTGTTTTTCCAGAATAGCGTCCTTCTAAACCAGTAGATTATAAGAACAAAAACTCCTATTATTACAGTTGTAGAGACTGATCAACACATAAAATTAGAGGAGGTGAGATTATGCAAAATTTTGGGGCATTAATTTGTAACATAAATACTTCTTAGCTATCTCATTATTGTTTCCGGAAGACTTCAGCCTTGTTTAACATATATAAAAAGCTTCCTCATTTGAGGAATTTGAATAGTCAAGTGAAAGTGTGTTTATCTTCAAAAGGTTGGAGTGTAGAAGTTTAAAATTTTAATAGCATATACCTGAAAGGTTATGGTGATACTGATTATTTGCCAATCTTCACTTAGTAAAGATTTCCATTGGTTCATCTTAAAGCATGTTGAATTTCAACTTTTTTTGAAAAAAGAAAATAGGCCTTTTGCACAACAAATTCAAAATCAGTATCAATTTAAAAGTGTACACGGGTCTTAATTTCTCTGTTTCTATCCATCCTCTTCTTTGATTTTTTCTCTCTAATTTGAGAAGGAATTAAGGAAAATTTGAGATATGAGTAAAATGTGATAAACTGAATCGTTAAAATATATGGGGAAATAAAAAATTATGCAGATAACCAACTATCCCAACTCCAAATCCCAGCTTGTAGTCCTTACTTGTTTTCTCTGCCACTCAAGTTCAGAAAAGACACTATTTGAAGTTAGCTAAACAAAAAATATGATGTATACTGCTATTATCAAATTTAGTGTGCGAGATTTTACCAAATTTGCAGTAAAACTCATTGTTGGCGTCAAGAAGACACTGGCCTCCTGTGTGGTAGTAACAGTTATTACATTCATGCGACAATCGTACTTTAATAACAACTTGATAAGTACGACAGAAGATCATAAGTACTATGAGACATGTCTGTACTTGGAAGCTCAAGAACTGAACAATTAGGGAATGAACAGTTGGCTTCTGAATATTATTATGGTTACGTTTAAACCTTGATGAGCCTTCCCAATAGACATCAAAATCACTACACACACGTTTGAAAAAACCAGTGGGACGACTCACATTGTGGCAGTGATCACATTTGATCCAAGTCTTGTTATTTAGGATCTGAAAAGAGACCAAAGCTAAGTTTGGCGGAAGACTACTACTTTGGTTTGTGTCGAACAGTTGGCACTAACTTTTGGATTTCAAAAGCTTTTCTAGATCTTCATCCAAGACTGTGAGGTGTTCTTGGTGACGCCTTTTAGAAGCTATAGCTTTGTACCATTATTCTTCTCAAGTTCAATACTTTTGTTTGAACTTGGATGATCATCACTGCCATGAGCTGTGATAAATCCAGAGTCTTGAAGCTCTGGCTTGGTGAAGGGAAATGGAAAGTCCCAAGTGGTCCGCACTGAAACAAGCTAGGACAGATTTCATGGATCCTATTACCATATCCAGATGAGAACAGAAGTAGCAAGTGAAGAAAGAAGAGGGTAGGAAACAAAGAATCTGATGAAGAAGCCATGCCAAAATTTCAAATCAAGAAAACTAGGAAGAAGGAGAAGAAGCTGGGTGTTCTGTAATTGAAGACAAGTGCATTCTGGGGATTGTGATTTCAGTGTCTTGGCAATATATCACATACTTGAAGTGATTCATGCAAGAGAGAGTTGACTTAGCTTGGAAAAAGAGTGGTGAAGACTTGATGTAAAGGTCTTGACAGAAAATGTAAGGAAGCCAAGCCATGTGAGACATGCACACTTACATAAGGCCAGAAATTAGGGAAAATTAATCGGTGCTCTGTAAATTTTGTACACAGGTGCTCTGTAAAATAATCGTTTTATCTGAAGATGGATTCAGATCATCACAGTTATGAACCATCATTAGGCCATAGTCTGGCCTTTCAACCTTTGGCAAAAGGGAACCTGATGCTTCCAAATTTTCTGCAGTTAAGCGATGTAGGAGGCTTATCATGGCTGGCGTGTCCATATCTAGCATAAACAATTAAAAGGTGAGAAATCAAGAGGAAACGAAACTCAAAAACCAGAGGCATGATCATCCACTTTGTTAGAAAAGCACTAAAATAACCCTAACAAAAGACTCATTATCAAATACTCCTTCCGGTTGTTCATGTAAGACCTAATTAAGGAATTAATCTTGGTTCTAAATGTAAAACATATTTATCAATATTTTCTAAAAGTATCTCCTATTGATGCTTCCTTAACAATAATCAAGTAACAGAGAGGTGGAGAGAATTATGGAAGATGATTAGGGTGTTGTAAAAAAAACATGTCATATTAACTAACTTAACTAACTTCCTTAATCTAATCAAACTAGGTAAATAGGTCCTACATTTAGGACTGAAGAGAATAATAATTTGGTTTGGACTAACCATGTCTCAACCTTCTGCCACAAGATATAACCCTCCAGTTACAACTTGAACCGCTTGATACGCAAGTTGACTTGGGAAAATAACCAGGCAAAACTTTGCATGTTGATCATTGAACCTTGGACGAGCCATGAAGAAAGGGGTGGTTGGTTTCATTTGGGATTTGGGAATTTTGAGATAGGAGGATATGAGGTGGGCAAAGAAGAAGAGAACATCCTCTCTCGGACAAAACATTTTCCTTCAAACTACAGAGTTTGTGTGCATAGTGAGGGACCATATTTTAAAAAATGACGCTCTCTATTCTGGTATGGTCGAGGCATACCATGACCGTACGTTAGTCGCCATCAGAAGATAAGTGGGGACAAAAAGTTATGTATCAGCTAAAGTTTTGAGCTGTGAAAAAAAAATCAGATTCATTGAAATAGTGAAACATATCCAACTGAAAGATACAGAACAATGCAAACTCATCTATAGGAAATTATTACTGACAACATACCCTACTGCAAGTCTCTTTTTCTACTGAGCAAGATCACTAGAAATTTGATAATATAGATAAGGCCACAATACAAGTCCACAAGCATTACCATGTACTTGTTGTCTGTGTTCCAAACTTTCAGTGCATTAGTAGAGATCATATCAGAAAATAGCAAACACATACAGAAACATAAACATATGACCATGGAGTTCCATTCCTTAATAATTAAAATGTTTCAAACCATAAAAACTAGTGAATCAGTGAGTTGACGAAGAGGAATGGCATGGTGATCTTGAAGGAGATGATAAGTAGGGTTTTGGCGAAACTTGCAAGGTCTCAACTCTGCCTTCAAGCATCTCCACCACTTTACTCATCATTGGACGCTCGGAAGGGTTAGTTTGTATGCACCATAAGCTTGTTATCACCATCTGTCTAATCTTTTCTTTGTCACCTTCATTTCTAATGCTCCTTAGCGGCAGCTCTTCATCTAATTCTAGACGCTTGTATATCCAATGGGGAAAATATATTTCACTCGTATCATCAGCGTTCACATTCACATTCCTTCTTCCTCCAACCATTTCCAAAACCATCATCCCAAAACTATAAACATCCGACTTCTGAGACACTACACCAAAACTTCTAGAAATCACCTCGGGAGCAATATATCCTATGGTTCCTCTAGCACCCGTCATGGATATTACACTCTCATTTCTAAGGCATATTTTAGCAAGTCCGAAATCTGAGATCTTCGGGCAAAAGTTCTCATCCAATAAAATGTTGTGAGGTTTTATGTCAAAATGAAATATCCGAGTGTTACATCCTCTGTGCAAATACTCTAATCCTCGTGCAACACCCACAGCAATTTGGTGCAATATTTCACAACTCAATTGGAGATTGCCTTCAAGAATATCTGCTTCATTTTCAAAGATGAACTTCTCTGATGACCCGTTATCCATAAACTCATAAACAAGTGCCTTCTTTGACCCTTCAAAACAAAATCCTAAAAGAGTGACAATATTAACATGGGAAGTCTTGCTTATGCTTGCTACCTCATTGATGAATTCCTCTCCGTTACCTTTTGTTTTCTTTAAAACCTTCATAGCAACGGGACATTTGTCATGTAAGTTCCCTTTGAACACACTGCCATAGCCTCCTTGCCCTAATTTTTCTTTGAAACAATTGGTCATTTTCTTTATCTCCGAATAACTATATCTTTTTGTGGCAAGTGATGATCCGTGACTCTTTAGAAAGGCGTCAAAATCTTGATGAGCTTTAGATTTGTTTTTCCAGAATAACGTCCTTCTAAACCAGTAGATTATAAGAACAAGAACTCCTACTATTGCAGCTGCAGAAACTGTGATTAATAAGATCAGAGGTGGTGAGATTATGCAAAATTGTGGGGCATTAATGAGTAATATAAATGCTGGCTAGCTATCCTATTGTTTCCAAAAGGACGCTTTCAACCATGTGTATCTGAAAGTGGTAAACTGATTAGATGATCTACTTGTTTTATGACTAATTCACCATGGAGGATAAAAGGGAATCGCTATTGTGAATTATTATCTGAAAGTGCTAAATTGATGGAAATAGTACCCCAAAAAAAAAAAAAAAGGAAAAATCTAAACGGATGGATAAGTTTTAAATTTGAAACTTATAAGCAAGAAGTCAATAAAATGATAATGTAAATTATTACCTAGTCCAAGTACCATCTTGAAAGTTTTACCCTTACGCTCTGCAATCAAAGGAAGAACTATGGTGAAGTTAACATTAAAACAATTATTTAACCTTTAGAAAAAGATTCTATTTTTATGCCACAAAAATTGAGAAATAGTATTTGATATATTTTTAATATTACATTAAGAAATCCATCTTTTTTATCCGGGCCTGCAACATGTGTGCCGTATGTCTTTTATCTTAGAAATGAAGTCACATCAATAAGAATTATCAAGAACTTTTTTCTTAAACCAAACTCAGATTCTTCACACACACAAAAGAAACATGGCAAACTTGTTTGATACGTGAACTAATTGCATCTAAGGAAATGATAAAAGAAAAACAATTCCATTTTTGAACATATGATTCCGAAGATATCAAGAAAGGTGGAGTTTCGCCTTGGAAAAGAAGAAAAATCAGTTGAGCTCGCATGTAAAAAGTGAATAACAGTAAACTAAAGGCATCAATTATTGAGTTGCTCGTTTGGGGTGAATTTTTATCCTAAATGTAATATTCTTTTCATTTTATCTATCATATCTATCTTGTTTTTCTCCAAACTAATTTTTCTAACTTTTTATACTTATATATAATTTAACGTTATGTAGAAATAGTTTAAAGAGATCATGTCATATATCTTGCATTAAATCAGATGAGTACATATCTGATTCAAAAAACAATATTTTTTTTTCTGCCCGATCAAAAAGTAACACTAAAAAAATTATCATTTGGAAAGAATATACCTTCAACGTCGCAGTAGAAGTTCTTGTTTCTGTCAAGTTGACACTGGCCTCTGCTGTTGTGACACTTGTCACAAGCATCAGATAATCGTACATCCAGAGTCATTTGAGCAGATAAGAACGCCTGAAGGTCTGTGGTATCAGGAAGGTCCTTTTTTGGAAGCACGAGAGTTGAACATGATGAGAAAGGACTTTTTTGGTCAGGTTGAAGATCAGGGAGTAGGCTGTAATGGTAGATATCGAAGTTTGTACAAGGATGTTTAATAAAACCAGCGGGGGCGCTGACTTTGAGATTGTGGTGGCATTTAAACAGGGTTATGTTGGCTCTAATATCAAAAGAAATCAAAGGAGAGTTTGCAGGAATTGGGATATTGTTGTTAAGAACCATTGGATTGCAAAAGATTGTGCAGATCTTGGTCAAACACCGTAATAAAATTTTGCTGAGGATAGACACCGTTAAGCTCCAATAATGGTCTTCCATTCTTCTCTAGTCCAATCATTGTCCTTGAGTGTGGATTTGAATCATCACAATTATGAATCACCATTAAGCCACAGTCCGGCAATTCTGGCTTGGTGAAAGGGAACTGGAGGCTCCCAAGTACACTGCAATTAAAAGATCTAGGACACTTAACATGCCTCGCATTTCCATACCTAACTGAAATAAGTAAAAGGTGAGAAATCAAGAGGAAACGAAACTCAAAAACCAGAGCCATAATTCCCCAGTACTTTGTGAGCAAAACCACAAAGGCCTCCGACAAGAGCCTCATGTAATAATTAAGTTCGGATTATGTTTCTCACCTTCTCCCCAGTACAAATCCACCGTTCTTTCCTTCTTGAACTGTTTGATGGGGCAGATTGACTTGGCCAATAACCATGCGATGCAAGACTTGGTGAAAGAGACCTGAAAGATATTACTATTGGAAGTGGAACTGCAAGGGCCAGAAGATAAGTGGAGGACTTCATTGCAATGAGTGTTGACTTGGAAATTGAAGGCCAAGAATGGTGGTTATACGTGCTAGGAGGGAGGGGCCCAAACTAGTCTTGTTTGAACTAGTTATGTTGCATGTTGCAAATTAAAAATAGCATCATAATTGTAGGACGCGGAATGTCTCAATTTTCCTTTAGGTCCATTTCCATGCACTTTCACTTCTTAGTTCTTCCACACAACGCAGTTGAGGGAGAGGCATGGAGAGAAGCTCCGTGTAAAGAAAATAGCAGTAACCACTAACCAACAAATATAAGGGGAGTAGGTAATCATCAGAAGGTGCTTAAATAACCTTTAACATTTTTTAAAAGTGTAATAGTAAACATAAATTATTTTTTGGATCAAAAGTAACCATAAATTTTATATAAGGTTAAGGTGCAAAAATAGTAAAGAACTATTTCATTATGTGCACTCAGCATAATTAACTATTTTTGAGTGCAAAACTAGATATCAACAATATTTTTGGGTGTAAAAGTAGCAACGCCGTTAACCTAGAATAACTTCCATTACTTTAATATATTTTTAGAATAGTTAAGGTGCAAATTTAGCAACAAATTACTTTCTTATGGGCACCTAACACAATTATTTTTCACATGAGTATTTACAAGAGAAATATGGGCATTTACACAAGAGCATTTATATTAATGATCTTACTTTATTTTTTTCATAAGAGCATTTATAAGATAGATAAAGGGATTTAAAAGAATCTGCGTAGTTAAAAAATTTTGGTCTTTCATATATTTATCGTATAAATGCCTATATTTATCTTTCCACCGACAAAACCTAACTTTTACTTGACCAAATGGGGTGCAGTAAAATTTTGTCAACTCACTGTATTCTTTTAAATCTCTTTATTTGTCTTGTAAATTCTCTTATTAAAAAAAAAAAAAGTAAATGTCCTTATGTAAATGCTCATATTTGTCTTATAAATGCTCTTAAGAAAAACAATTGTGTTAGTGCCCATAGGGAAATAATTCATTACTATATCTGCTCCTATATAAATTGTTTGTCTACTTTTGCACCTAAAAATAGTTAATTGTGTTGGGTGCCCATGAGAAAATAGTTGGTTATTAAATTTGCACCTTAGCCATTTTAAAGATATATTAAAGTAACGGAAGTTAACCTGGGTTAACGGCGTTGCTAGTTTTGCACCCAAAAATATTGTTTATGTCTAGTTTTGCACCCAAAAATAGTTAATTGTGCTGAGTGCATATAGTGAAATAGTTCTTTGCTATTTTTGCACCTTAATCCTTTTATATAAGAGGGCAAAAGTGACAATGACTTTAATAATCTCAAATGTCCATTATTGTGAGCTTTTTAATTAAAGGTAAAGACACTTAAATAACCATTAACTTATACCAAAATACAAAAATAATCATAAACTTTTTTTAGATGCAGAAGTAACTAAAATGTTACTTCTTGAATATTAATTAATGAGTTTTTCTGTTGCCTGTATGTTAAAAGTCAGAAGCTCTTTCCCGTAATTATAGGACCATAATTATAGGAATGATAGTCAGAGATGGTAGGCATTTTAGTCAGAGATTGTAGGCAGTGTTTGTAAATTCAGATCTGATTTTTTCCTATAAATGTAATCGTTTGTTCTCTGAATAAAATCACAATCCATTCTAATCTTCAATTCTCTTCATGGTATCAGAGCAATAGGAGAGATCAGGAATACGAATTCATACCAAAATTCTTCAAACACGCCCTCTGGGTTCTCCACTTTGTCAGAACCAGTATCGGTGTCCTCAGCGTTTCCAGTTCTCACCGTCACCCTACTCACCGTGCGTCGACTATACCAATAGTCCCCACGGCGACCTTCGTTTCCAGGCAACGGCGTCATCAACCATCAGAAGATCGCCGTTGAACCCGTCAGAGTAGACAGAACAGAGTGAGGGAGAGCCGCTGCGGAAGATCGGGAGCTTGAGAGGCGCGAGAGGGAGGTCCACCATCGTCACTTCATCTTCTTCTCCTCGCCGGCCTGCACCATTAGACACCACCACCACCGTCGAATATCTCCACCATCTGCGCATCTGGGCAGAGGAGGCACTCAACCACCGTCGTCGGACACCACCACACCATTGCCGTCACCTCCGCTGCTGTCTCTTCACAATCGGCAGTCACCGACCAGAAATCCATTCTCGTGTTCGCGTTCGCCTCAGTCTCGTCATCTCAGTTTCGAAATTGAAGACCACTGAATCTAACTCAATTATTTAATTGAGTCGAAGACCAATTTGTCATTTTGCAAATTCGGAGGATCAAATTGTCATTTTGCAAATTCGGAGGATCAAACTGTCATTTTCCAAATTCAGAGGACCAACATGTCATTTTGAAAATTCTACGGACCAAACTGGTATTTCTGAAATTTGAAAAACCACTTTGTCATTCTTTCCAGTCATTATGTCTACAGTTTCAGATGCCTCTTCCTCTGTGCCTAGATCTGGCTCAAATGACATCTCCACTGTCCTTCTTGTTTCTGAGAAACTTACTAGTGATAACTATCGGGAGTGGTCTCAATCCATGATTCTTGCTCTCAATGGACGAGATAAACTCGAGTATATAACTGGTGAAGCAAAAAGGCCACCAACATCAGAAATCAAGGAGTTTCGCAAATGGAAGTCCGAAAATGCATTGGTATCCTCTTGGTTAATCAATGCTATGTCATCCTCAATTAAGAAGAGTTTTATGTACCTTCCTTCAGCCAGAGAAATTTGGGAAGCTCTGCGTGAAACATACAGTCCTGTGGGAAATAGATCCCGCATATTTGATGTCAAGAAAAAATTGTGGCAGCTAAAACAGAATCACATGCCTCTTGATGATTATTATCTTGAAAAATCAGCACTCTAGCAAGAGTTTGATGCCCTACAAAATAAAACTCATCATTGTGGGGCTGATGCAAAAGAAGATAGCAAAGCAAAACCCTTGCCATCTGTATGTGAAATTTACACTTTGTTGCGCAGTGAAGAGGATAGGCGCAAAACAATGCTTCAGAATCCGACTAATTCCGCTGCTACTCCTGAAGCCTCAGCACTTGCTGTTCGATCCACGGAACAAAAAGGTTCTAAAGGTCGTCCATTCTGTGATCATTGTAAGAAACAGGGGCACACTAAGGACACTTGCTGGAACCTCCATGGTAAACATGCTGACTGGAAGCCGAAAAAAGGGAAAGGACGAGGTTACGTGGCTGAAACTTTTAAGGACCTATCTCAAAATGACCAGCTGCATAAAATCATGGAAATGCTAGCCACAATGTAGACTACAACAATGCCTACTGCCACAGTGGTCAAGAGAGGTAATTTCTTTCAAGCCTTGGCTGTGATAAAAGAACTATGTACAGGAAATTGTTGGATTGTTGACTCAGGTGCCTCGGATCATATGACTGACAATAAGGCTCTCTTCTCATCATATACTCCTGTCACCAAGGGAGTAACAGTACGAATTGCTGATGACTCTGAATCTGTTGTCTTTGGAATTGGTTCCATCAAAATCTCAGCTGCACTCACTCTTCACTCCGTATTACATGTTCCAAAGTTGAAGTGTAATTTACTATCCGTGAGCAAATTAGCTAATGATGAACGTTGTCAAGCTAACTTCTTTCCTACCTACTGTATTTTTCAGGATCTGCTGACGGGAACGACGATTGGGAGTGCGAAAGTGCTTGATGGTCTCTATTACCTTGATGCAAGTAATAGTCCTCGGATTAAATCTTGTAATAAAGTGTCTCTCCATAGCACTAGTGATTTGGAATTATGGCACAAACGTTTAGGTCATCCAAATTTAAATTACATGTCTCAGATGTTTCCATCCCTTATTTCTAATAAAATTTCCTCTGATTTTCATTGTGATTCATGTGAAAAGGCTAAGCATCACCGTACTTCATTTCCAAAAATCCCATACCAAGCCTCAAAACCTTTTTCCATAATTCACAGTGACTTATGGGGACCATCCCGCACACCAAACCGATCAAAAACAAAATGGTTCATCACATTCATCGATGACCATACACGTGTCAGTTGGGTCTACTTGTTGAAGGATAAAACAGAGGTGTATCAAACATTCCTTAACTTCCATAATATGATCCAAACCCAATTCCAAACCCCAATCCAGATTCTGCACACAGATAATGGGACTGAATACTTCAATCAGGTCCTATCTACCTTCTTAACCGAAAATGGCATTGTCCACAAAAGTACTTGTCCCAATACACCTCAGCAAAATGGTATTGCAGAATGAAAGAATCGCCATATTCTTGAGACTGCAAGAGCCCTTATGTTTAGTGGTAATGTTCCTAAATATCATTGGGATGATGCTGTCCTTACTACCACCTTCCTCATTAACAGAATGCCAAGCCGACCACTGTCTTACAAAACACCCCTTCAACTTCTCCACCAATACTATAACCTTCCATACCTTGTAAACACTCTGCCTCTACGGGTGTTTGGCTGCACATCATACGTTCATCTCCATCACACCAACAAACTTGACCCTAAAGCCCTTCGGTGTATCTTCCTTGGCTATTCACATTCTCAAAAAGGATACAAGTGTTATGATCCAGTCCCTAAACGTTTATTTGTCACATGTGATGTCACTTTCCTTGAACATACACCTTTTTATGCCTTGTCTGCAATTCAGGGGGAGAGAACTGGTGAATTTCAGACAAATGAAACACCAAAAGATGACCAGACAGTCACAATTTATGTACCTACCCACACAAATCCTACTCCTGATACCTCTGATACTCCTGATAACAACCCTGAGATTCCTGATCATCCTGATAACCTTGATACCTCTGATAATGTGCCAATTACAGGGGGAGACACAAATATGTGGGGTAATACCTACATGCGACGACACAAAAGAGGTAATGAACCACAGGCTATTAGCACTCACCAGGAGTCAGTACCAGAGGCAGGTCCAAGAGAAACAGAAGGTTCTGATCTTAATCTTCCCATTGTGGTGCGAAAACAACCTAGACAACCCAGATCAAACACTAGATATCCTATGGAGAAATTTGTCTCTTATAAGGCTCTTTCATCTAAATACAATGCATTTGTCTCTCATCTTGATAAAATCAGGATACCAGACACGATTAATGAGGCTATGGCTATACCTGAGTGGAGACAAGCTGTCTTAGAGGAGATGGAAGCTCTCAAGCGAAATAAGACATGGGATGTAGTAAATCTACCTGAAAGGAAAAAGGCTGTTGGATGCAAATGGGTATTCACTCCTAAATATAGAGCAGATGGAACACTCGAGAAATACAAAGCTAGATTGGTTGCACAAGGTTTCACACAAAAATATGGGGAAGATTACACAGAAACATTTGCTCCGGTAGCCAAGTTGAATACCATCAGAATACTATTATCTATTGCAGTGAATTTAGATTGGAATCTGCACCAACTTGATGTAAAAAATACCTTCCTCAACGGAGAACTCAAGGAAGAGGTGTATATGAAGTTACCTCCAGGGTTCCCAGGAAAAAAGGATGACCAAGTCTGCAAGTTAAAGAGGTCATTATATGGGTTAAAGCAATCTCCACGTGCTTGGTTTGATAGATTCACCAGGGTTCTGAAGAGACATGGATATACTCAAGGGCAGAGTGACCATACTTTGTTTGTCAAACATCATAAGGGTAAGATGGCTGTTCTGGCTGTATATGTTGATGATATAATCCTTACAGGAGATGACAGTGTGGAAATCAATCAAATTAAGAAAGCCCTGGCACGAGAATTTCAGATCAAAGATCTTGGAGAAATGAAGTATTTTCTTGGAATGGAAGTTGCCCGATCCAAGAAAGGAATTTATATATCCCAAAGGAAGTATATTCTCGATCTTCTAAAAGAAACAGGGATGACAGGTTGCAGACCTAGTGAAACACCTATACGGGTAGATAAAATAGATGAAGATGTAGATCTCGGTAAGGCAGTGGACTTAGGGAACTATCAACGGATGGTAGGAAAACTAATATACCTGTCTCATACTAGACCAGACATTGCATTTGCAGTAAGTGTGGTCAGCCAGCATTCTCATGATCCTAAATAGAAACATTTGAATGAAGTTTACAGGATCCTTCGTTACTTGAAGGGATCTCCAGGATGTGGCTTGCTGTTTAAGAAAACTGACAAACGAATTGTAGAGTTATTTACAGATGCTGATTGGGCAGGTGACCGAGAAGACAGGAAATCCACATCTGGATATTGTACATATGTGTGGGGTAACCTAGTCACATGGAGAAGCAAAAAGCAAAGTGTAGTTGCGAGAAGCAGTGCTGAAGCTGAATACAGGGCTGTAGCACTAGGAATCTATGAGGGAATATGGATAAAACGTGTTCTTGAAGACTTGAGGAAGTCCATAAATCTGCCAATTAAGGTCTATTGCGACAACATGGCTGCAATCAACATTGTTCATAATCCAGTTCAACATGATAGAACTAAACATGTCGAGATAGACATACATTTTATAAGGGAAAAAGTTGATGAAGGTATTGTTGATCTAAGATATATTCCTTCTAAAGAACAGACCGCAGACATCCTCACCAAAGGGCTGCCCAAGGACAGATTGGAGTATCTGATTGGCAAGTTGAACTTGATTGATATCTATAGCTCAACTTGAGGGAGAGTGTTAAAAGTCAGAAGCTCTTTCCCGTAATTATAGGACCATAATTATAGGAATGATAGTCAGAGATGGTAGGCATTTTAGTCAGAGATTGTAGGCAGTGTTTGTAAATTCAGATATGATTTTTTCTTATAAATGTAATCGTTTGTTCTCTGAATAAAATCACAATCCATTCTAATCTTCAATTCTCTTCACTGTACAAGTTGAATATTGATTGTAAAAGGCGGCGATTCAAAGCTTTGGAAGGAAGTTGTCAAATTATATGATAGCTTTAAGACAAACTTAAGAATCTATGAAGTAACAGAGGATTCGAAAAGTTTGTTTTGGAACCTATCTGCTAGTAGAGAATTCAGTACTTCTAGTGCTTACAAACGGCTCACTAAGGAGTCAAACAATCAAGGAAGAAGTATGTGGAAAGTGGTATGGAAATTACAAGTCCCAGAACGGCTAAGGGTCTTTTTTTGGCTTGTTGCCCACAACAGGCTCGCTACTAAGAACATTACAAGCAAATGGGATGGATCGAATGGGGAATGTAATATTTGTCAAAATGGGAAAGAGGATCAACTCCATGTTCTGCAGACAGTCACACTAAAACAAGAATTTGGAAAAAGCTAGTGTCGAGAAGGAATTGGATAAAATTTTTTCAAGACAATTGGTCCCATTGGATTAGAAATAACTTAATGCTCAGTCACAGGTATGCGGAAGAGAGTTCATGGCCTGAATTATTTGCTGTTGGAAGCTGGTTTTTATAGAAGTGGAGGAATAGTTAGACACACGACCCAGATTCTGTATTACCCTTCAATGAGATAGAAAAGATAAAGAATTATCTCAAGGATTATAGGACCAAATGGGTTGGAGATTCATTACAACAAACACAAGAGAAAATAGTCATGGTTTCTCGGCAACCACCTTAAACGCGGCTGGTGCAAGCTAAATGTTGATGGTAAGTGGTCGAGACAAAGAGGAGCTTGGTGTGGAGGTGTGATAAGAGGAGACTATGGTGAATGGTTAAAAGGCTTCGCAGTGAAATTCAGCGACTGTGTTCCTGCAGCTACGGAAGCTAGAGCGATTCTTGAAGGTCTGAAAATTTGTTGGTCTATGGGCTTCAATAAAATAAAAGTTGAAAGTGATGCTTGGATGGTGGTCGACGCTATAAATAGCGGAGGTTATTTGGTGGGATGTCAAAGTTTAATTAATGAAATCGAAGAGTTGCTCACAAAAGATTGGCAGATCCGAATTCAGCATCTATACAGAGAAGGAAACCGCTGTGCAGACAGACGCCTTGGGAGCATTAAGCCTGGAGATTATTAGTCATAGATAAGAGTGGCGTGCACCACCCGACTCTGTTGAAGGAATCATGCGTGATGATTGTGAAGGCAGAAGCTTTCCACGTAGAATTGTAGAGTAGAAAATGGGCTTAGCCCCTTTGGTTACCAAAAAAAAAAAAAAGCTTATTAAGCTTGGGCTTGTTAGCATTTAAAAAATTAAAAATAATTATGTAAAGTGCTTCAGACAAATCACAAACCCTTTCTGATTGTGGGTGTTTAGAAACCCTTAAAATCGTAATTTTAAAAACCTTTTTTTACAAGTCACGATAAGATTCTTTTCACATTCTCCGATAATCCAAAAGCACACTAACCCTTATTCCTTCCACTCTTGTGTCATTTTCCTCTCCTCTGTCTTGCTTCTCGCTTAGTCACTCTCAGTGTGTGTTTGGTATTGCTTATTGGGGGTCAATAAATACTTATTACATAAGTCGAAATAAAACTCCTCTCACATATTTAGAGACACTGACTTATGCTGTTTTAGAGTTGATGAGCTTAAAGTATATACGGAAGAGGAATTAATGAATATGGCTTTGAAGAAAGCATTTGAGGTATGGTCAACAATTCTGTTCATAGCTCTCTGTATAACCGTCTCATAACTTATTCTTTTGCTATTTCAGGTTACAGAGAACAATGAAAATCATCCTCCAACTTTGGACCAATCTAATGCAGGGTGAGTAATTTTTTTTTTTTCGATATGTTTATGTTTGGCTTTATGTGGAGAAAATTTGGCACCCTCGTAATATGATCATCCATTTTTGTGCATATATGCTAGGCATCTCAATTGTTTGTTACTTTTTCTTTTTGATACATCTATTGTATGTTACTTTAGTATTATTGCTTTTGACAACTTCAATGGAAGAAAGGGAAAAATTCTCACGATTGTATTTAAGTGTTTTGCTTGTCTAATTTCTGGTATCTCTCTCTTTCTGAAACTTCTTTCAGGTATCATTCTAATTTATGTATTAGTGAACTTCATAAACTGGTTACAATTTTCTTCTTGGATCACAGGGCAGAGGTCATCTTTTTGGA
The DNA here is from genome assembly GCA_963855925.1 of Inga laurina. NCBI lineage: Eukaryota > Viridiplantae > Streptophyta > Magnoliopsida > Fabales > Fabaceae > Inga > Inga laurina. The sequence continues at coordinate 8,877,402 of OY979712.1, read as the reverse complement.
ACACCTGATCCTGTCAATACAATTCTCTAAATGATGGATGTACCAAAAAGTAGTAAATAAGCACCATATTGATTTCAAGCATGCGTTTGAGGGGAACCATATGAGTTGTGGTGTCAGAAATTTGGAATGTAGTATATTTTCTTTCCTTGTTTGTTATGCCATCATATTGCCTTGTCGTGACAGAATCTTATTTTGTTCTGTTAGACGTGGTTTGTGGGCCATTGAGGCTTCAGTGTAGTTGTGAGAAATGCACCATGTGATTGTGAGTGATGTTATGGTCTTGCAAGTTCCAATGCTTATGAACTCATTGTTTTGAACATATTGTCCTTCAGGATAGTAGATGACCACAAAACATCAAGCAAAGATCATCCTTCGTCAAATACAAATATCTGCGGTACAGGATCAGATGCTCCTACATCATTTGAGCCATCAAATCGATCATCGGAAACTAAAATCAATAGAATTATGACGGGAAAGATCTCAAGGAGAAAAAGAAAAGGCACAAATGCGATATGTATTCAAGTATGTTGATTTTCTAAAAACAAGCATGATACCTGGGTAATTTTTGCAGCTCATGGCATCTAACTCTTATCAGTGTAAAAGAAGCAGAAGTTGATTTGATTGTTCATGCTGTCTATTGTACTTTGTTAATGAAAACTATTTGCCTGAATATACCTACTAGATCATTCAGTACTAGTTTAATTTTTCTAAATTCATTCCCATGAGGATGTCTAATCTTTTCTCAGCTGGCAGCAAAGAAAAACATAATGGAGATTGGTGAGCTTATGATCATAAGGGTACAGAGTAGTTTAAGTGAACGGGTTAAGTGTTCCCATAGCTCCATATTAGTATTCATATCTATTTCCATCTGCAATGTGATTAAATTTGCAGATAGGTTGGGAAGGTAGGCTGAACAGTTAGAAACTGGTTTTGCATATCTACTCTGGAAGTACAAGTGTGCCTTCTCTCTTTTTTTTAATGGACAACTGAAATGTTTAATTTCCCCCCCTTTACAGAATATTCCTGAAGCATTACGTAATACAGCTTTCTTGTTTTCTTTGTAATGAATAGGCATTTGCTTTTGTTGAATATTTTTATGATCTTATAATTGACCGATTTCCAGAGTTGTTGTACAGAAAAGGTGGATGAAGTAGTGAAAATCAAGCAAAAGCAGGAAGAGGACAAAGTGGCAGTCAGGCTTCATTCATTCAAGTATGTTTTACAAATATGTGTGTGCGATTTTTTTCATTTCCATATTAAGTTCTGACTTTCTCTTGTCTCTTGTCTAGTCCTGCTTGCAAGATCAATCAATCTGCCCTCAAATCTGCTAGAACTGAGAGGATGAGATCCCTTAGGTCTACAAGTTCTTCCAAAATGGTTAGTTGCAGATTCTTCACTCATTATCTGCTGTACTTGAAATTGTTTAGGGTTCATTTTCATGACACACACACACACACACCTGTATACTTCATAGATATCATGTTTTCACTTTTTTTAATGTCATAGCCTTGCAATATGGATCATAATTACTCATATGAGGGCTGAGGCTATTACCTGATACTATCATTTATCCTTTATTTTCAATTGAAATTAAGTCAACAGATTTACGAGATGGCAATCGTATGAGAAGTAGAATCACCAATACTAACTATTAAAATTTGCAATTTGACTTTGTAAAATAATGAACATTGGAACTTCTATTTTCATTTGATGTGTTATTTTTTATCCCTTTCATTTACCTATGATTGTGTAATGAATAAGTGAAAAAATCAGAGGAAAAAGAATGCAAAACTGGAGAAAGGCAATCAGTATGTCAGACCAGGTGTGATCACTGTGTTTTGTTGCTCCTGTGTGCCAATACATCCTAGAGTAATTATAGGATGACTAACTGCTAATCACCCTCTCTTAATTGCTTAAAACAGAATATAAGATTCCAATCAGAGAGAAACAAAAGATTCTAATATATCTGTTATTATTGAGAACAGAATAATACAAAATTACCCCCAATAGAGGAGCAGCCAAGGTCATGTGATCTTAGGCTTCTCCTGTGGGATGTCAATTGAAATCCTCTCATCTGAGGATTGTAGTCTCATGCTATATTCGTGCCTTTCTTTTGTGCACATTTGGAGGAGAGGGGTGTGGGGCCTTAAATTGACTCCGGTTTTTCTTTTTCTTAATTAAACATTAAACATGTATTTAAATTCTATGATTATATCTTGGAGAAGATGAGTCTACAACCAACTGTAAAATTTTCCAAAGTTGAAATCATTCGTTTGTGATGGTAAAATTGTGATTCCAAGATGACAACCATGCTGTTATTGTCTGCTGAACACTGATGTTATCTTGTCATCGTTTCATTAAATGACTTCCATGGATTTTCGGAATTTTCTTAATTTATTTCAACAGGTTCATATAAACATTTTAACTACTATGGAAATATAGCGCTTCCCCCCATCTTTCATATTATTATTTATATTTATTCCTACTCTTTGATCATTTTTAATTATTGACAGGTTAGGTCAGTTGGTCTTCAAGAACACATACCTGTGCCGTATCCTGGACTTGTACTAACTGTGGAGGTTTACCATAATGTTCGAAAGTGTGTAAAGGTATTTTAATGAACTTTTTGTTAAAAGTCAAAAGCTCTTTCGGTGCAAGCATGATATTGCTGACTTCCATATTCCTCTTAGTCAATTAGTTGAATTTATCTCTCTGTCTCTTCCTTTAATCACTCTTACTTTGTCTATATTTTTCCTATAAATACAATGTAAATCATCTCAGTTCAATATAATCAAATTCAATCTTCTAATTATCTTCATGGTATCAGAGAGATAGGAGAGATTAGTTGATTCATACCCGTCTCATTCGCCCTCTGTGTTCTACGTATCTGTGCATTAGCGTCCTCAGTGTTCTCAATATTGTCCAGTGCTGTCTCGGCGTCCTTTAACACCGACCTACTGTGTTTTCCAATCTCCGTCCAGTGTTGTCTTAGCATCCTCTAACACTGACCCACTGTGCTTCCACATCCTCAAGCCGCAAGCTTGGAGTATCATCAGACGCAACCTTCATCTCCTTCAATCCTCGCCGTCAAGAGCATCGGTGAGGCTACTTGGATCATTGGCACTACCTCTGCCGTCAAGCATCGTCATTATTGTGTTGTTGAGCACCTCCACCGTACTGTCGTCGAAAATCATGACCCGTCTCTCCACATACAGTTTCATCGCCGTCTCCTGAATTGTCCCTTCAGAGTCACTTCCACCAGTCTTCGTCACCAGCCCCACCGACAAGCTCGGAATTGACAGAAGCTCCATTCTTTTTTGAACCTCCGGCGACTCCGTTGTCACAATCTGCTGCCCATTCTCCACGCCTCCGAGGACTATAATGAAACCGGTCCACATTCACTCTCATCCGAGGAGCACCACTTCCTGACTTCTCAAATCCACTCTCGTGATATCAGATTCTCAATCTGTCACAATTCCCATTCGAAGACTCGCTCAATTATTGAATTGGGTTGGCACCAAACTATCATTTTGTAAATTCAAAGGACCAAACTGTCATTTTGGAAATTTGAAGGACCAAACTGGCATTTTGAAAATTTGACGGACCAAACTGGTATTTCTAAAATTTGAAAAACCACTTTGTCATCTTTTCCAGTCATTATGTCTACAATTTCATATGCCTCTTCCTCTGTGCCTAGATCTAGTTCTAATGACCTATCCACGGTCCTTCTTGTCTCTGAGAAACTTACTAGCGATAACTATTGAGAGTGGTCTCAATCTATGACTCTTGCCCTCAATGGACGTGACAAACTCAAGTATATAACTGGTGAAGCAAAAAGGCCACCAACATCAGAAACCAAGGAGTTCCGCAAATGGAAGTCTAAAAATGCATTAGTATCCTCTTGGTTAATCAATGCAATGACATCTTCAATTAAGAAGAGTTTTATGTATCTTTCCTCAACTCAAGAAGTTTGGGAAGCTCTTCGTGAGACATACAGTCCTATGGGAAATAGCTCACACATATTTGATGTTAAGAAAAAGATATGGCAGCTAAAACAAGAGCACATGCCACTTGATGATTATTATTTAGAAAAATCCTCACTTTGGCAAGAGCTTGATACCCTACAAAATCAAACTTATCATTATGAGGCAGATGCTCAAGAAGATCGCAAAGCAAAAGAAGCAGAGAGAGTATATAAGTTGCTTGCTGGTCTTAATGTGTTTTATGGTGATGTTCGAGTTAGAATTCTTAGTCAAGAACCCTTACCATCTGTGCGTGAAGTTTATCCTTTCTTGCAAAATAAGAGGATAGACAGAAATCAATGCTTCAAAATCCAAATAATTTTGCTGCTGCTACTTTTGAGGCCTCAGCACTTGCTGTTTGATCCATGGAACCAAAAGGTTCTAAAGGTCGCTCATTTTGTGATCATTGTAAAAAACAAGGGCACACTAAGGACACTTGTTGGAACCTCCATGGTAAACCTGCTGACTAGAAGCTGAAGAAAGGGAAAGGATGAGGTTACATGGCTGAAACTTCTAAGGACCCATCCCAAAGTGATCCTCTGTACAAAATCATGGAAATGCTAGCCACACTACAGACTACGACAAAGCCTACTGCCACAGTGGTCAAGAGAGGTAATTTCTTTCAAGCTTTGGTTGTAATAAAAGAACAATGTACAGGGAATTATTGGATTGTTGACTCAGGTGCCTCAGATCATATGACTGACAATAAGGCTCTCTTCTCATCCTATACTCCTATCACCAAGGGTGTAACTGTACGAATTGCTGATGATTCTGAACCTGTTGTTACTGGAATTAGTTCCATCAAAATCTCAGCTACACTTACTCTTCACTTCTTATTACATGTTCCAAAGTTGAAGTGTAATTTACTATCCATAAGCAAATTGGCTAATAATGAACATTGTCAAGCTAACTTATTTGCTACCTACTGTATTTTTCAGGATCTGCTGACAGGGACAATGATTGAGAGTGCGAAAGAGCTTGATGGTCTTTATTACCTTGATGAAAACGATCGTTCTCAAACTAAATCTTGTAATAAAGTGTCTCTCCTTGGCACTAGTGACTTGGAGTTGTGGCACAAATGTTTAGGTCATCTTAATTTAAATTACATGTCTCAAATGTTTCCATCCCTCATTTCTAATAAAAGCATCTCTGATTTTCATTGTGATTCATGTGAAAAGGGTAAGTATCATCATACTTCATTCCCAAAAATCCCATACTGATAAGTATATATTTTATAATTAAATAGGTATATATTTTAGATATATTCACTAGGTTTATTAATATTTTATACCTATTTAATTATCTTTTATATATTTTCCTCTCTTAAATCAAATATGAGTTAATAAGAGATTTTAATAGAAGATCTACTCATATCCTATTTAATTTTTGCAGAAAATATTATTGATATATATATATATATATCACATTTACATGCGCGTTTGAAGACATGATACAGAGGCAGCGTAAATTAATTAGTGTGTGTGTGTGTGTGTATATATATATTATATTACAAGATATATTGCAAATCAGATTTTGATTAGAAAAGAAAAAAAAAAGAACGTGGACCCCATGATTTGAATAGATAAGCCACAGATGTTGGAAGAGAGATGGAAATCAATGATAAGATTTCATGCCAAAAAACGTGGGCCCACGTGAGAAAACAAGAATGAAGGTGCAGATCTGATCAAAGCATTAATATCCGATATATTTTCAAATTCAGATAGAAAACGCTGAGGAGTCCGCTGAGCGACGGAAAATGTATCTATAAAAAGGGGAACGCTGAGAAGCATAAAAATATATCTGGAGGCACAGCACGCCGAGACAGAGCGGACACAGAACAGAACGCCGAGACAGAACACTGAGAGATCTGGACGCGAGACAGTTCCGAAGAGCAGAGACGCGCAGAGTCGGATGATCCGGCAGAGACGAGGAGCAGAGTCTGGGGAGCTAGTGCTCGAAGATTTAGAGAGATTTGGAGCTTTAAAACTTGGTTTTCCATTAATTTTCTTCTCTTCTTTTTCTTAGTTTTTGATATGAACCGAATTATTATTTATGGTTTTGATTTGTTGATGAACATGAGTAACTAATTTTTTCGTTCTAGGATTTTCTTGAACCTATTTATGGATTGAATTATTTATTTACTCTCTTTTTGCAACGAATGAGTTTTTGTATTGATTTTATCTTGCTCTTAATGCCTCTAAATGCCTGATCACCATTTAGTTGTCTTATTCATTTAAAATTAATCTTGAGAAAGATAATTTAAGTGTAGAACTTGGGTAAAATCATGTTAAACTTGAAGTTTAGATATATTAAACGGATGGTTTGTTAGTATCATAGAGATATAGTTACTAACCTAGCATTGTCAGATTAATATTGGTGTTTAAAATTAGTCCTTATAAATTAATACAATAGATTGATTAGTTTATTAGGATAAATATTTGGTTTTGACTCGAGAGAGCGTTATCGAATACTTTTGAATCTTAGACAAATACATATCTTCGTTTGATTGCTTATTGAGGGTAAATCAATTAGTTCATGAAATAAATAGGGGATAGATAATCCTAGGTTCCTCTTGTCTTGAAGTTCTCGATTTAATAAATTTTTTTTAGTATAAAATTTCTTTCAAAATATTCTTACTTAACCTGATTGATAACTTAATTGAGATAATTAATTCATTTTTGTCATAGTCCTCATTGGAACGATCTTTTTATATTACTTGCGACCCGTACGCTTGCGGTAAAGCTAAACGGCTAACAAGTTTTTGGCGCCGTTGCCGGGGACTTTGGCAAAAAGCTCATTGAACTAGTCATCTTAATTGTGTGATTGATCACGTTTGAGTATTTTCCTTCTTTTCTTGATTTTTTTTATAAGTTTGATATTCCTCGGTTGTTGTTTGGATTTACAGGTACCTCTCGACATATGAGTGGCGAATTGGTAATCCACCCTAACAACCTAGACGACGAGCATCATTCTGAAGAAAAGGAACTTAAGTCAGAATCAGAATCATCAGAAGAACCGACGTCACCTGATCCAAAGATCATGGCACACCCTAATGATGAGGATATGGATCGTACTTTGGATGAATATATGGAACAGGAGAGCACCACCTATCAATCTAGCATTCAATTCCCAGCTATTACTGCTAGAAATTTTGAGGTGAGGCCAATTATGCTGCAGATGCTCCAGATGATTGGTACATTCACAGGAAATCAGAATGAAGACCCAATTGAGCATTTGACAAAATTTATTCAAATGTGTGAAAATTTCAAACAGCAGGGAGTGTCTTCTGATGCACTGAGATTGAGACTCTTCCCCATGTCTTTAGATAAAAAGGCAACAGCTTGGCTCACAGCTTTACCTCCCAATTCTATTTCTACATGGGACACCCTGGCTTCTCTATTCAAAGCAAGATTCATTCCAAGGGGTAAACGAGCAGTGCAAAGAGCTGAGTTATTGAGCTTTGCACAAGAACCAGGTGAACTCTTTCATAAGGCATGGGAGAGATTCAAAGAAATGTGGCGCAACTGTCCTAATCATGAGTAGAAGACTTATGTGTTATTGGAAGCTTTTTGGGCTGGATTGGATGGTCCTACCATTTCTGTGGTCGATAATGCTTGCAACGGTGGGATTGGCAAGAAGAAAGTGTCTGAATTATTAAAGTTATATGATGAAATTGCTTTTAGCACTCTGCAACAATCTGATAAAGCACGCTCTGGGTATAGGACTTATAAAGAGCCAAATACTTCCAATGCTTCTAATGTATCTAAAGATATTGCCACTCAACTTGCAGCTATGGCCAAGAGGTTTGATCAACTTGAAATGAAGATAGAGAAGACATCTTCCAAGGGTATTCACGCTATCCAGGCCTCACGCCTCTCTTGTGAAACTTGTGGAGAAGCACATTCTTATGAAGATTGCCCACATACTATGGAGACAGTCCATTACTTGAACAACAATCAAAGATATCCTCGTGGCAATCCTTATTCTAACACCTACAACCCAGGTATGAGGGATCATCCAAATTTCTCTTGGAAGAATGGCTCAAGTGAAAATCCACCTAATCACTATGCTAGCAAGCCAATGGCACCACCAGGTTTTAAGCAACAACAAAAATCTAGAGAAAGTGATTCAGAGACAAACCAACTCTTAAGACAGCTTCTTAAGAGCCAAGAAGGTATAATAAGCAAGGTTAATCTTCATGATACCACCATCAGAAATCTTGAAATACAAGTGGGCCAAATAGCATCTCAAATGAACTCATTCAACAGAAATAGTCTCCCTAGTGACACTGTTCCTAATCCTAGAAGGGATAGTAAGGAAGATTGCAAAGCAGTAACCTTGAGAAGTGGAAAGCAACTTGCTGACATTCCTAGTCAAAGTGGAAAGAAAGAGAGCGTAAGTACTGAGGTTACTACTAGGCAAGAAGATGAAATACAGACAGATATTGATGAGGTGGCTAGAAAGCAATCTGTTGGTCTTGAGAAAATAGATGAAAATAAGGAGAAGACTTGCACTTCCCTTTTAAAATATGCGCCGCCACCACCATTCCCTCAGCGACTTAAAAAACATCAAGATTTGCAATTCAAGAAGTTCATTCAGATATTCAAGCAACTCCACATCAACATACCATTCGCTGAAGCTTTGGAACATATGCCTAAATATGTCAAATTTATGAAGGATGTTTTAGCTAAGAAGCGACGATTCAATGAGTTTGAGACAGTTGCTGTGACTAAGAGCTTCACTGATATCATTAAGCAGATGCCTCCAAAATTAAAAGATCCTGGGAGCTTTTCTGTTCCCTGCCATATTGGAAATAAATTCTTGGGAAAAGAAATGTATGACCTTGGAGCTAGCATTAACCTCATGCCTTTGTCTATCTTCAACCAGTTGGGATTGGGTGAAGCTCGATCAACAACAGTTACTCTTCAATTTGCTGATAGAAGTCTATCTCAACCTCGTGGAATCATTGAAGATGTATTAGTGAAAGTTGACAAGTTTATCTTTCCAGCAGACTTCATTGTACTTGACTTTGAGGCAGATAAAGAATTACCTTTGCTGTTAGGAAGACCATTTCTGGCAACTGCTAGGACACTGATTGATGTAGAGAAAAGTGAGTTAACTATGAGAGTAGCTGATGAACAAGTCACCTTTAATATGAATCAGTTGATTAAATCTCCTAATATTCCAGAGGACTGTTTCTTCATTGACATGCTTGATCCTATGGTACAAAAAGAATATGAAAAAGGTATGACTGATGACCCACTTAAAGCTGTAATACTTGGGATTGATTCAGAAAATGTTATAATAGAGGAATGCAAAGCTATCATGGATGCATCGATTCCTTATCCTCAAGGATGAATGCAGTTTGAATAACTTGATTTAGGTTTTATTGACAGATCAAAGTTGAAACCTTCCCTAGAAGAACCACCTTCACTTGAGCTAAAAGCTTTGCCATCTCACTTGCAGTATGTCTACTTAGGAGAAAATAATACCCTTCCTGTTATCATTGCTTCTGATCTCACTGTTCAACAGGAGGAGCAACTAGTTGATGTCTTGAAGGCTCATAAAAGAGCCATTGGTTGGACTATTGCTGATATCAAAGGTATTAGTCCCTCTACTTGTATGCATAAAATCCTCCTTGAAGATAAGCATAAACCATCCATTGAGCATCAAAGGAGGTTGAATCCAATCATGAGAGAAGTTGTGAAAAAGGAAATTCTTAAATGGCTTGACGCAGGCATAGTATATCCTATCTCAGACAGCTCTTGGGTAAGCCCAGTCCAATGTGTCCCCAAAAAGGGCGGTATGACTGTAGTGGCTAACACCCACAACGAGCTAATTCCTACTCGCACCGTTACTGGGTGGAGGGTTTGCATGGATTATCGTAAGTTGAATGCAGCAACTCGAAAGGATCACTTTCCTCTTCCATTCATTGATCAAATGCTGGATAAACTTGCTGGCAAGGAATTCTTCTGTTTTCTGGATGGATATTCTGGGTATAATCAGATTGTTATTGCCCCTGAAGATCAAGAAAAGACCACCTTTACTTGTCCATATGGGACATTCACTTTTAAGCATATGCCATTTGGATTATGCAATGCACCAGCTACCTTTCAGCGATGCATGATGGCCATTTTTGCTGATACGATTGAGCAAACTATGGAAGTTTTCATGGATGACTTCACAGTCATTGGAGATTCCTATGATGAATGCTTATTTAATTTGGCAAATGTGTTGAGACGTTGTGAAGAAACCAACTTAGTGCTTAACTGGGAAAAATGTCATTTTATGGTGAAAGAAGGAATTGTGCTAGGCCATAAAGTCTCAAAGAATGGCTTAGAAGTAGATAGAGCGAAAATTGCAGTGATTGAACAACTTCCTCCACCGGTGAATGTTAAAGGGGTGCGAAGCTTTCTTGGCCATGCTGGTTTCTACCGTCGCTTCATTAAAAACTTCTCCAACATTACCAAGCCTCTCTGTGCTCTGCTTGAGAAAGACGTAGAATTCAAGTTTGATGAAGCCTGCCTTCAAGCATTTGAAGAACTAAAGAAGAAACTTGTAACTACACCTATAATGATGGCCCCAGATTGGAGTTTGCCCTTCATAGTGATGTGTGATGCTAGTGACTTTGATGTGGGAGCAGTTCTTGGCCAAAAGAGGGATAAAGCCTTTCACCCAATCTATTATGCCAGTCATACACTTGATGATGCCCAAGAAAACTATTCAACCATTGAGAAAGAGCTTCTTGCTGTGGTATTTGCTTTTGGAAAGTTTCGTTCTTATCTGGTAGGAGCCAAAGTCATTGTACACATAGATCATGCAGCTCTTAAATATTTGTTCAGCAAGAAAGATTCAAAGGCAAGATTGATGTGATGGGTACTTCTCTTACAGGAATTTGATCTTGATATTGTAGATAGGAAGGGTACAGAAAATCAAGTTGCTGATCATTTATCGAGGTTGAGTATTGATGCTCAACTAGAAGCTGACAAAGCCATTCATGAGACATTCCCGGATGAGCAACTATTTGCTGTGAGCCACTTTGATATTCCCTGGTATGCTAACCTTGTTAACTATTTAGTTTGTGACATTATTCCTCCTGATTTGAATTATCATCAACGAAGAAAATTCTTGCATGATGTTAAGCTATATTATTGGGAAGAACCATTCTTGTTTCATCATTGTGCTGATTAATTGATAAGAAGATGTGTACCAGAAAATGAGCAACAGGAAATATTAAAGTGCTGTCATTCTTCTGAGTATGGAGGGCACTTTAGAGGTAATAAAACTGTAGCAAAAGTCTTACAATGTGGCTTCTTCTGGCCCACCTTGTTTAAAGATTCTTATGAGTTTGCCTTAACATGTGATCGGTGCCAAAGATTGGGAAACATCTCTAAACGGAATGAGATGCCACTTAATAACATGGTTGGAGTAGAATTGTTTGACGTTTGGGGAATAGACTTCATGAGACCTTTCCCTAAATCCTTCAATAATCAATATATTCTTGTGGTAGTAGATTATGTGTCAAAATGGGTTGAAGCAGCTGCTTTTCCAACCAATGGTGGTAAGGTAGTGGTTAAATTCTTGAAGAAGCATATTTTCACTCGATTTGGTGTGCCACGAGCCATTATAAGCGATGGAGGTACTCATTTTTGTAACAACCAGTTCAAAACGCTCTTGAAGAAATACGGTGTTACGCACAAGGTAGCCCTATCATACCATCCTCAAACTAATGGGCAAGCTGAGATTTCTAATAGGGAGATTAAGAAGATTCTTGAAAAAACAGTGGAGGTCACAAGAAAAGATTGGTCCATAAAACTTGATGATGCATTATGGGCCTATCGTACTGCTTACAAGACACCAATTGGTATGTCTCCTTATCGATTGGTATTTGGGAAAGCTTGTCATCTCCCGGTGGAATTAGAACACAATGCTTATTGGGCTATCAAAAAGCTCAACTTTGATGCTACGGCTGTGGGAGAAAAGAGACTCTTACAATTGAATGAGCTAGAGGAGTTTCGATTTCATGCCTATGAAAGCTCTAAATTGTATAAAGAGAAGACTAAAAAGTGGCATGATAAGAAGATCGTATTCAAGACCTTTGAACCAGGACAACAGGTACTCTTATATAATTCCAGGCTGAGGTTGTTTCCAGGAAAGCTAAAATCTCATTGGTCAGGACCATTCACTGTGGTACAAGTATTTGATCATGGTGCAGTAGAGTTAGAAGGCAAAAGTCGAGATAAATTCAAAGTCAATGGGCAAATATTGAAGCACTATTAGGGTGGTGAAGTGAACCGTCAAACCACTACATTACCTCTAACAGTTGATTCTTGAGATGTTGCCATAGTCTGGCTGAAGACTATAAATTTAGCGCTTGTTGGGAGGCAACCCAATTATTTGATTTTCATTTACTTTTTTTTTTCTTTTCTTTTTCTCATTGTTATTCAGGCTTTAGTGTGATCGCTCCTCTCGCAACTCCAAGTTCTGGCTCGTGCGCTCTTTTCTCCTTCAATTTTGAAACATTAGAGGAATAACTCCACATCAGAATCTGAATCCTAAACCAGGGGAGTACTAGTTTCTTTCTCTTTTATTAATTTTTGCAACATTGAGGACAATGTTTGATTTAAGTGTGGGGGAGAGAATTAGGATTCACAATTTAATTGAAATTTTTTCAAAGAAAATATATATATAATGAAGGGAACAGAGGTACTTTGTCTTGATTTTGAGATTGTTGGATTTGAATAAATATAGCTTAGTTACTAGTTGCATGAAGGGAAGTTGATTACATATATTGCAATTTATATGATAATATATTGTTTAACTTGATTAAATTGGGTGAGATAGTATAGCCCTGTTGGAAGGAAATTTGAACCTAAAACATTCGATTCTAGTGTGATATTTCACTTGTCTTAACTTACTCTTCAGAATTTGTCTTATTTCTTTTCACTGCTACCTAATACATGTGCAATTCTTTAATAGGATAGAGGCATTCATTTTTATACCCTTGAATCCTAAACACAAGCTTCAAACACTTCATCCATTGCTACCCCTTTGAGTCCATCATTTTTTTTTCTTTACATCTATCATGTCCATATTAAGTTAATATGCATGTACAATCATTATTGCAGTAGTTTGATCATGTTATTGAATCACAAGATATTAGTGCTTTATGTTGAAGGGTATTTCAAAAAAAAAAAGAAAAAAGAAAGAAAAAAAATACAACTCCAATGGCTTCTCTCGACTTCGCTTAGTAACCGGGGGCACTTCATCACCAATGTTGGCACTCGCGTCAAACGGTGAAGCCAAAGAGGGCTATGAGTTGGGCTAAAAGCCTCTTGAGGCACTTGTTGGAGTAATTGAGTAACCGGTGCTGCATCACCCATGTGCAGGGTCGCGTCAAAAGGAAAACTACAACAAGCTCAAGATAAAAAAAAATTAAAAAAAGAAAAAAAAAAGAAAAAAAATATATAGAGAGAGAATACCCTTCTTGAATATTGAAGAATAGCACACATATCACTATTACATTAAATTATCTGTATAACATGATTTACATGCATATTGCTTAGTATCCATCATCTACTCCATATAGCCTATATTCCAACATTACAAGCCGTAAAGTCCTCTTGATTTTTGAATGCACATGTGAATGGTGGTGGAAAATTAGAATTATTACAAGCCTATGGTAGGGTGATTGAACAAGTGAACTGAGCGAAAAAGAACCCATATGCTAGTGAGTTGAGTGATACACGTTATACCCTTTGTGATTATTTTACCTGAATTTAATCTTGTTAAATTTCATATCTTAATAAAAATTTCTTTATATGTGATTGACAACCTATATTGTACATTTAGTTCCTAGGGTATATTTACTTGAGTTCTCACGGTTTCTCAATTAATTCAATTTGTCTCTCTTCTTTCTTCAACCTAGTTTCAAGATCAACTTTTCTTTGCCCAGGAGTGCAAAAGATATAGTGTGGGTGAGTTTGATAAGTATATATTTTATAATTAAATAGGTATATATTTTAGATATATTCACTAGGTTTATTAATATTTTATACCTATTTAATTATCTTTTATATATTTTCCTCTCTTAAATCAAATATGAGTTAATAAGAGATTTTAATAGAAGATCTACTCATATCCCATTTAATTTTTGCAGAAAATATTATTGATATATATATATATATATATATATATATATATATCACATTTACATGGGCGTTTGAAGACATGATACAGAGGCAGCGTAAATTAATTAGTGTGTGTATATATATATATATATTATATTACAAGATATATTGCAAATCAGATTTTGATTAGAAAAGAAAAAAAAAAGAACGTGGACCCCATGATTTGAATAGATAAGCCACAGATATTGGAAGAGAGATGGAAATCAATGATAAGATTTCATGCCAAAAAACGTGGGCCCACGTGAGAAAACAAGAATGGAGGTGCAGATCTGATCAAAGCATTAATATACGATATATTTTCAAATTCAGATAGAAAACGCTGAGGAGCCCGCTGAGCGACGGAAAATGTATCTATAAAAAGGGGAACGCTGAGAAGCATGAAAATATATCTGGAGGCACAGCACGCCGAGACAGAGCGGACACAGAACAGAACGCCGAGACAGAACACTGAGAGATCTGGACGCGAGACAGTTCCGAAGAGCAGAGACGCGCAGAGTCGGATGATCCGGCAGAGACGAGGAGCAGAGTTTTGGGGAGCTAGGGCTTGAAGATTTAGAGAGATTTGGAGCTTTAAAACTTGGTTTTCCATTAATTTTCTTCTCTTCTTTTTCTTAGTTTCTGATATGAACCGAATTATTATTTATGGTTTTGATTTGTTGATGAACATGAGTAGCTAATTTTCTCATTCTAAGATTTTCTTGAACCTATTTATGGATTGAATTATTTATTTACTCTCTTTTTGCAACGAATGAGTTTTTGTATTGATTTTATCTTGCTCTTAATGCCTCTAAATGCCTGATCACCATTTAGTTGTCTTGTTCATTTAAAATTAATCTTGAGAAAGATAATTTAAGTGTAGAACTTGGGTAAAATCATGTTAAACTTGAAGTTTAGATATATTAAACGGATGGTTTGTTAGTATCATAGAGATATAGTTACCAACCTAGCATTGTCAGATTAATATTGGTGTTTAAAATTAGTCCTTATAAATTAATACAATAGATTGATTAGTTTATTAGGATAAATATTTGGTTTTGACTCGAGAGAGTGTTATCGAATACTTTTGAATCTTAGACAAATACATATCTTCGTTTGATTGCTTATTGAGGGTAAATCAATTAGTTCATGAAATAAATAGGGGATAGATAATCCTAGGTTCCTCTTGTCTTGAAGTTCTCGATTTAATAAATTTTTTTTAGTATAAAATTTCTTTCAAAATATTCTTACTTAACCTGATTGATAACTTAATTGAGATAATTAATTCATTTTTGTCATAGTCTTCGTGGGAACGATCTTTTTATATTACTTGCGACCCGTATGCTTGCAGTAAAGCTAAACGGCTAACACATACCAAGCCTCAAAACCCTTTTCCACAATTCACAGTGACTTATGGGGATCATCCCGCACACCAAATCATTCAAAAACAAAATACATTCATCGATGACCATACACGTGTCGGTTGGGTCTACTTGTTGAAAGATAAAACAAAGGTGTATCAAACGTTCCTTAACTTCCACTACATGATCCAAGCTCAATTCCAAACCCAAATCCAGATCCTGTACACTGATAATGGGACTGAATATTTCAATCAGGCCCTTTCTATCTTTCTGGCTAAAAATGGCATTGTTCACAAAAGTACTTGTCCCAATACACCTCAGCAGAATAGTATTATTGAACGAAAGAATCACCATTTTCTTGAGACTTCCAGAGCCATTATGTTCAGTAGTACTGTTCCTAAATATCATTGGGATGATGCTGTCCTAACTGCCACATTTCTCATTAACCGAATGTCAAGCCGACCACTGTCTTACAAAACACCACTTCAACTTCTCCACCAATACTATAATCTCCCATACCTTGAAAACACTCTGCCACTCCAGGTGTTTGGCTGCACATCATACGTTCATCTCCATCACACCAACAAACTTGACCATAGAGCCCTTCAGTATGTCTTCCTTGAATATAAAAAAGGATACAAGTGTTATGATCCGGTCTCCAAACGTTTATTTGTCACTTGTGATGTCACCTTCCTTGAAAATACCCCTTTTTATGCCTTGTTTGCAATTCAGGGGAAGAGAACTGGTGAATTTCAGACAAGTGAAACACCAAAGGATGATTAGACAGTCACAATTTATATACCTACCCACACAGAACCTGCTCCTGATACCTCTGATACTTTTGATAACAACTTTGAGATTCCTGATAACCTTGATACCTTTGATAATGTGCCAATTCCAGGGGGAGACACCAATATGTGGGGTAATACCTACATGCGACGACACAAAAGAGGTAATGAACTACAGCCTATTAGCACTCACCAGGAGTCAGTACTAGAGGCAGATCCAAGAGAAACAGAAGGTTATGATCTTAATCTTCCCATTCCGATGCGAAAACAACCCAGATCAAACACTAGATATCCTATAGTGAAATTTGTCTCTTATAAGGCACTTTCATCTAAGTACAGTGCATTTGTCTATCATCTTGATAGAATCAGGATCCCAAATATGATTGATGAGGCTATGTCTATACCTGAGTGGAGACAAGCTATCTTAGAAGAGATGGAGGCTCTCAAGCGAAATAAGACATGGGATGTAGTAAATCCACCTCAAGGGAAAAAGGCTATTGGATGTAAATGGGTATTCATTCCTAAGTATAGAGCAGATGGAACACTTGAGAAATATAAAGCTAGATTGGTTGCACAAGGTTTTACACAAAAATATTGAGAAGATTACACAAAAACTTTTGCTCTAGTAGGCAAGCTGACTACCATCAGAATTCTATTATCTATTGTAGTGAATTTATATTGGAATCTACACTAACTTGATGTAAAAAAATGCCTTCCTCAATGGAGAACTCAAGGAATAGGTGTACATGAAGTTACCTCCAGGGTTCACAGGGAAAAAAGGTGACCAAGTCTACAAGTTAAAGAGGTCGTTATATGGGTTAAAGCAATCTCTGCGTGCTTGGTTTGACAGATTTACCCGGGTTCTGAAGAGACATGGCCATACTCAAGGGCAGAGTGACCATACTTTATCAAACATCATAAGGGTAAGATGGCTGTTCTAGCTGATATGTTGATGATATAATCCTCACAGGAGATAACGAGGTGGAAATCAATCAAATCAAGACAGCCTTGGCACGAGAGTTCCAGATTAAAAATCTTGGAGAAATGAAGTACTTTCTTGAAATGTGTTGGAAAATAGCCTATCCACCCTTGGTGGATTGGGCCCAAGCCCAATGAATTGGGGTCAAAGTATAAATAACATAAATGTTTGGGTGGATATATGTAATATTTTCCAAAATGTTATGAGTCATGTTTTTTGTCCGATAAAATATGACTCTTCAAGTGGCATTGTTTCACTGAAACAATATATCTCTCAATCGAAAGGATATCTTGTCTCTTTGATGGAAGGACATGTTAGTAGAAGAGGAAGGGGTGCATAGAACCCTATAAATAGGCGTAAAGGGATTCAGTTGTAAGACACTTGAATTAACATACAGAAACTCTGTCACTTGAATCCATATTCCCTCTACTATATTTCTCTTTTCATCTTCCTATCGTGGTGTATTTTCTGTGCGTCATAATTGCTTCCGCTACTGTGATACGATTAGCGTGGGTATAAGAGATAAATTGTCGCACTCCAGGTACGCCCAATTATTCTTACATGGTATCAGAGCCAGGTTTGTGCTGTATGAGATTATGATCTCCATAATATGATAATATGATGTGCATATTATTATTTTCAAATATTTATATATATATTATCATGTTGCTTCCGCTGTCTGTATGTTTTCGTTTTCTTTCGTGAGTTTGAAAGAAAATATATTGATGATTATGTGAGTATATATATAAATTTCTTCATGCACATATTTTTTTTTAATTATTTTTTGGTTTGACACATTGATTTGTTTTTCCGCTACATGTGAGAAAGTTGTGTTTTCACTTGCTTTTGGTGAATATATATATACATATTTTTCTATTCGTGTCTGTATATTATTTTGTGCGTGAAGGCTGTGATTAAACAATAATGTGTGTGTGTGTGTGTGTGTGTGTGTGAGTGTGTTTCTCTCCACCAAATTTTGAGTTTAGTTTGATTTATATATGATCTCCTTGAGACATGTAGTATATGCGTTTTGAATTCTTTCCACCAGATATCGTGTCTGTATCAACGCAGTGCCAATATATATTTGTAATGATTTCTTTGAGTATATATATCGTTGGTTCAGTCAAGGATCATAGGAAATATCTGAACTGAGAGAACAGTAGGAAAAAACATTCACGTATAGTTAGTTTCTTATAGTTGGCCTATATGAAAAGTGGTGTTTTAGGAAGCAAAACTAGTAAAACCGACTAATCGCATCCCAAACCATGTGAAAATAATTTTTGGATGATGATGGTGCCGAAGGACATGATGTTTTTGGTTTGCGGATTGGGTCATGAAAAAAAGGGATTTTTTGGTTTCTTTCAGGCCCAATAAGTAGGCCCAAATAATGAGGCCTAAAACCAAAAAACGAATTTAGTCTAGGCCCAATAAGTGAGGCCTAGACTGCTGAACAAAAAAAAAGGCAGCAAAGCCACGTGGCATGTTCGTTTGACATATGGCGGGCTTATTCCGACAGCTCTCGGCACGTGGAAGCAGATGAGCCGACGCGTGTCGCCGGAAGGTGGCGCGTGGTGTATACGCGCCATTGTGTACGTGTGGTTTTTCTATTTTTTTTATTTTTCAGTTTTTCTGACTTCTTTCGGCGCGTGGGGGCGCGTGCATGAGCTGAATGGGACCCGATTTGCTCCTAAAAATTCCTAAATTCATGATCTTTAATATGATATGCTATTTGAGTAGTTTTGACACTTATTAATATATGTTTGTGATATTCTAAGTGCGTTTATGAATGTTTTAAATTATTTTAAAAATTCTAAAATTCATTTATTGATTTTAATATTTTTCTGTTATATTTAAAATGTGGTATAAACATGTTTTCATATATTATAGAGAAAATATTGTCCTATTTATATTATGATGAAGCATGATTTAATTGATAATTCATTATATTATTTATGTTTTTGACAAGTGGGAGCTTTTAGGAGTTGTTAGTCCTAAAAGTTAGAATTGTTAAAGTACATAATTCTTGACAGAATTTTAGTGATGTTGCTAATATTTATGTGATGGGAGATACAAACGTATATTCCTGATCATGAATTTAGTAGTATTACTATTTTTTCTGGTTAAGAATAATATAAGTATATGACATTGTATACTGTGTTGTGCTATATGTTGTCGATGATATGTTCATTAGTTTAATTCTTTTAGAGAGATATATTGAATGTGGAATAGATTTGTTCCAGAATTAAAAATGGCAACTAAGAACATCATCGCTGAGTTAAATAAAGGGACAAATTAAATGGTGACAATTGGGATATCTGGCACCGTAAAGTCCAATATATTTTGGAGGAACAAGAGGCAATGGAACCTCTAACAACAGTTGTAGCACAGCCTGCTGCTGGAAATACGGCCCAACACAGGAGAGACCAAGAGGTCTATGAGGCTTGGAAAAAGAAAAATAGCATTGCAAAAATTACATTGTTGAGTATAATGGCAGATGACCTTATGTGTTGATGCGATCCAGAAACAACAAGTTGTCCCTTCAAATTCAAGTGATGTCTCTTTCGTTTCAAATGATCCTTATCCAATTCCAACTCAACAAATCATGAGAGCACAAGCTAAAATATTCAAGGAAGCATTGATTGGGCTGATTAAAGAAGTTGTTGTAACTCAAATGGCAATTGGATCAATAAATCTGATTTACAAAACAAAGATGCTGAAAACGTCACTAAGTTCATTTGTGCTAAATATGGAGTTGTTGATCAAGTTTTGGGCTTGGAAACTTCAAAACAAAGAGCTTGGACCTAGTACTACACACGGGAGGCTCATTTGGGCCTAAATAAGCACATTTTGAGCCTTAAATTGCTGATTACATTTTCTTGAAGTTGGTGTGCGAAAATCAACAAGGAGTTGGTGGCAGATTTGACTTTTGGTTTCTTTAAGCATTTGTATTTGAGTTTTCAAATTTCTTCTAGATTGTATTAGACTTTTGTGTTTATTGTATTAGACTTTTAGGTTTCCTAACACATGGTTTTACAATTTGTATTTTCTATGTTCAGATTTGCACCTACTACAATTAGGTTCCTATAAATACTTGGTGCTTCTTCATTTGAAAGACACAATTCAGATTTGAATCATAAATGAAAGTTGCACTTCTGCACTTTGATTCTTGAGAGTGGATTCTCTCTAAGGGTTCTTTTTAGAACTAACAAAATTATCAAGGCTTGATCAACCTTGTGGCATTTTTCCAACACTTCGGGTCCTTGTTCTTTCGTGTTCAAGGGTTCAAGTGGATCGTCGATCTGTGTTTAGCTTTCTTGGGGTGTGTATATTTCGGAATTGGTTGTGGGTTCGTGGGATCTTCCCTTGTGGGTTCGCACCATGTGTGAATATGAGAAAAATGAAACAGCGCAAGCCGTATTGGCAGCGTTGAAAGACAGGTTTGGTGGTACATCCACCTCTAAGCTTAGACGATTAACTATTAAGTTTGATACGTATAACCTTAGGCCAAATACTTCCATGAAACAACATCTAAGAGATATGGCAAATATGATTAGAGAATTGAAGGAAGCTGGGCATACTGTGTCTGATGAACAACAAGTTCAGGCAGTGATAAGATCATTGCCATCTAGTTGGGAGCACATAAAGGTTAATCTAACCTATAATGAAGGCATTAAAAATTTTAATGATGTGGCTAAACACTTGGAACTTAAGGACGAGCGCTTGGAGGCATACAAGTCCTCTGGCCATGCCTACTACACAGAGGGTGTAGGTCCTTCTAATACAAAACCCAATTCCAAGAAGGGGGATAAATTCCAAAAGAATGGAAAAAAGGACAAGAATAAATTTTTAAAGGGCAAAAAGGAATTCAAGAAGAAAGGAAAAAAGGGCAGGAAGAAGAAGAAAAATGACTTAAAGAAGGTCAAATACTTTGCCTACCAAAAGATGGGTCATTTCGCACGGGATTGCACTTAGCAAAATCAGAGTGAAAAGGTACTAGTGGATTATATAAATTCACATGTTTCCTATGTTTCTAGCATTGTTTTCCTAACAGAGAATATCTGTTCTTTTTGGATTTTGGACTCAGGTTCAACAGACCACGTGACGAGGGATCAAGGATCCTATGTAGAATACCATCGGCTGCCTGACAAATGTAAGTGGCTTTATGTACGCAACAATGCAAAGATTGAAGTTAAAGGCATCAGAACTTACAAATTAACTTTGCATAATGGAAAGCCTTTGATCCTACATGATGTGCTTCATGCTCCTGACATCCGACGAAATTTAGTTTCTGTAAAATGTCTTGTAAACTATGGGTTTAATGTAAACTTTCATGATAAAATTACAGACATATTTTATAATTTTGTATTTTATGGTTTAGCTTTCCTTTCAAAAAAATTCTTTATAATGGATATTATTGATGATTATAATATATATGATTGCTTTGCTACTTCTTCTGATTCAACTGTTGATATGGCTATTTGGCATGCTAGACTAGGGCATATTAATCAAAATAAAATGATTAAACTAGTAAAAGAAGGTTTGCTAGGATCCATATCCAATATGGAAATGTCCTTGTGTGAAAGTTGTCTAGCAAGTAAGACAACTAGAAAACCTTTTGGTAAGGGAACCAGATCAGAACAACCATTGCAAATAATTCATTCTGATATTTGCGGTCCTATGAGTGTGAGGGCAAGGCATGGAGCTTGGTATTTTATCACTTTTATTGATGACTATTCATGATACGGTCATGTGTATTTGATCACACATAAGTCTGAGGCTCTTGAGTGCTTTAGACGATACGTAAATGAAGTTGAAAATCAAATGGACAATAAAGTTAAAGTATTACGTACTGATCAAGCACGTAAATATTTGTCTGATCAATTTAAAGAGCTATGTGAAGAAAAAGGGATAATTAGGCAGCTAACTATCCCTGGCACTCCCCAACAGAACGGAGTTGCTGAAAGAAGAAATAGAACGCTTCTAGATATGGTTAGGTCAATGATGGCACAAGCAAATCTACCAATTTCATATTGGGGTGATGCTTTAATGACTACTACCTTCATACTTAATCGTGTGCCCTCAAAATCAGTTACTTCAACACCTTATGGGCCTGTTTGGTACAATGGAATTGGAAGTGATGGAAATGGAATTGGAGCCCAATTCCATGAAGAAGCTTGTTTGGTATAATGGAATTGTGGCTCAATTCCAATTCCATATGGAATCCAAATCACCCAATTCCACCAAAATGAAATCCATCAAAAAAGGTAAGATTTGCAATTCCAGCCTCAAATTTCCATCGTTACCCTCTTATTTGCTTCTGCCCCCTCACCATTCGGCGACCTCAGCTCACTCACCCGACAATGACGATGACAGCTCTCCCCCCTCCACCGGCGACAATAGCCACGGTGGCACCTTTTAGCATCGGTAATGGCAACGACACATCTCTCCCTCACCAGATCAACGGAGACGACAATGATACAACTCTCCCTCACCAGATGACAGAGAAGATACCGACATCTCTCCCCACCGGCTACGACAGTGACGACAGCTCTCCCCCTCCTCTTCATCTGATCGACGACAGCAGCTGCTCAAAGCTGTCGACTACAATGACGGCAGCTGCTCGAAGCTAGTCCTGGATTTGGTAAAGGTGATGGGGCAATGAGTGTTTTTGTTTTTTTAGGTGGTAGTGGGTGGGTTTTTTTATTTTTTTATTGAGGATATTTTGGTATTTTCATATGAAAACTAGGTCTCATTTCCAAGTCATACCAAGCACACTTTTAAACCTCATTTCCATATCCATATCCATTTCCATTTCCATCAAAATCAATTCCAGTGTACCAAATGGGCCATATGAGTTATGGACAAAACGCAAGCCAAATCTTACTATCCTTAGACCATGGGGGTCAGCTGCATACATTCATGATAATTCTCATAAGTATGGCAAGTTAGGTCCTAGAGGAAAGAAATGTATCTTTATAAGGTACTCTAAACAATCCAAAGGACATGTCTTCATAGGTGAAAATGAAGATGGAACAGTAACTAAAATTGAATCTAGAGATGTTACATTTCTAGAAAATGAATTCCCTAAAAGGGGAGACATTGACCGCACTGTATCTCTTTATGAGACACAGGAACAAACAAGTATAGAACATGTTGGTATGCCTGAATCATCCCAAAATTTCGATCTAAGTGGGAGCTTAGAAAGGTCAACATAAAGACCTAGACAAAAGAAAATACAAAGGCAAGAAGCTCCTATAAGAAAGAGTAACATGGAAAGTATACCTAAAAGACGCTTCCAAATAGAAAGTGAAGCACTTATTGTTACTCCTGATGGGGATGATGAACCATGTTCGGTACTAGAGGCCTTATCCAGTCCTACTAAAGATGAATAAAGAAAAGACAATAGATGAAGAAATGAACTCAATGAGAAAGAATAAAGTTTGGGAATTGGTTCACCTACCAAAAGGGCGAAAAGCCATTGGGAACAAGTAGGTTCTCAAAATTAAAAGAAAGGTGGATGGGTCAATTGATAAGTATAAGGCACAATTAGTTGCAAAGGAGTATACAAGCAAGAAGGTATAGATTACGAAGATACCTTTTCACCCGTGGTACGATTTAATTCTATAAGAATTATTCTTGCAATAATAAACAGTTTGGACTTAGAATTATATCAAATGGATGTTAAAAGTGCATTTCTAAATGGTGATCTGGATGAGGAAATCTATATGGAACAACCATTAGGTTTCATTGAAAAAGGAAAAGAGAACAAAGTTTGTAAACTTAAAAGGTCTATTTATGGACTCAAGCAATCATCTAGACAGTGGTATTTGAGGTTTCATAAAGCAATAACCTCTTATGATTTCCAAATGATTGAAGAGGACGACTGTGTCTACATCAAACGGTTTGAGGATAATTTTGTTATATTATCCTTATATGTAGATGATATACTATTGGATGGAAATAATCTGAACTCGATTATAGCTATTAAAGAATGACTTTCATCGAATTTTGAAATGATAGACATGGGTGAAGCAGAGTATATACTTGGAGTTAAGATCCAAAGACATCATTCAAAAAGAATCCTATATCTTTCACAAGAAAATTACATTAAAAAGATTCTCGAACGATTCAACATGAGCAACTGCAATTCCTTGGATACCCTAGTGGCTTCTGGTGTAACCTTAAGCAATAAGATGTGTCCCAAAACTGAGTCTCATCAAAAGAAAATGATGAAAGTTCCCTATGCTAATGTTGTTGGTAGTTTAATGTACACGATGATGTGTACAAGGCCGGATATCTACTTTGCGGTAGGATTGGTAAGTAGGTTCCAGTCCAACCCAGGTGAGAGTCACTAGAAAGCAGTAAAAAGGATCATGAGATACTTAAAAGGCACCTTTGACTATGCACTATGCCACGAAGGAAGCGATCTACGCCTGGTTGGATATTCTGATGCTGATTTAGGCGGAGATGAGGAAGAGCGAAGATCGACCTCAGGTTATACTTTCTTACTGAATAATGGTGCCTATGTTGGAGTAGCAAGAAGCAAACATGTATTGCTTTACATTCTATGGAAGCCGAGTTCGTAGCATGCACTGCAGCTGCACAAGAGGCATTATGGTTGAAGAGGTTCATTGAACATCTTGGATTTGGCAATGAGAGTGCCAATCTAGTATTAATGCATTGTGATAACACTGCAGCCATAGCCTATACTAAAGATCCTAAGTATCATAGTAAGACCAAGCATATAGACATTAAGTACAACTTTGTAAGAGATTATATAGCACAGAAAATTATTGTTGTAACAATATATTTCGACCAAGAGTATGGTCGTTGATCCCCTGACCAAACCAATTGCCAAGGAAACATTTGAAAAACATGTAAGGGCACTTAGTGTGCGTAAAATGTAAAATTTCAGACTTTATTACATTTATGATTAATTGAAGTACTTATCATTATTAGTATAAATGTCTGTGTGAAAGTATACAATGTCTAGTATGTCGTACAGGCTTGTGAGGTTGTCTCTCTCACATGAGCAACCGCCTTTGACACTCAAGAGAGGTGTGCAAAGATGAGACAATTGTGTTCATTGGTAAAGTGGCTAGAATGCTGATATGGTAGAGAAGAAACACAAACTATGTCGCCTTGGCAACAGTGTAGCGTGTCAAGATGAGATCCATAAACATGAACATAAGTATGGATCGAATCATGGATATCCACTTCCATGATGCCTGTAGTCAGATAACAAATCTTCAATATTGACGTCTGAGTAGAAAGGAAGAATTTGGGTTTAAATGCTGGGAGTGTCTAGACTTAAGTCTGTACAGTGTTAACAACAAAATGCAAAACGATGTGCGCTCTTATGGTGTAAGAGTAACACTGTAGCATGTGATTCATACCACATGTGCTAAAGAACCGCAAAAGGGAAGCAAGTAAGAAGATCCCTGCTTAATTGTTGTGTGAGTCCCAGGAAGTTTCTAATTCTTCCATTGATATCCTTTGACTTTGACAATATCATAGAGGTGTGCTTCAACGTCTGCTACTTTAGCATATGTCCTACGATCATGACAGATGCGATCTATGGTATTATGTTTGGAAAGCGGCTGATGTATATTGAAGTGATATCTGGGTGAAAGGAAGATTACTTGAAATATATACAAATATACTAGTGTCTGAGACATGTCCTTTATAGTATTATTTTTGATAATTTCATAAATGTGGATACTATGCATACTAGAAAGGCAATCTGAGTTTTATACTGACTCAAAAGGGAATAGATTAGCTATGTGAAAGTGTATATAAGTGAATCTAGGATATTTAAGGCACAATATTAAAATCAAGCTACACAATGAAGGTTGTCTTGTGTTGGTCTTTGTAAAAGAAATTTCTAATACATACACCTATATGCAGATGTCATGCCTACGCGATCACAGCAAAGCACCTAGTATTAAAGAAGGAAGAAAAAGAGACATATCTAATCCACTAAGTGTGAGTGGGAGATGTTGGAAAATAGCCTAATCCACCCTTGGTGGATTGGGCCCAAGCCCAATAGGATTGGGGTTAAAGTATAAATAACATAAATGTTTGGGTGGATATATGTAATATTTTCCAAAATGTTATGAGTCATGTTTTTTGTCCGATGCAATATGACTCTTCAAGTGGCATTGTTTCAATGAAACAATATATCTCTCAATCGAAAGGATATCTTGTCTCTCTGATGGAAGGACATGTTAGTAGAAGAGAAAAGGGTGCATAGAATCCTATAAATAGACGTAAAGGGATTCAGTTGTAAGACACTTGAATTAACATATAGAAACTCTGTCACTTTGAATCCATATTCCCTATACTATATTTCTCTTTTCATCTTCCTATCGTGGTGTATTTGTTGTGCGTCATAATCGCTTCCGCTACTATGATACGATTAGTGTGGGTATAAGAAATAAATGGTTGCACTCCAGGTACGCCCAATTATTCTTACAGAATGGAAGTTGGCTGATCTAAGAAAGGCATTTATATCTCCCAAAGGAAGTATGTACTCGACCTTCTAAAGGAAACAGGGATGATAAGTTGCAGACTTAGTGACACACCTATACGGGTAGATAAAATATATGAAGATGCAGATCTCGGTAAGTCAGTGAACTTAGGGAACTATCAATGGATGGTAGGCAAACTAATATACCTGTCTCATACTAGACCAGACATTGCATTTGCAGTAAGTGTGGTTAGCCAGCATTCTCATGATCCTAAATAGAAACATTTGAATGGAGTCTACAGGATCCTTCGTTACTTGAAGGGATCTCCAGGGCGTGGCTTGTTGTTTAAGAAAACTGACAAACGGATTGTAGAATTATTTACAGATGTTGATTGGGCAGGAGATCAAGATGACAGGAAATCCACATCTGGATATTGTACGTATGTGTGGGGTAACCTGGTCACATGGAGAAGTAAAAAGCAAAGTGTAGTTGCGAGAAGCAGTGTTGAAGTTGAATACAGGGCTGTAGCACTGGGAATCTATGAAGGCATATGGATAAAGAGTGTTCTTGAAGACTTGAGAAAGTCCATAAATCTACCAATCAAGGTCTATTGCGATAACATGGCTGCAATCAACATTGCTCATAATTCAGTTCAACATGATAGAACTAAACATGTCGAGATAGACAGACATTTTATAAGGGAAAAAGTTGATCAGGGTATTGTTGATCTAAGGTATATTCCTTCTAAAGAACAGACCGCAGACATCCTCACTAAAGGACTATCCAAGGACAGGTTTGACTATCTGATTGGCAAGTTGAACTTGATCGATATCTACAGTCCAATTTGAGGGGGAGTGTTAAACGTCAAAAGCTCTTTCGGTGCAACATAATATTGTTGACTTCCATATTCCTCTTAGTCAATTACGTTGAATTTATCTCTCTATCTCTTCTGTTAATCACTCTTATTTTGTCTATATTTTTTCCTATATATACCATGTAAATCATCTCAGTTCAATATAATCAAATTCAATCTTCTAATTCTCTTCACTTTTTTTATGTCAATGAGGGTGATTTATCTAACATGTAAGAAATATCTTGCGTAACTGATGATAAGCAATGCCTTTTTAATTAGACCCAATAATTATTGCTTCTTGGGGGATAGACCTTAACTGCCTTAAGGGACAAGATCTTTTGCTCAATAAATCAAGTGATGGAAAAAGCTGGATAGCATGATGCTTCTGGTTATTTTCTCGTTGAAGTAAGAACCTGTACTTGTTTTTATTACCGGGGGATTGTTTAACTTGTTTTTAGTTGAATCTGACTGAGAGCCATTTCTCTGTAGGATGTATTCTACGTTGATATGAGGGATCCGTCTGCTATTGATTATTCCATACCTATATTTGATTGGCTTAGAAACTCGAAGGAAGAGGCACAAAAAAAATGGGAGAGTATAATAACTGGGGAGTTAAAACAGAAACAAAAAGCAATCATGGGTGAAGCATCGGTCATCAGGTTTGTGACATGCAGAAGATACGTGTTTGTGACATAAGATTCCGACTTGGCACTGGATTCCTATACCGTCATTAGGTATTTTTCTACTTTTATGTTTTTCATGTTTTAATCTCATGAAGGACATAGAGCTCGCATCAACATGCCTGGCTGAAAAATAAGTTTCGTTTTATTCTAAATTTGTATCCAATTATATTATAAGTTTTATCAGCATTATGTTGTTATGTCCATTAATGCTCCCTCCAATATTAAGACCTATTTACCAAATTTGATTAGATTAAAGAAGTTAGTTAAATAGTTAATATGACATGTATTTTCTAAAACACCCTAGTCATCTTCCTTATTTATCTTTTCTCTTTAATTATTGTTAAGGAAGTATCAATAGGAGTAAATTAGGAAAGTTTTGGCAAATATGAAAAATAGGCCTTATATTTAGTACCAATATCAACTCCCCAAAATAGGTCATATATTAAGGATCAGAGGGCGTGTTGTTTAATAAATATATCTAATTATTTTGCATGCTTAACAAAAATAATATGGGGGAATTTATCCCCCCCTTTGGCCAAAGTGTAGAGGAAGTTCTTTAATGATGTGAGAGGTTGGGAGGACATTCTATAAGAATTGACAAGATTTGTTGTCCTATGGATGTAAAATAGATGACAAGATCCAATGGCGAAAGCATGAGGCCATCGATGCTTATTATTTAGAAAAAAGATGCCCTTTTATGTGCTACTTCAGTCCCGACTAAGATATTGATTTATGAAGTCACGTTCTTTAATGTCTCAGCCTATATTGATTATCACTTGCTTCTATATGATATAAATCTTTTATGTTCCATGCACTTATGGGGCGTTTGATTAGTGTGAGGGAAAAAGTTCCCTTTCTCTTGTCAAAGAAAACCAAACATGTAAATACATTTGTTATATACATGTTATTTTTATTTAACAATAAAAAATATTTTTTCTTATTTTTATCTTCTCATACACTATATCACTTTTTCTTTTTATTCTTGCAAATCAAACGGGCTTTTAGTTTGGCAAGAAAGCATTGTAATTTGTTTATTTGCTTGTAAAGCTGCAGGGAGACTGCACTCACACACTAGTAATACGAGATGAGGTTGATTCATCCTGACGATGTGCACAATCGAGTAGCTTATCCAATAGTTACTTTCTAACTAAAGTTCCGTTTTCAGAAATGTAGTGTTTGTAAGATTTTTAGAGCTACAAAGGTTGACACAATTTGGAATTGAAAACTGATATTTTTCATTGAAGAAAAAATGTACAGTACAAGCTCTATATATAGTGATACAAGTAAATTGGTTACAGAATAACTAAATTATGTAAACAGAACAAGTTACTGTTACTGCTAACTAAATAATGAACTACTAACTAAGTGACGTCAGTTATACACTCCGTTACCCCCCCCACAGCTGTGGCATAGATATCAAGCATGCCAAGCTTGGGGACAAAACCATGAAACGGCTGAGGATCCAAAGGTTTAGTAAAGAGGTCTGCCAACTGATGAGCACTGCGAACAGGGAGAAGACGGATGATGCCAGCCTGAACCTTTTCTCAAACAAAGTGGCAATCAAGTTCAATATGCTTAGTACGCTCATGAAAGGTTGGATTAGAAGCAATATATATTGCAGACTGATTATCACAGTACAGAACAGTGGAATGAGGATGATATATTTGCAAATCAGCCAAGAGATAAAGGAGCCATTGAATTTCACAAGCAACACAACCCATAGCCCGATATTTTGCCTCAGAAGAAGAAAGAGAGACTGTGGTTTGCTTTTTGGTGCGCCATGAAACAAGGGAATCACCAAGAAAAATACAATAGCCAGAAAGAGAACGTCTGGTGTCAGGACATCCAGCCCAATCAGAATCATTGAAGGCCTTTAAAGATAAAGCAGAAGCAGCAGAAAAATAAAGGCCTTTACCAGGGCATCTCTTAAGATAGCGAAGTACACGAAGAGCAGCTTGGTAATGGACAGTTGTAGGAGCCTGAGTAAACTGACAAAGTTGCTGGACCACATAAGTAATGTCTGGGCGAGTGGTTGTGAGATAAAGAAGCCAACCAACCAAGCGACGATAAGGGGCCACATCAGCAAGAGGAGTACCAACGTCATGGGAAATTCGAGTGGTACGAGCCATAGGAGTAGAAAGAGGCTTGCAGCCTAAATACCCTGCATCTGATAGTATATCAAGAACAAACTTGCGCTGATTTAAAGTAATACCAGCACTAGACCAAGCAACCTCAAGACCAAGAAAAAACTTCAATTTACCAAGATCCTTGATTTTGAAAGAGTTATCAAGAAAAGTTTTCATGCGAGAAATTTTAGAGGAATCATTACCAGCAAGAATAATATCATCCACATAGACCAAGAGAGCAGTAAAAGATTGATCAGGTTGTCAAGTGAAAAGGGAGTAATCAGATTTCGATTGAGTGTAACCACAAGAAATCAAGGCAGAAGACAGTTTAGCAAACCACTGATGAGAGGCTTGCTTTAGGCCATAAAGAGACTTTTGTAATTTGCAAACCAAATGGGGACTAGATGTAATGAAACCAGGAGGAAGAGACATGTAGACATCCTTATGAAGATCACCATGTAAAAATGCATTGTTGACATCAAGTTGCTTAAGATGCCAATTAGAAGCAGCAGCAACAGCAAGTAAAATGCGAACCGTGGTCATCTTAGCAACTGGAGAAAACGTGTCAAAATAATCAACCCCTTCTGTTTGAGTATAGCCCTTTGCTACTAACCGGGATTTATAACGTTCTAAAGTACCATCAGGATGAAATTTAGTCCGGAATACCCACTTACAACCGATTGGAGATTTATCCTTTGGTAATTCAGTCAAAACCCAAGTATTATTTTGCTCTAAGGCTGAAATTTCTGCTTGCATAGCTTGTTGCCATTCAGGATATTGAATAGCCTCCTTATAAGATTTAGGTTCAAGTGGAATAGAAATAGAGCAAATAAAATGGCGATAAGAAGGAGAAAGATTAGTGTAAGACAAAACAGAAGATATGGGATATCGACAAGAAGAAGGCTTGGAATCCATTGGTGCTGAATTAAGTAAAAAGCAATGATAATCCCTACTTGTGTGTTCTATCTGAACTACGAATGGAAGGAGAAGATGGAGGAGAAGGAGCAGTACTGATATGGGAGGTTGAAACAGGAAATGACAAAGAAGAAGGAGAAGAAGAGGAAGTGGAGGAAGGAATAATAGATTGTGAAGGAAAATCAGAATAGTCCAAATCAGTAAAAGATTGAGGCATAGGAATGAGATCAGAAGCAGAGAAAGATGAGGATGATGAGTCAAGAAAATGAAAAATAGATTCATAAAATATAACATGGCGAGAAACAAAAATTTGAGAGTTGGACAAATCAAGAAGGATATAGCCTTTGGTACTAGATTTGTAACCAAGGAACACACAATTGCGAGACCGAATGTCAAATTTAGACCTATGAGCTAATGAGGTACAGGCAAAGCAAAGAGAACCAAAGACCTTTAAATCAGTAAAATCAGACAAGTCATTATAAAGAGATTGATAGGGAGAGGTATTTGCTAAAACAGGAGTAGGTAGGCGATTGATGATATACACGGCATGTGAAACTGCATAGGACCAATAATCCAATGGGACATGTGATTGAAATAACAAAGCACGTGCAACATGTAAAATATGCTGATGTTTACGTTCCACGATACTATTTTGCTCTGGTGTTTCAACACATGAAGTTTGATGAAGAATTCCTTTAGAAGAATAAAAAGAAGGCATTTGAAATTCACCCCCATTATCGGTGCGAATGATTTTGACTCGTTTGTCAAATTGATTTTCAAGAAAAAGAAATAGAGATTGAAATTGAGTCCTGGCGTTAGATTTTAAAATCAATGGACAGACCCATGTAAACCGTGTATAATCATCAACGACTGTTAAAAAATACTTATGACCATGTATGGAAGAGACTTTGTAAGGTCCTCAAATGTCAGCATGTAAAAGTTGAAGAAAAGAAACAGTCTTAGAAGAACTAATGCGAAATGGTAATTTTCGCTGTTTGGCAAAATGACATACATCACAAGCATGGTCCGAAGGTTTACAAGAGATAAAAGGAAACTGACTTTGTAAAACACGAGAAACATTGGAGGACAAATGTCCAAGGAGATAATGCCACAAATGAAATTGGGAATAAGGGGTACAAGTAGAAGTTGAGATAAAACTAACACAAGTAGTCTTATGACAGGGACTTATCAATCTATATAGTCCTTGAAAAATGTCAGCTATACCAATCGTTTTCCATGTCTTCAAATCCTGTATAAGACATTGAGAAGAAGAAAAAACAAGATAGCAATGGTTCTCATTAGTCAATTGAGATAAGGAGATAATATTGAAATGAAACTCTGGAATATATAAGACATTGGAGAGACAAATGGTAGAGTTAATATGCACAGTGCCAGGAAATATCAGTAATGACAGTAGATTTTGTAGGCAAGGTAACTTGAATTGGAGTAATTTTAGAATAAGAAGTGAAGGCATCAAGTGACGAGCAAACATGAGTTGTTGCACCAATATCAATTATCCAAGAATTAGAAGAATGAAAAGCAAGGGCAATGTGTATACTTGATTTATCAAAACGAGGCACAAGGTTAAGTGTGGAAAGATGATTAACAGAATGAGTTGTACTGTCTTTAGGCACAGAGGCAGAAGGACAAGCTATGTCAGCAGTAGAGTTAGATTGCAATAGAGCAAGAATTTTATGATATTGATCTTGACTAATACCAGTAGATATATTGGGAGGATTGATTGTAGTAGAATTCAAAACCAAATTATCAGCAAATGAACTAGAGACAGGAGTTATAAAATTGTTGATAGAGGCCCTTGACCGATTCTTATAACCAGGAGGAAATCCATGTAACTTGTAACATGTTTCAATTGTGTGTCTAGGTTTTCCACAGTAAGTACACACCTTAGTATTAGTACCTGATTTAGAATTGGACTTGTTCTGCCCTAAATTAGCATGAGCAAGACATACAGCATGTTCAAAATTACTAGTTAATTCTCGTTCTTGCTGAAGGACAAGAGAGAAAACCTTGTTGATAGATGGAAGAGGTTCCATTAGCATAATATGAGATCTCACGGTTGAAAAACGATCATTAAGACCCTTAAGAAACCTAATCACATAATCTTGCCTCATGTATTCTTTAGCAGAACATGAACAATTAGAAACAGGGCGATAATTGTGCAATTCATCCCAAATGATCTTCATCTTGGTAAAATAGTCAGATACAGGAAGATTACCTTGACGAAATTGGAATAATTCTTCTTGTAATTCTGCGACCCGAAAAGCATCACCGTGGCTGAATCTCTCCCTCAAATCGTTCCACACATCAACAGCACGATTTAGCCACAAAACACTCTGTGCAATGGAAGGAGAAATAGATCGACTGAGCCATGTAAGAACCATGGTGTTGCATCTCTGCCACGCCGAAAATAATGGATCTTGATCTTCAGGGATGTGAATTGATCCATCGATAAACTGATGTTTGTTTTTACTCATCAAGGCAATGGTTATCGCACGAGCCCACTGATGATAGTTAGGTTCGGTGAGCGGCGGCGACACAAGAATGAGAGCAGGATTCTCATTCGGATGCAAGTAGTAGCAACTGGTTAAAAGGATCTTGTGAGAAAGCAATCGGCGATGATTCTGAAGTGCTATCAGTTGCCATGGCCATATTCAAAGGAAAATCGATGCGAAATACACCGAAGATTTGAAACGCAAAACGAATTCAAGATCGTCAGAGATGAAGAGAGAAAGTTTTTAGGGTAATCAAGGCGGAAGCAATAGAGAAGAAGGACGAAAAAGAAACTAGACAGAGTGTATTGAAAAGTCAAAGAGGGAGAAAATCGAGATGAATATCAGAGTAGAGCATGAAACACTATGATACCATGACACAATTTGGAATTGAAAACTGATCTTTTTCATTGAAGAAAAAATGTACAGTACAAGCTCTATATGTAGTGATACAAGTAAATTGGTTACAGAATAACTAAATTAAGTAAACAGAACAAGTTACTGTTACTGCTAACTAAATAATGAACTACTAACTGAGTGACGTCAGTTATACACTCCGTTAAAGGTTACTGTGGATGACAAATGGACGCCAGAAAATCCTTGCTACTTTTGTGATAAATGGTTCTCTCTTATTCACATAGCAGAGGATGGCTATCTTCAATATGGAGAATTTCATGAGAATGATTATCATCATGATTAGTTGCCCTCTGCCCTGAACACCACACGACATTTTTGCATTTCGTAAGAGTTGATGAAATTATTTGTTTTGGCTTAGCTCAATCTGAAACATTTATTCAGGGGAGAATTTCTATGAGGCACCAAGTAAGGGATTTAATTATCAAAAAATTCCAATGACAAGTGAGCAGCATAAATTTGTTGTCATTTTCTGCACTGGAACTTGTTATTGCATGTTCCTTAGTTGTTATTGAACTTTTAGGTGATTAAATCTCTTTTTTGGAACCTTATAGTAATTCCCCCTTTATTCAATTGCAAATTGACCGGATGCTCACCGCCTCTGGCTATATTCACATGCAGATAGCGTGTGCTTTGGGAAGTAACTTCATTAGAGTTCCATTGCAGTGGAGATGATATAGGTGCCTAACACGGTCTGGACAGTACAGAGCCTCTCTTTGCAAAAGAAGGAAGTCATGCTACTCCATAAACATGTGGATCCTTGTTACTGAGGATTTTAGTTCTGGGTATATGAGAGGATTTTTGTAAGGATAGCCAGTTCTTATTTTTAAGAGATATTAATAGTTTTCCTGAAACTTTCTGTATCATTTTTCATTTCTGCTTCCATTAATTGTTGGTTAGTATTTCTGCTTCAATTATTATGGTTGGAAAATAAGTTGCATTTTTTACATACTAGTATCTATTGTGTTTAACCCATTTTTAATAAACTTTTTGATTTATGTAATTTGGTTAGTTTATCTAATTCTCTTGCTATTGTATCTTCATTTGATGGACAATTTGAGTTGTAAAGGAATGAACATTGGGCACCACAGGTTTCTCTGTCCTTAGCTTTCTTTTCATCATTGCATCTAGAACAAAAGCAGAGAAGTGTGTGAATAATCCAAGCCTCACTAATAACTTGGGTTTTAAGTATTATGTTTATATTACAATAAAATTACAACAGAATGAATATACAGACGGTCATATACCCTATGTTTGGATGGGAAGGAAATTAGGGAGGAAAAAATATTAGGATGAAAAACTCTGAAAAACAAAAAATATATTCTTTTTTTACCATATCTATAAGTTTTCCCCTTTTTTTTTTAATAATAAAAAAACTTCATTAAAACATGGTATAAAGATTACATTATAAGTGGGGCACCTTACATGGATTAGCAAAGTGCATAGGGAGTGGCCCAATAAGATAGCATACAGTGTAACTGATATAAAAAGACAAGCAAATACAAAAGCCTCGATACATCGTAAGTTACACGGGCTGCAAAAAAGAACAACTCCAACATACTACCATCGCCATGAGAATCTGCAGAGCACTGTGAGGAACGAACAAGTGGGTGTTGCATTAGATCTCCCAGAGGACATGGGCCACCCGAGTCAACCATCGGTGCTTCCCTTGGGAAATTGAGGAAGGCAGTGGTAAGTTTCCAAGTGCCTTGAACGGAGGAGATTGCACTCTGCCAGAGTCCAAAAGCTGAGGCTGTAGAAGGGAGAAGTTCATGGCATGATTCCAGTCTATGGTATATACTATGTCAAGGCAGGGTAAACATGTATATGTGCTAGTAACTGACAAGAAGAGGCGATGAAGTGAAACAGTGACTTGCGTACGAAAAGCTCCTTGTCCTGTGAGAAAAACAGAACTACATACAAAAGCAAGAAAAGGAAACATTAAGTAAACTATATGGGGCAGCTTAGCATTCCAAAAACTCATTACAGAGCTGCCCTCTCTGTAATGATTTGTCCAAGGCAGCGTCATGGGGCTAGGCGAGCCCTCGCTGAAGGAGGCTCGCTTGTGCTGAGAGTCAACTTACCGGAGACATCACCATTGGAGTGAGCTTCGAACTCAGCTCTAGAACTACGGCGGCAGACAAGGTTACTTGACTCGCCGTTAGCAGAGAGCCACGAGACAGATAAAGGAATTGTAGGACGAGTAGCAGGTGGCTGTGGCGGTAAGACAGAGCGAGGGGAAGAAGCCTCAATTGCACCAAACTCCTACTGGGTTTGGGCGATCACTCGCTTGTATGACCATGTGATTCGGTGGTGCAACAGCAGTGAGAGGTGTGGTTGCGGGGGATATGAGATACGCAACTCTTCATAGAGGACATAGAGCTGAGGACAGATTGAAGGGACATGCATGACTATATTATACGCCTGGCGCTGGAGTTCCTCCCAACAGAAGTCATATAATCCATGCATTTGAAAAAGAGCGTAAATCCATCAGAACCACTTGAATTGCTCCTCGAACCATTGCATGAGGGTTGAAATCAGCGTATTCAACAGCTACTGGTCGGGCCTCATGAAAATTGAGATCATACTCCATGATTACATCTACATGGCCATCGGAAATACGAGACAGCGGCGTCCCCGTCGAAACCATCGGTGAAGAAGCCTATAGAAGGCAACTTTATGAAATCGAGTGAATGTTCGGTTCTCATCCATAATGAAGCAGTGGGAACTCTGTTTTGTGGCGAGATGAACAGGGGAAGCTGGAGCAGTATTTTATAAGCTGGAATGACCATGCATGAATGCAATTTGGGGAGCCACCAAAGCAGGACACATGTCCTCGACATGCAAAGGAATGAAGGCGAAGTAAAATTGTGGCAAAGTTACCTTGGAGACACGTAGGAGATGGTGAAATCCGAGAACCATAATGAACATTTAAAGATCGGTGATTTGGCAGGGAGGTGGAGTAACAATGAGTCAAAGGAAGATTATCCATAGTAGACTGATTTCGTTCAAATGGAACGAAAATGCAAATTAAGGTTTGTTTGTGAGTTGATTCGTTGGTTTTGGTTAAGATGGGTCGAAAGCATTTGGGAGAGTTGTGAGAGGGGTGATGATCAGGGCATGTGGGACATACGCGAGGGTTGGAGGGGATGTATAGTATGTTTGGGTTTTTTTTTTTGGTGGTGGAGGGTTGATGGGAGGTGTGAAAACGAGCCGCCCGCTTAGGCATGACTCTTATAAAAGGACCTTCTTTTGAAGTCTGACCCATCTACTTACAGACTCAGATCGGCCCGTAGGCTTCAAGCCCTTTTAAGTAAATTTTTTTTTTCCATTTTGTTGAAGAAATTTAATTAAAACACTAAAATTTTTAATTTAAGCTAAATATTTTTAAAGTATTGAATGTTTTATATTTTTTGATAAATATAATAAGTGACAATTTGTTTTAGAACAAAATTCTTTATGAGATAGATACTCTACTTTTTCATTGTTTACCGTGTGTTATTAATTTTTCTTTTTGATATAGTTTGCATAATATTTCAACATCTTCAAATATAATTAAAAAATTGTACTCTTTTTTTACCTCACATCAATAAAAAAATGATTCTTTAAATATTTCATAAGAAAAAGTTTCTTTGGGAAAATATTAAGAACCAAATGAAAGATTTTTACAAATTGAGTAATTGTTTTAAAAAAAATCAATTAAAAAACTTTTAACTAGTATCATCAACAAGCTTCTCTTAGCTTTTTAATAAGAATATAATCAATTTTTCCCTTTAAAATGTTCAAAACATTCAACTAGTTGGTAAACATGTCTGGTTTGGGAGTCAAACCAGTTTGCCTTCTTTTTTTTAAATCAATTTTTTATTTTCTTTATAATTTTATATTAATAACTTTGAAATTTTCACTTTTTTCACCGGTTTGGTCCAGAGTTAGCTCCAGTTTGACTTCGGTTTAACCTACTGACTTTTGACTGACTACTCCGACCAGTTCAGTGACCAAGCCGGGTTTAATTACCTTACTGAATGCTTGTAAGCTTTAATAGCCTTCCATTTTTCTCTAGTTGAATTGTTTTATTTGAAGATGGAGGATCATCACAACCATGTATCACCATTAAGCCACAATCTTGTCTTTCTGCTTTGGTGAAAGGGAAGTGAATCTTCCAAAGTTCTCCACAATCAAATGATTGAGGACACTTTTCATTGTTTCCATGTCCAAGTCCAGCTAGAAATAGCAGTAAAAGTTCAGAAAACAAGAAGAAGCTAGACGTGTAAAGTGGAATCATCCCAATATGAACTAGTTGACCTGAAAGAAGAAGCAAGATATGAGAGGAAATTAGAGAAGCAAAGACAAGAATATAGGATAAACATACAAATAGTAGAAATGTTATCAAAAGATATGTGAATGCAGAGAAACCATAAAGAGCTTTTGCTTATATAGCTGAGTCTAAGATTGATGTGTTGGCTTGGAAAAGGGGTTGCAAATACAGGGGAAACATGTTGGAAGGAGCCTAACGGTGGAATTCTAATTCCATGCTACATGCACGGTCAACAGTGTCTTGCAAAATACTTCTGAGGATGAAGGTTGCAAAATGCTTCTGGGGAAGAAGGTGAAGTATTTTAAGCTTAGGAGTCAATGTTTGTTTGTGCTGTTTCTAGAAATTTATAATAATACCTTCATATTTTTTATCATTTTAATTTTGAATGAAGTTAATTTCTGATTTAAGAATCAAACATTCATGTGTATATCTCCAGCTTTATGTTAATTTTACCCATTATGTCGCTCCATGAGGTAAACTTCAAGAACTACTATAGTCTCTTACTTTAGATATTTCTCATTTTCTACATAGCAGGATTAAAAGAATTACGATAAAGAGAGATGAGGCCAAAATAAAATTCCAAGAGTATTGCAATGTTCTTGTCAATGCTTGCGAAGCTTTGAAGCATCATCACATATCGATGTAGAATTAAAAAGCTTTGGTTTGACCAACTAACTTTTGGTTGAAGTGATAAGTGACCTCAAGAAGAACATAAATTTGAATTTCGAGAAGCGTGCTTCTTGAAAAAGAAAAAACCTTTGAGCTCTAAATTTCAATAGGGAAAAAACACTACCTCCTTGAAAATCTAACTAACAGAAAATGTGGGAAAACTAATAGTAGAAAAAAAATTTAATATTTCATTTTATTTTAGTTAAGAGCAATTGGGATTACTTTTGTTGCAAGTGGTTACCTTTTTGTTCTCTCTTGCAATGGATTACAAGTTGTAAAGCTTGCAAGTTGTTTTTATTATTTTTATAAATTACAAGTTGCTTCGTTGCTAGTCTATAGATAAGAGTTCTCATCTTTTGTAAAGACACATTTGAATGAATAAGAATACGATGGTTTATGAAATTCTGTGTCCTTCCATTTGTCTCTCTTATTTTCCCCCTCAGTTCTGATCCTTTCCTCCTCCCTTCCCTCTCTTTTCTGTTGTTCTTCACTTCCCCTGTTTTCTTTATTTCCTTTTCCTAATCTGTTTGAGTGAGAATCAGTGTGTGAGAGTGAGTTTTACATCACTTACCTTTATGCTCTTTGCAATCAAAGGTAAGTGATCAGTTTTGACCTTTGACTTAGTCAAATTAGCATTATTAGTTAAGCAATGTTCGTGTGGCCTTAAACTGAGAAGGTCATAGATCTCTACTTCACATTTGTTTTGTTATAATACTAAACCATATTACTCTCGTCAAGTGACAGCTTCTGAACATGTAATGATATTCTGAGATTATCTTGCAAGTTCTAAGCTATGAAATCCACCGTGATGTACTTGTAAAACTTACTCACACAAACAGATTTGATATAGGGAAGGGAAGAGCAAAACAGAGGAGGAGAGGGAGAAACAGGGGAAGGGGGCTGGATGTTTAAAAATAGAGGGAAAAGTGAGAGAGAGATGGAGGACGGGAGAATTTCATAAGCCATCACAATGTCACTCATAAGGTGTGTTTACAAAAGATGAGATGAAATAGAACAGGAAGTTGAAACAGAGGACATGCATATGACGTATGCAATGACGTTGTGAACAGGGATCAATGACAGAGGGGTTGGTGTGGCTGCCGGTTCTGACTTTTGCATTATTTTAAAGAATTTACAAGGGTGTGATTTTAGTATAAATAGGTGTGTGTTTTTATTGTAATGCATCTGAGTTTTGAATAAACACATTTGAGATTGGTTTCTATACCATTTTGGTACCAGAGCTGAGTTCCAGAGTGCCAGAGAGCGAAAGAGTGAGGAGTGGGTAAGAAACAAAAACGTGAGAAAAAGGGGGTGTCAGATTTCACTCTCGGAGCATTTTCTGAAGAAACCGACCTCACCATCGTGTTCAGAAGGCCGAAAAACCTAGGAATAGCCTCTGTCACCACTGTGAAACGCCTCCACGCGCCTCCACGGAAGTCGCCAGAAAGTCACCGGAAAAGTCACCGGAATTTCAGATGGTCGCCGGAGTTCAGAGGTTGAAGATGATGACGTCATCATCCACGTTATCCTGATCTGTTGCGTCAGCGACATGTCAGCCACTCGTTGACTGCCACGTGTCATGACCGCCACGTCATCAATCCCAGTCAGCCCAACTTTCAGAAATTGCAATTTGACCCCCAAATTTGGTAAAAATTACAATTTCTGCCCCCCAAAATTTTCTAAAATTACATTTTGGCCCCAAATTTCTACCAAAATTACATTTCGGACACAAAAATTTCTGAAATTACATTTTGACCCCATATTTTTGCCAAAATTACATTTCCGTCCCTGAAAGTTAAGAAATTACCTTTCTACCCCATTTGTCTATAAAATTTTCAGTTTTACCCCTTACTTGCCATAAAACCCGATCCTATCATTGTACTTTTCCATCCTATACCTAACCTCACAAGAACAATTCCAAAATGCCTTCAAGACGCAGAAACACACACGAGATTGAGATGGACGAGATGAGACGCCGGATACAGGAACTGGAAACCACTGTACAAACGCAGCAAGTCATGCTAGAATCTCGCAGTGAATATCCAGAGGATGATTCAGATAACAATAGTTCGTCGTCCACTGACTGCCGCCATTGTCCTCAACAACAGTCATTCCGCCTTAATGACATTAAGGTAGATATACCAGAATTTGAGGGAAGGCTTTAACCAGACGAATTTGTCGATTGGCTTCAAACCGTCGAACGAATTTTTGAATATAAAGAGATTCCCGATGAGCAGAAAGTCAAAATTGTCGCCATCAAATTAAAGAAACATGCCTCTATATGGTGGGAAAATCTCAAGAAAAGGCGTGAAAGAGAAGGAAAAAGCAAGATACGAATGTGGGACAAGATGCGACGCGAGCTCTCACATAACTTTCTTCCAAAAAATTATTATCAAGATAATTTCCTTCAGTTACATAATTCCGCCAAAAGGCTATGTCTATAGAGGAATATACCAGGGAATTTGAGAAACTTATGATGAAATGTGATATACAAGAAAGGGAGGAGTAAACAATAGCTTGTTATCTCGGAGGGTTAAATATGAACATCGCCCATCCAGTACAACTCCAGCAATACTGGACTCTGGATGACGTCATCCGTTTAGCCATCCGTATTGAGAAGCAGTTGCCCAGAAGGCCTCCATACCAACTGTCTTCGTTAACCAGAATTCCTTTTGATGGGCGTAAGCCATAAATACATCATCCTAGCTCTTCAAGTGTGCCTCTACCAAAGGCTACTAGGGAATTCAACTCCAAAGCACCTAAGTGTTTCAAATGTCAAGGATTCGATCACATCGCTTCTAACTGTCCTAACCGCAGAGTTGTCACTATTATTGAAGGGGAAGCTTCTACAGTATTTGACAAAGAAAGGGAGCCTATGCCTGAAACAGAGCCAATATTTGATGAGGAGCCAATATTTGATGAAGAAATTACTCCTGTAGATCACGGTGAATCACTTGTTATTAGGAGAAGTCTGTATACAGCCACTATGAAAGAAGAACCTTGGCTACGTTGCAACATTTTTCATACTCGCTGCACTACTCAAGGCAAAGTCTATGATGTCATTATTGACAACGGAAGCTGTGAAAATGTAGTCTCCAACTACATGGTAGAAAAATTGCAACTACCGAGTCACAACCATCCGTACCCTTATAAGCTTCAATGGCTTAACCAGGACAGCGAGGTAAAAGTTTCGAAACGATGCCTTATTACATTTTCTATCGGTAAAAGGTATCATGATGAAATTTGGTGTGATGTTGTTCCCATGGATGCCTATCATATTCTTCTGGGGAGACCTTGGCAATATGATCGGCATGTTCTGTATGACTGTCACGCAAACACATATTCCTTCCAGAAGGATGGTGTGAAGATCCAGCTCGCTCCTTTGCCACCTGATAAATACAATAAAGGCAAAAATGAATCCAAACCATTAGTGTCTTTAGTCGAGAAGGTGACCAAAACAGAAAGCCAAGTAATGGGTTTCCTTCTATTGCTCGAGACAAATAACGGAACTGTCATTCTACCTGAAGTGCAGCCATTGTTAGAAGAGTTTCCTGATGTGATTCCAGATGAAATTCTATCGGGATTACCACTCATGCGAGACATTCAACATGCTATGGATTTTATTCCAGGAGCAGTAATTCCTAACAGGCCAGCTTACATAATGAGTCCTCAAGAACATGCTGAAGTTCAAAGCCAAATTGAAGAATTGCTGAAAAAGGGGTTGATCCGTGAAAGTGTCAGCCATTGTGCCATACCTGTACTCTTAGTTCCCAAGAAAGATGGAAGCTGGAGAATGTGCATAGATTGCCG
The DNA here is from genome assembly GCA_963855925.1 of Inga laurina. Lineage (NCBI taxonomy): Eukaryota > Viridiplantae > Streptophyta > Magnoliopsida > Fabales > Fabaceae > Inga > Inga laurina. Next base: position 8,834,321 of record OY979712.1, on the reverse strand, counting down.
TGCAGTCAACAAGATCACAATTAAGTATCGGTTTCCGATACCCAGGCTTGATGACATGCTCGACCAGTTATATGGCTCTACCATCTTCTCTAAGATTGACCTTCGTAGTGTATATCATCAAATCTAAATTCGTCCTGGAGATGAATGGAAGACCGCTTTCAAAACCAGAGATGGGTTGTACGAATGGAATGTGATGCCATTTGGGTTGACAAATGCTCCTAGCACGTTTATGCGCCTGATGAACCAGGTCCTTCACCCTTTCATTAGCAAGTTTGTTGTTGTCTACTTTGATGACATTCTTATCTACAGTAAGAGCATAACAGATCACTTAAAGCACCTACGTCAAGTATTGCAAGCTCTTTGTGAACAGAAACTTTATGCCAATTTGAAGAAATGCACTTTCTTGACAAATGAAGTCATTTTTCTGGGTTACATTATCACAGCAGAAGGTGCATGAGTTGACCCAAGTAAAATTGAACCCATTAACAGTTGGCCAACTCCGCAATCTATCCAAGAAGTTCGGAGCTTCCATGGATTAGCTTCCTTCTATAGGAGGTTCATTCAAAATTTTAGTTCCATTGCTGCACCCCTCACGGATTGCATCAAGGGAGACAAGTTTCAATGGACAGAAAAGGCTCAAATAAGTTTTGAAGAACTGAAGAAACGCTTGACAGAAACTCCTGTGCTAGCTCTTCCTAATTTTGACCAAGTGTTTGAGGTCAGTTGTGATGCCTCTAACACTGGGATTGGTGTTGTTCTGAGTCAAGAAGGCCTCCCAATTGCTTTCTTTAGCGAGAAACTTAATGATGCTAAGCTCAAATATTCTACCTATGATAAAGAATTTTATGCTATTGTTCAAGCTTTGCAACATTGGAGCCACTACCTATTGCATAAAGAGTTTATTCTCTATTCTGACCACGAATCACTCAAGCATTTGAATTATCAACAGAAGATCAAGTGAAGGCATGCCGCTTGGAGTGAAATGTTGCAGACCTATCCATTTTTACTCAAGCATAAGGATGGAGTCCTAAATTCGGTAGCATATGCGCTTAGTCGTCACCATGCTTTGTTAACAACTATGCAAACCAAAGTAGTGGGTTTTGAAACTATAAAAGAGTTGTATCAAGATGATCCTGATTTCCAGGGTGCCTGGAGTGTCACTGAATCTTAACCATTTCAGCAGTATTACAGGGAAGAAGGATTTTTATTCAAAGGAAAAACTCTTTGCATTACTCGTTGCTCACTACGAGAAGCTATAATTTGGGAAGCACATAATGGAGGATTAGCTGGTCATTTTAGTAGAGATAAAATTGTAGCCTTAGTAAAGGAGAACTTCTATTGGCCAAGACTTGAATGGGATATCAACAAGCATATCCAAAGGTGTAGAACATGCCACCTGGCTAAATCTAAAAGCCAAAATACTAGGTTATACATGCCATTGCTAGTACCCAAAGCACCTTGGGAGGATGTGAGTATGGATTTTGTCCTCGGGTTACCTTAGACCCAGAGACAAAAGGACTCTATAATGGTGGTTCTTGACCGTTTTTCAAAAATGGCTCACTTCATTCCTTGCCAAAAGACTAATGATGCGGTTTAAGTTGCAGATTTGTACTTCAAGGAGATTGTTCGTCTCCATGGAATTCCAAAAACCGTCACCTCTGATAGAGACATCAAGTTTGTAAGCCATTTCTGGAGGACTTTATGGAAAAAAATGGGAACAAAACTTCAGTTAGCAGTGCTAGCCATCCTTAAACCGATGGACAAACAGAAGTTGTTAATAGAATTCTTGGAAATCTTTTACGAAGCTTTGTTGGAAAGAACTTGAAGAAGTGGGATCTTATTCTTGCTCAAGTTGAATTTGCTTACAACAACTCAGTCAATCAGGCAACTGGAAAGTGTCCATTTGAAGTTGTTTATGGCACCCGTCCTCTCAGCCCAATTGATTTGACACCATCTTCTGATAAGCAACAATATAGTGTCAATCCGGACCAGCGGGCCAAGGAAATTAAGAAATCACATGAGCAGGTCTGTAATAGGATTTATAAGCAGAGTTTGAAACTCAAGGCATAACGAGACAAGCATCGAAAACATCAAGTCTTTAATGTGGGGGATTTGGTCTGGATACATTTGAGGAAGGAACGTTTTCCTAAAAAACCAAATGCCAAGTTATCTCCACGAGCTGATGGACCATTCAAGATCGTACAGAAAATTAACAATAATGCTTACAAAGTGGAATTGCCTGGTGCCTACGATGTTTTCGCCACTTTCAATGTTGCGGATCTATCTCCGTATATTGATGATGTTGATTCAGACTCGAGGACGAGTCCTATCCAACCCCGGGGGAATGAAACAGAACAGGAACTTGAAACAGAGGACATGTATATGACGTATGTAATGACGTTGTGAATAGGGATCGACGACAGAGGGGTTGGTGTGGCTGCCGGTTCTGAATTTTGCATTATTTTAAAGAATTTACAAGGGTGTGATGTTAGTATAAATAGGTGTGTATTTTCATTGTAATGCATCTGAGTTTTGAATAAACACATTTGAGATTGGTTTCTATACCATAAGAACTCCTATTTATCGATTAGTAAGGAAACAACTTGTAACCTACTTATAACAAAAAGTAACAATTTGCAAAATCGACAACTTACAATCCACTTGTACTTGCAACAAAAAGTAATCCTACTGGTTCTTAGCTACTTTGTCCAAAAATTAAATATTCCTAGCTGCTTTCTTTAGCGAAAATAAAATATTAATTTCTTGTTCTATAAGTCTTTCCATATTTTTTTTATCAATTCCCATATTCCATCACACAGACATAATATCAAAAGTGGGAATTTTTAAATCTAACTTTGAAAAAAGATGAAATAGATGACACATGAACTTCTGATATAAATTTGCATCTTAACAAAATGATATGGATGACATGTGAACTACCAGCACAATATATTTGGTCAACTAACAGTTAAAATTAACTGAGGCAACGGCCAAGGTAAAATTGTTCTCTTTTTAATACTTCTGGGGTAAAATTGCCCCTAAAAAACCTTTCAGGGCAAAAATGCCCCTTAACCCATTATTTGGGAACAAAAAATAATGGAGAAATTTTGCAATGTGTGTTGAGCTAGAAACGAAATGCTAAGACTGGGAAGATGTGTTAGGAGGGCCAAGCTTTTGAATGAACTATTTAGCTGCATGATTTCTTTTCTGCAATTCAATATTTTCCTTAGTCTTACCCAATGTGTATAACCGGTTTTAAAATTAATTAACTTGGGCAATCCTTTGTTGTTGTACCTATTTGTCCATCACAATCACTTTTGAATGAAATCTTATGCTAAAAGTTGATGAGGAGAATCTTTGATATATTCATTCACTGCCAATAGTGAAACATTTCCAATTGAAAGCTATAGAACAGTGTTGACTCGCCTATGAAATTGTTATTGACAGCAACACTCTAACTTACAAACCAACAAAGATGATAGAATTGTTGAGATTATTGAATTTTCTCACTCTAAGCATTTCTTTCTATAATCTGCCTGTTTTTCTAATTAGCATGATCTCAGAATATTTTACAAATACAATATAGCAAGAAAAGGCCACAATACAAGTCCACAAGCATTACCATGTTATTGTTGTCTCTATAAGTGCAAAACTTCAGTGCAATAGCAGAGATCTTATCAGAAAATAATAAGCACGCACAAAAACAAAAGCATATGGGCCTTCTAGTATCATGCCTTAACAATGAAAAACACCTTATAGCATAAAAACTACGGAATCAAAGAGTTGAGGAAGAGGAAGGGCATGGTGATCTTGAAGGAAATGATGAGTAAGGTTTTGGTGGAACCTATAAGGTCTCAGCTTTGCCTTCAAGCATCTCCACCATTTTGCTCATCACTGGACACTCTGAAGGGTTAGTTTGTATGAACTATAAGCTTATTATCACCATCTACCTTATCCTCTCTTTGTCACCTTCATTTCTAATGCTCCTCAATGCAAGCTCTTCATTTAATTCTAGATGCTTGTATATCTAATGAGAAAAATATATTTCACTTGTATCATCAACGTTGACATTGACATTTCTTCGTCCTCCAACCATTTCCAAAACCATCATCCCAAAACTATAAACATCTGACTTCTGAGAGACTACACCAAAACTTCTAGAAGTCACCTCGGGAACAATGTATCCTATAGTTCCTCTAGCACCCGTCATGGATACTACACTCTCATTTCTAAGGCATATTTTAGCAAGTCTGTAATCTGAGATCTTTTTGCAAAAGTTCTCATCCAATAAAATGTTATGAGGTTTTATGTCAAAATGAAATATCCGAGTGTTACATCCTTGATGCAAATACTCTAATCCTCGTGCAACTCCCACTGCAATTTGGTGCAATATTTCACAACTCAATTGGAGATTGCCTTCAACAAGGTCTACTTCTTTTTCAAAGATTAACTTCTCTAAGGATCCATTAGCCATAAACTCATAAACAAGTGCCTTCTTTGACCCTTCAAAACAAAATCCTAAAAGAGTGACAATGTTAACATGATAAGTCCTGCTTATGCTTGCCACTTCATTGATGAATTCATCTCCGTTACCCTTTGTTACTTTCAAAACCTTCACAGCAACAGGACATTTGTCATGCAGCTTCCCTTTGCACACACTTCCATAGCCTCCTTAGGCTTGGAAATTAAGTGGGGACTAAAATTACTAGTCACCTCCAGAAGATAAGTGGGGACTAAAATTAATGAAGGACTTTATTGTAATTAGTGTTGACTTGGAAATTAAATGTGAATACTGGTTAAACGTGTTAGGAAGGGCCAAAATTTTGAAAATTACGGATAACAAAATCTTTGACAGGGAAATTTTGAACTAGTTATGCTGCATGCTGCAAAAATATTACCGTAACTATATCAATGAATTCTTATCAAATGTGGATTCATAAAACAATAAACATGTAACCATGCAAAATTGTTTCTTTTTTAGCAACAACATAACATGTTAGAAAATTATTTTGTTTATGTACCTATCTGTCCACCAAAATCACTTTTTACTTTTAAAAAATGTTTGGCATGTTCCGAATTTTCCTAGAGATCTCATCTCATTAGTGTCGCTATATTTCTTGCTCGTTCACGTTACTAGGTATTTTGAGTTACATCATATAATCTCAAGTTAAAATACACCTGGGAGGTTCTCTTGATAGAAACAGTCAATTCATACCAACTAGTATCACAAATGTAACAGTCATTAGTTGTAGAGGCTACTACTTTTTTTTTGGCCCCGGGGGGAGGGGAATGGGGTAATCCAAGTGCTAAAATTTAATTGAAGAATTGTTAAATTGTCACACTTCAGAAAGCTCCTATTTCCTTTCCCGTTTCCTACAAGTAAGATTGAGAAACTATTTATGATAAAGAGAGAAGTCACCACAATACAAGTCAAAAGGCATTACCAAGCTCTTATTTGCAAATGCTAACTTCAGAAAATAAGAAGCATGCACATAAACAGAAGCATAAGAGCCCCCCACAGTATCAGGCGTCAATGAAAAAGCCTATTATCATAGATATTATCCGAAAATAACAAGCAAGCACAGAAACATTAAAAATATAGATAGAAAAGGCCACAATTTGTACATGTCCACAAGCACAGAAACTTCAGTGCATTAACAGACATCTTTTCAGAAAATATAACAAGCACGCACAGAAACATCAACATATGACCTTGGAGTATCATGCCTTGGTAATTAAAATGCTTCAAAGCATAAAAACTACTGAACCAGTGAGTTGAAGAAGAGGAATGGCATGGTGATCTTGAAGGAGACAATAAGTAGGGTTTTGGCAGAACTTGCAGGGTCTCAACTCTGCCTTTAAGAATCTCCACCACTTTACTCATCATTGGATTTTCTGAAGGGTTCGTTTGTATGCACTAGAAACTTGTTATCACCATCTATCTAATCCTCTCTTTGTCTGCTTCATTTCTTAAGCTCCTCAAGGTAAGGTCTTCATCTAATTCTAGAAGCTTGTGAATCCAATGAGGAAAATATATTTCACTCGTATCATCAATGTTGACATTAACTTTCCTTCTTCCTCCAACCATGTCCAAAACCACTATCCCAAAACTATAAACATCTTATTTGTGAGAGATGGCACTAAAGTTTCTATAAATTACCTTAGGAGCAATGTATCCTATGGTTCCTCTAGCACCCAACATGGATACAATACTATTATTTCTAGGGCATATTTTAGCTAGTCCAAAATCTAAGATCTTTGGACGGAAGTTCTCATCTAATAAAATGTTGTGAGGTTTTATGTCAAAATGAAATATTCGAGTGTTACATCATTTGTGTAAATACTCTAATCCTCGTGCAACACCCACTGCAATTTGGTGCAATATTTCACAACTCAATTGGAGATTGCCCTCAAGTAAATCTGCTTGATCATTTTCAAAGATGAACTTTTCTAACGATTCATTAACCATAAACTCATAAACAAGTGCCTTCTTTGACCCTTCATAACAAAATCTCAAAAGAGTGACAACGTTAACATGGGAAGTCTTGCTTATACTTGCCACCTCATTGATGAATACTTCTCCATTGTCTTTTGTTTCCTTCAAAACCTTGTAACTTCCCCTTGAACACACTCCTATAACCTCCTTGCCCCATTTTTCTTCAAAACAATTGGTCATTTTCTTTATATCTCAATAGCTATATCTTTTTATGGCCAGTGAAGCGTGTCCCTTTAGAATGGCCTCAATCTTGTTGAACTTTAGATTTATTTTTCTAGAATAACGTCCTTCTAAACTAGTAGATTATAAGGACAAAAGCTCCTATTAGTATAGCTTCAGAGACTGATCAAACACATAAAGGAGGAGGTGAGATTATGCAAAATTTTGGGGCATTAATGTGTAGCATAAATACTTATTAGCTATCTTATTATTGTTTCCGTAAGACTTCAGCCTTGCTTAACATGTATAAAAAGCTTCCTCATTTGAGGAATTTGAATAGTCAAGTTGAAAGTGTGTATATCTTCAAAGGGTTGGAGTGTAGGAGTTTAAAATTTTAATAGCACATACCTGAAAGGTTTTGGTGATACTAATTATCTGTGAATCTTCACCTAGTAAAGATTTGAATTGGTTCATCTTAAAGCATGTTTAATTTCAACTTTTTTTGAAAAAAGGAAATAGGCCTTCTGCACAACAAATTCAAAATCAGTATCAATTTAAAAGTGTACAGGGGTCTCAATTTCTCTGTTTCTATCCATCCTATTCTTTGTTTCTCTCTCTCTAATTTGAGAAGGAATTAAGGAAAATTTGAGATATAAGTAAAGAGTGATAAACTGAATTGTTAAAATATATGGGGAAATAAAAAAGTCGCAGATCACCTCCTATCCCAACTCCAAATCCCAACTTGTAGTCTTTTTTTGTTTTCTCTGCTGCTCAAGTTCAGAAAAGACATTATTTGAAGTTAGCTAAACAAAAAAATATGATGTATACTGCTTTTGTCATATTTAGTGTGTGAGATTTTACCAAATTTGTAGTAAAATTTGTTGTTGGCGTCAAGAAGACACTGACCTTCCATGTTGTGGCAACAGTTATTACATTCATGAAATAATCGTACTTGAATAACAACTTGACTTGTTAAGTACAACAGATGGTCATGAGTACTATTAGACATGTCTGTGATTGGAAGCTCAAGAACTGAACAACTGGGGGAAGAGCCATTTTCCTTCTGAACACACTTGGATGAGCCTTCCCAATAGACATCAAAGTCACTACACACATGTTTGGAAAAACTAGCGGGACGATTCACATTGTGGTTGTGACCACATTTGATCCAAGTCTTCTTGTTTAGGATCTGAAAAGACACTAGAGCTGGGTTTGGAGGAAGACTACTTATTAGGTTTGTGTCGAAAAGTTGGCAATAACTTTTGGATTTCAGAATGTAAGAAAAATATAACTAAAAAGGAGATTAGGCATACCTGGGTGAATCCATATTCGGGTCCAGGTCAAAGCTCCTATACTCCATACTTGTGCCCATACAATTATTAGACTACTAGAGCCTAATTGTGATTTGCACAGCAGATCACCAGAACTAGAAAGATGGTAGAAGAGAATTGTCAGAAAACTCAATGGCGGGTGAATTGCAATTGAGGAGGCACACCCTATTTATAGTAGTTTATAGAGGCCACTAATTAGGAAACGTGTGCACTCCTTCTTGCCCTCTAAGATAACAATTAATTGATTCTCAATTAATTCCCTAATTTTTGGTGATTTTTTCCTCATTTAACAAATCCATAATTATTGCTGAATTATTCCCCAATCTGCATTTTATGCTAAGTTTTTTCTTATTTGATTAGGCTACTTATTTCCTAATCAAATAGTCCGGCCCATTAAGGGCGGACTTGGACTTAAAGTCCAACATCTCCCACTCACACTTGATGGGCCTCCCATTGTGCGTGCGTTACTCTTTCTTGTTTCATACTTGGCGTTTGCTGTGACTGCGTGGGCAAAAACGTCTTTAAGATTTGGTGCTTGTGATACTAGAAATCCTTTATATCGGATCAGCATCCAAGGACACCCTTTATATATAACCATAAGCTATATATTCATTGCCTCATATGCCCCAGATTCTCCCATACATATTACTCATGGCATATCTAATCCCTCTCGAGTTAATATGTTGATTAACACAGATTGCCTTCCACGCACATAGTATCCGCACTTACTAGCTACACATAGAGCTAGCAAGGGGTCGACCACAGATACTAGCACATCTTATGTATCTAGGAGTAAATCTTCCTTTTTGACTAAACATGAATCCATCTTAACTTGGTCGCTTTCCTAGTTTTCACTCATCTGAACGAATTGAGTGTTATAATGGAGCTTCAGCTAAAGTAGCTGTCACCAAACCATACTTTCATGATGTCGTCTAAGTCTTAAGGGCATCGTGGAAGGATTTTTCCTTCTTGGGACTCACACTGTAGTGAACCAGGGATCTTTCACCTACATCCCATGTTACAGTTTAACTCTTAAGCACATGTAGTATGAATTGCATGCTACGGTGAGGTGTACGTCGATTTCTTTATCTTTTACCATATAGACATTAGTTCCAAAATGTACTCAACATTCGAACCTAGAACTTTCTTTTTCACAATATTTCTTCTACAATCTCATTTGTAAAAAAGAGTTCTTTGCCTGGCTACAGGTCTATATTCATGCTTCGATCCATTTTCTGTGTATATACACACATGTAGATCTCATCAGTTTAATCGAGGCAATTCAAACGCAAAGATTCTTCTTAACCATCTCATGGTGATCATTTGCTCGTCTTACCCTCCCATGCCCCGCAAAACATGGGAAGATAGTTGTTCGTGTGAGTGAACCAACCTTTTCTGACCTGTACGACATACAAACTTGTATACCTTATATGTATTTACTCATAACATACATACTATTTCTTTTATCTTCATATAGAAGAAGTTCACGACCTTACATTTTATTTGCGCCGCAATATTTTCACTAACTCAATGAAAATTAAGCTATGGGCTCATTAAGGGGATCTACCAACATTCTATCAGTAGAAGGTCATTGAACTGTCGCTTTCCCTCTTTGAAAGCATATCCCTTCTAGAGATATATCAAAAAGTATGTTTCGTCTTGCTGTGATACTTAGGATCCTCATCATAAGATGTTATCGCTTGGATCCTTCTATCCACCATTCATTCCCAATCTCTCATAGGAATTACTTTAGCCATATGGCACTTTGAATGATGGCAGAACACGCCCTGCGTTCTATTTCTATGGATAACAGGAAAAAATAATTTGTATATTTCCTTACTCCATCACCATTTGCCTAGGTCTTGTATTGGAGTATCCTTTCAAAAAGGAAAGTTGTTGTCTTGAAAACTTAATCCATGGTTATTCTCATAACCCATTTCACAGTAGGACCAAAAACAACTTCCAATTCTAACCCAAAAACATTTGGTCTTATGTACACCAATGTGTACATTCATATTACCAACTATAGTCTCACATAGGACTCTATCCACCTTTCTTATGTTGGATTCCTCATAGGATATGTAACCTCTTTAGGTTTATGCCCTTGACTTCAGGGGTGTCCATGGGTTTGCAGTTTGACATCCTAAGATGTCTAAGGAGTACACTTGTACATGTCTTAGGTGGAAAAGACTGTATCTTTCTTGTGCAATTTCCGTTTATCTTGTCATTCAAGATATTTGTTCAACCCATGACTTTCTCAACTCAGAATTTAAGGATTCTCTGATCTTTTATTCCTTTGACTCCTTTGACACTTGTTTCATATGTCATTTGACAAAGGATGACTTCACAAAGAATCATCATTAGACCGTTTGGGACTTATGTAGTGTTCTTCGATTATTTCGAAGTTGGTGAGGCTTTCACCTTGTGAAAAAACTCAAATACTACTATTTGGGTGATTGTTTCTATGAAGCCCTTAAGTTGCTTCATGTAGAGTTCATAATCTAATTTCCAAAATTCCAAATTGGAAGGTGGTCTTTACATCATCTTGATGCAATTTTTAAGACTAAGCTTGTTGTCATAGCCAAAGTTCAGAGTTAAAATGCACAATAGACAACCTTCCATTGTATTACCTCCTAGCCATTAAGTGTTTTAGGTTCTATATGCCCCCAACAGATTTGAGAATCTACTTGTTCCCAATCGCCTCTTGGCTAGGTGATAAATTACCCAAACACGTATTTGGCTTAAAAGGAATCCAAATCCTCCTGCATGACACTTTGCAATTCATCTTAGCAGGTCCTTCTAGTGTCTTTTAGACACTTATAGGTACTTATCATCACCTTCTAAATGATGAAGGGAGCATTCAATCCATTAGGGAATCTATCCCTTATAGTCATTCGCTAGATGACAATTTGATCCAAGGTGGATTTCATAGGATTCTTTTCCTATGTATGAGTGAGGTAATTCTCTCGTAACTTACCTCTTACCTCTTTCATTGTGAAAATGGTCTCAATTCTCCCACTCGGATCAGTGAACTTAAGAATACTTGGTTATTCCTTGTCACTTGTGAACCTCTTAAAGAGATTTATTGTGATTAATGCTTATTTCCTGCTAGGAAATCTGGGTTTTATGAACATTTTGTTTCATGATTTTCTCTCAATCACTGAACCACCATCATTTTCACTAATGAAGACGTGTCATGTCAAATTCTCATGTCATCTCACAAAGAGATACTTTGTATACCTTGACCCCAATCTTCCTTACTCATAGGAAGAATTATGAATATAAAGTTGATGACCCTTATGGTCTTAACGAGCTTGGCCCTGGTCCAAGCTCATCCACGATTCATAGGGTAAGGTCGTGACTGACATAGAGGGCATTTGTTAAGTGTGAATATAATAGCTACGAGTCCACCTACCAACATATGGCTGAGAGCCTCATTGATGCCATTATGTTCATAACTAAATCAAGGAGAGGTCTATCTCTCTATTTTAACAATTCTATTATGTTGAAGGGTTCTAGGTATTGATAGTTGCCTAACAATGCCTTTCTTGTACACAAAACAACTTGAACTAATTACATGGGTGTCCTTAACCCTTGTTAGTTCAAAAGATCTTATCCTTTTAGTTTAACTATTCCTGACTAGATCGGCCATTATCTAACAGCTTCACACTTGCCAAAAAATCAAATAAACATTACTATATTTCGAGTAAACATCCACAACATTGACGAAACATCAAGCTCTTTGTGTTTTTCCCTCACGTTCATTGGTTCACTAACGTCATAATTTGCCAATTGTAGTGGATATTCTCAAAAAATGTTTCTTTGTCTTTCTTGCCAGGTAGAATAAGTTTTCAACTTATTCATAAGGGTATTAACCCTTTAGCACACGTTGTTTAGCAAATACTCTTTTGCTAGTTTGATCATTCCATTTGATCAAGGCAAGAAATGGAATCTTTTATTCCTAGAAAAGAAACATCAAAATCCAACAAAGGATTTGAGAATCATAGTCCCATCGATCCTTAACTAAAGGATAGCAAAGATGTGATTCTGTCAGTTGCAATTGCATGGAGTGAATCAGGGTGGTTTATCTATACAGAGTTAACGTGCAAGTTCCAATCCCTTGATTCTATCTCTTTATTGCTTTGCATTTGACATGAAGCCATATGCTTCTCTGAAATATCCACAACTCATGTCGATCGCTACTTTTATAACCCTTAAGGATTATGAATGTAGCTTTTCATCTTTGTAGAAACCATTTGACCTCTTTTAGATCAAGTTTACCTCATAGGTTTCTTACCCTCAGGCTTAGAGGATTAATCCTCCCACTCTTTAGCTAAGTTCGTCTGACTGGTGAATTTTGAATCCTTCAGTCTTTCATACTCAAGTTCAATATGGTGAATCACATTGCTAAAGGTTACAATATGCATGTCAGAGACAATCTTTACTTTTGTATACGCCCACTCACTGGAAGACGTGGCTCACTCCCACTCACTGGGAGACATAGCTTCCTCCCACTCATTGGGAGATGTCTTATCACAACATACACTTGTTATTTGTTAGAAAGAACTTGGCATTTAGTTTGTCTCAACTTCTTAGTTTGACATCTGCCTCAAGTGTTGCCTAAACAACATGTTAGGTCTTAGTATACTATGTTAAAACTTAACTTAGTTTTAACTTTATGGAAGAAGATCATCTATTTCACTATCTTCCAACACTATCTACACGGCTTGGATAAGGTTACATTGCTCATACCAATATAAGTTTAAGCAATATTGTTCTTTCTATACTTGATAGCATAAACCTTTTGTATCCTTCGGTTGCTTCAACCTTTAAATGCTGAAGACTAGTACGTAAGATGTCCCTGTCATCTCATTCTTCTTGAATGAAAGAGATTTGAGAGTTTTTAACTCCACAGATATCTCTATTGAGCTTGTCTTCATAAGCTCAGTCAAATAGACTTGGTCATAATTGGTCACTTAGACAATTATGGTATACAAATCTTAGTTGTTCAAATAAGACAAAGGATAATTAGATAATAAGTTCACTAGTTTCATGTTTAAGAGACAACTATGTTGACTCCCATCCCAATCATACTAGTTAGCTCATCACCCTTTTAACCATAGTCTTCATTTGAACACTTTCCCCTTTAGATTTCTAGACACATTCCAGAAAACTCCCACTCAATCAAAGAGTACTTATATTAACAAGATAATAACACAATATCATCTAACTAGCATGAATGTTCAAAGATATAGGAAGAGAACAAACTTAATTCAACTCTAAAAAAATAGAGAATTAATTATAAATTCAATGAAAAACAAGAACATTCAAAAGTTTAAGCCTCATATTGTTGTCTCTTAACAGATTCTTCTTCTCATAGGCCCTTCTTACCATATTAACTCATGTAGCATCTAGGTACAATGTCCAGCTCCTCTTTGGCATGTTTACATCCACTTATTTGGATATAATTGCAGCATATCTCCCACTTGATGAGATGATTCTAACATCTCTATCTGTCTTATCCTTTGTCACAACATATGTGATAAAAGGTTAACTCTTGGAAGTCACTGCTTTAATCCCAATTGAATCAATATGGTTAGAAGCATGGGAAGACTTATCATTATTCAATAATTATTGAATAATTTCAAGTTGCTACAATTTTTTAGGTTTTATCTCTAAAAGTTTGAATCAAGGTTGGGTAGGATTTTATATTCAAAAAACTCATTTGAATAATCCCTTACTTTTAAATAATCTTTCAGCATTTAATCTAATGTTGCAACTGAAAATACTCTTAAAAAAATAAGCCAACCTATCCCAAAAAATAATAGAACCAACATTGATTCAATTCCAACATTTTGGGACCCTTTAAATGCACATAAGCACCTTTTTGACTCAAATTACACCCAAACTTGCTTCAAATATATAAAAATTATATATCAAATTGAAGCTCTCGAATTTAGGGATTTTTAGGAACAAACAGCGTCTCAATCGGAGGTCCCACGCGCTCTCACGCGCCCCTCTCATCGGTGGCGCGTGACCTTACGGCCGTCAGCGGGTGACACACGCTGGCCCAAATGACTCCACACGCCGTCCTCTCTTCTATAGTGCTTGCCACATGTCAAACGGAGCCCCTAGTGGGCCCCACGCGCCTCTGTTAAATTTTTTTTGGCCAGTCCTAACCATCGACTGGTCAACTTTGACCGTTGACCAGTCAGCGTTGACTGCTCAACCTTGACCCGTCACTGCTGACATTTCGATGACGTGGCGCTGACGAGTCTTGGTTGAAGTGGCTGGTCAACGAATGTAGGGGCCTTTGTTGACCGATGCTGATGTGGCATTTGACGCTGACGTGGCAGCCTCTAATTGGTGTCATGTGGCCTTGGTTAACTGATGACATGGCGTTGACTGCCACGTCATCATCTTCAACCTCCAGCCGAGTCAACCCGACCCGGTTGGAGCTCCGGTGGGTCATCGCGACCCGCAAACTTCGGGAGGCCGTATCTTCCTCGTTTTAGCTCTGTTTTTCGTGTTCTTGGTGTCGTTGGAATCGTAGTTCAGCGAACTACAAATCTATGGCATTCATTTGATCTAAAAACCTCAATTTCATTGATCTAATCTCGAGCAAAGTGGCGGCGGTGACTAACGACCCGCCAACTTCTTTCCTTCGTTTCTCCCTTATCCGAACTCCATTTGACGCGTTCTAAGCATCATTGGAATCATCTCTTTGAGATCTACACATCCATGTCCTTACTTTAGGCAAAAGCACTGAGTTTCAAACACTCAATTTTTCTTGACGTTGTCGGTGCGACATAATTCGACCGGATGTGTGTCTCTGTGTTTCAAAGGCTCTTCTAACCTTTAAGGGGTCAAATCTTTTTTGTTTTTTTCAGTTCCACATAGGTTCCAAAAACACCCAACTTGAAAGAGATCGAAGAAGTGAAGATAAGATGAAGGAATTGCGCCATACAATATATATATACACATGCACATATATAATAATCAGAGGAGCAAACGCATTCTGCTAACAATCATGAACCCAGTAATATTTGTATGTATATGGAGCTTTGGTCGAATGAGGAAAAAAAACTGGGAAGAATAATAGCAGCGCACAAATTATAGATGCATGTAAGTTGTATGTATATATTTATGACAGAGTTTCATATGTATAGGCAGAAGCAAAAATATATATATACATGTTCACGTATTCACATATGAACCAAAATTTCAAGCAATAGAATCTAAGCATATAAAGCTTAAAGAATAAAAATATGTACAGTGGCGCATATTAACATTATATATTCGTATATATAATAGCACAGCGGAATTAGATGGAGATATAAACAAATTATATCATTTAGTTTATTCACAAAGAATAATCACAGCCACAGGATCAAGAAGACTCTGATACCAATCTAAGAAAAATATAACTAAAAAGGAGATTAGGCGTACCTGGGCAAATTCATGTTCGAATCCGGGTCAAAGCTCCAATGCTACATACTTGTATCTACACAATTATTAGACTACTAGAGCCTAATTGTAATTTGCACAGCAGATCACCAGAACCAGAAAGATGGTAGGAGAGAAGAGAATCACCAAAAAACTCAATGGCGGGTGAATTGCAATTGAGGAGGCACACCCTATTTATAGTGGTTTATGGAGGCCACTAATTAGGAAACATGTGCACTCCTTCTTCCCCTCCAAGACAGCAATTAATTGATTCTCAATTAATTCCCTAATTATGGTGATTTGTTCCTCATTTAACAAATCCATAATTATTATTGAATTATTCCCCAATCTGCATTTTATGCTGAGTTTATTCTTATTTGATTAGGTTATTTATTTCCTAATCAAATAGTCCAGCCCATCATGGGCAGACTTTGACCCAAAGTCCAACACAGAAGCTTGTCTAGATCTTCATCCAAGACTGTGATGGTGTTCTTGTTGACGCCTTTTAGAAGCCATAGCTTTGTACCATTATTCTTGTCAAGTTCAATTCTTTTGTTTGAACTTGGATGATCATCACAGCCATGAGCTGTGATAAATCCACAGTCTTCAAGCTCTGGCTTGCTGAAAGGGAAGTGGAAAGTCCCAAGTTGGCCGCACTGAAACGAGCTAGGACATATTTCATGGATCCTATTACCATATCCAGATAAGAACAGAAGTAGCAGGTGAAGAAAGGAGAAGGTAGGAAACACAGAATCTCATGAAGAAGCCATGCCAGAATTTCAAATCAAGAAAAATATGAAGAAGAAGAAGAAGCTGGGTGTTCTGTAATTGAAGACAAGTGCCTTCTGGGGATTGTGATTTCAATGTCTTGGCAATATATCATGTAGTTGAAGTGATTCATGCAAGAGATAGTTGGCTTAGCTTGGAAAATGAGTGGTGAAGACTTGGTGAAAAGGTCTTGACAGAAAATGTAAGGAAGCCAAGCCATGTGAGACATACACACTTTTATATTTCAAGACCATGGGAATGCCGTTTGCACCAAAGAGACATCACTTGTGTTCCTTGACATCGAATTCAATTCATTGTTTTTTTATAAGGCGAGACATTAGGGAAAATTAATTGGTGCACTGCTAGTTTTCTACACAGGTACCCTGCAAAATAATCGTTTTATCTGAAGATGGATTCAGATCATCATAATTATGAAAAAAAATCAGCTTCATTGAAAGAGTGAAACAAATCCAACTGAAAGATGCAGAACATTGCAAACTCATCTATATGAAATTATTATTGACAACATATTCTAATACAAGTTTCTTTTTCCACTAAGCAAGATCACAAGAAATTTGACAATATAGATAAGGCCGCAATACAAATCCACAAGCATTACCATGTTCATGTTGTCTCTGCATTCCAAACTTTTAGTGCGTTAGTAGAGATCATATCAGAAAATAACAAACATATACAGAAACATAAACATATGACCATGGAGTACCATGCCTTAATAATTAAAATGTTTCAAAGCATAAAAACTAGTGAATCAGTGAATTGACGAAGAGGAATGGCATGGTGATCTTGAAGGAGATGATAAGTACGGTGCACTGCTAGTTTTCTACACAGGTACCCTGCAAAATAATCGTTTTATCTGAAGATGGATTCAGATCATCATAATTATGAAAAAAAATCAGCTTCATTGAAAGAGTGAAACAAATCCAACTGAAAGATGCAGAACATTGCAAACTCATCTATATGAAATTATTATTGACAACATATTCTAATACAAGTTTCTTTTTCCACTAAGCAAGATCACAAGAAATTTGACAATATAGATAAGGCCGCAATACAAATCCACAAGCATTACCATGTTCATGTTGTCTCTGCATTCCAAACTTTTAGTGCGTTAGTAGAGATCATATCAGAAAATAACAAACATATACAGAAACATAAACATATGACCATGGAGTACCATGCCTTAATAATTAAAATGTTTCAAAGCATAAAAACTAGTGAATCAGTGAATTGACGAAGAGGAATGGCATGGTGATCTTGAAGGAGATGATAAGTACGGTTTTGGTGGAACTTGCAAGGTCTCAACTCTGCCTTCAAGCATCTCCACCACTTTACTCATCATAGGACGTTCTGAAGGGTTTGTTTGTATGCACCATAAGCTTGTTATCACCATCTGTCTAATCATTTCTTTGTCACCTTCATTTCGAACGCTCCTTAGTGCAAGCTCTTCATCCAATTCTAGACGCTTGTATATCCAATGAGGAAAATATATTTCACTCGTATCATCAACGTTCACATTCACATTCCTTCTTCCCCCAACCATTTCCAGAACCATCATCCCAAAACTATAAACATCCGACTTCTGAGAGACTACACCAAAACTTCTAGAAATCACCTCAGGAGCAATATATCCTATGGTTCCTCTAGCACCTGTCATGGATACTACACTCTCATTTATAAGGCATATTTTAGCAAGTCCGAAATCTGATATCTTTGGGCAAAAGTTCTCATCCAATAAAATGTTATGAGGTTTTATGTCAAAATGAAATATCCGAGTGTTACATCCTCGATGCAAATACTCTAATCCTCGTGCAACACCCACTGCAATTTGGTGCAATATTTCACAACTCAATTGGAGATTGCCCTCAAGAAGGTCTGCTTCATTTCCAAAGATGAACTTCTCTAATGAACCGTTGGCCATAAACTCATAAACAAGTGCCTTCTTTGACCCTTCAAAACAAAAACCCAAAAGAGTGACAATGTTAACATGAGAAGTCTTGCTTATGCTTGCCACCTCATTGATGAATTCCTCTCCGTTACCTTTTGTTTCCTTTAAAACCTTCACAGCAACGGGACATTTGTTATGTAAGTTCCCTTTGAACACACTTCCATAGCC
Source organism: Inga laurina (assembly GCA_963855925.1). NCBI lineage: Eukaryota > Viridiplantae > Streptophyta > Magnoliopsida > Fabales > Fabaceae > Inga > Inga laurina. Next base: position 8,815,987 of record OY979712.1, on the reverse strand, counting down.
TCCTTGCCCTAATTTTTCTTTGAAACAATTGGTCATTTTCTTTATCTCCGAATAACTATATCTTTTTGTGGCAAGTGATGATCCGTGGCTCTTTAGAAAGGTGTCAAAATCTTGATGGGCTTTAGATTTGTGTTTCCAGAATAACGTCCTTCTAAACCAGTAGATTATAAGAACAATAACTCCTACTATTGCAGCTGCAGAAACTGTGATTAATAAGATCAGAGGTGGTGAGATTATGCAAAATTGTGGGGCATTAATGAGTAATATAAATGCTGGTTAGCTATCCTATTGTTTCAATAAGTACGCTTTCAACTATGTGTATCTGAAAGTGGTAAACTGATTAGATGATCTACTTGTTTTATGACTATCAAAGAGAAAAGGGAATCGCTATTGTGAATTATTATCTGAAAATGCTAAATTGATGGAAATAGCACCCCCAAAAAAAAAAGGAAAAATCTAAATGGACGGATAAGTTTTAAATTTGAAAGTTATAAGCAAGAAGTCAATAAAATGATAATGTAAATTATTACCTAGTCCAAGTACCATCTTGAAAGTTTTACCCTTACGCTCTGCAATGACAGGAAGAGCTATGGTGAAGTTAACATTAAAATAATTATTTAACCTTCAGAAAAAGATTCTATTTTTATGCCACAAATATTGAGAAATAGTATTTTATATATTTTTAATATTACATTAAGAAATCAATCTTTTTTATCCGGGCCTGAAACATGAGTGCCGTATGTCTTTTATCTTAGAAATGAAGTCACATCAATAAGAATTGTCAAGAATTTTTTTCTTAAACCAAACTCAGATTCTTCACACACACAAGAGAAACATGGCAAACTTGTTTGATACGTGGTCTAATTGCATTTAAGGAAAATGATAAAAGAAAAACAATACCATTTTTGAACATATGATTCCGAAGATATCAAGAAAGGTGGAGTTTCATCTTAGAAAAGAAGAAACATCACTTGAGCTCGGATCCGGAAAGTGAATAACTGTAAACTAAAGGCATCAATTATTGAGTTACTCATTTGGGGTGAGTTTTAATTCTAAATGTAATATTCTTTTCATTTTCTCTATCGTATCTTTTTCTCTCTCTCCAAACTAATTTTTCTAATTTTTTATACTTATATATAATTTAATATTAGGTTAAGGGGCAAAACAACCCTTAAACTTTGCACAAAAGTGCACTCACCACAATAAACTTTTTTTAGTGTAATAGTAACCATGAACTTTTAAAAATGGTACAAAAGTAACCATGAACTTCAAAAAATAAGGCAAAAGTGACACCACCGTTAACGACCGTTTACTCAAAAGTATTTAACGGGCAAAAATACCTATAAAATTTTCTCCAAAAGTGTACCCACCATCATAAACTTTTTTATAGATGCAAAAGTAGTCATAAACTTTCAAAAATGGGGTAAAAGTAATGATTCTCTTGTTGGGTTCAAATGACATTTTTTTTATTGTTCTAAGTCAAGAAAGAGCACCCCAACTTATCCACCATAATTTTTCCAAACCAAAAATTGAAAAACCGATCTTCAATGAAGATAACATCGTCATTCTACTCTCACTGACCTGCCGTAAATGGAATTATTGATATCCTTCCCCATCATCATCGCAACTCTGCGAGAGTAGGATAACGACGTTATCTTCGTTGAAGGAAGCAAGATTGGCTGCGTGGTGGGGAGAAGAGAACGTGGCAACCCCCCTCCCATTTCTCTCCTTGGTTTTTTGTTCTCTCATTCTTCTTTTTCACTTTCACTTTTCACTTCTTTTAGTTGTTCTTTAATTTTGGCTATGGCATCATCAATCTCAACAATTCCATTTACGGCAAGTCGGTGAGAGTAGAATGACGACGTCATCTTCATTGAAGATTGATTTTTCAATTTTTGGTTTGGAAAAATTATGGTGGATAAGTTGAGGTGCTCTTTTCTTGAATTTAGAATAATCAAAAGATGATATTTAAACCCAGTAAGAGAACTATCACTTTTGCCCAATTTTTGAAAGTTTATTATTACTTTTGTATAAAAAAAAAAGATTATGGTGATGGGTGCATTTTTGAGAAAATTTTATGGGTATTTTTGCCCCTGCTGTAAACGGCTATTAACGGTAGTGTTACTTTTGCCCTATTTTTGAAAATTTATGATTACTTTTACACCATTTTTAAAAGCTCATGATTACTTTTACGTAAAAAAAAAAAATTTATGGTGATGAGTGCACTTTTAAGAAAACTTTAAGGGTAATTTTGTTCCTTAAACCTCTAATGTTACATAAAAATAGTTAGAGAGATCATGTCATATATGTTACATTAAACCAGATGAGTACATATTTGATTCAGAAAACAAAATTATTTTTTTTTATATACCCGATCCAAGAAACAACATTAAAAAAATTATCATCTGGAAAGAATATACCTTCAACGTCGCAGTAGAAGTTATTTTTTCTGTCAAGTTGACACTGGCCTCTGCTGTTGTGATACTTAACACAAGCATCCGATAATCGTACATCCAGAGTCATTTGAGCAGCTAAGAACGACTGAAGGTCTGTGCTATCAGGAAAATCCTTTTTTGGAAGCACAAGAGTTGAACATGATGAGAAATGACTTTTTTGGTCAGGTTGAAGATCACGGAGTAGGCTGTAATGGTAGATATCGAAGTTTGTACAAGGATGTTTAATAAAACCAGCGGGGGTGCTGACTTTGAGATTGTGGTCGCATTTAAACAGGGTTATGTTGTATTTAATTTCAAAAGAAATCAAAGGAGAGTTTGCAGGGATTGGGATATTGTTGTTCAAGGCATCACAAGAACCATTGGATTGCAAACTATCGTGTAGATCTTGGTCAAAAACCGTAATCATGGTTTGCTGAGGATAGATACCGTTAAGCTCCAAGAATGGTCTTCCATTCTTCTCTAGTTCAATCATTGTCTTGGAGTGTGGATTTGAAGCATCACAATTATGAATCACCATTAAACCACAGTCCGGCAATTCTGGCTTGGTGAAAGGGAACTGGAGGCTCCCAAGTCCTCTGCAATTAAAAGATCTAGGACACTTAACATGCGTCGCATTTCCATACCTAACCGAAAGAAGTAAAAGGTGAGAAATCAAGAGGAAACGAAACTCAAAAACCAGAGGCATAATTCCCCAGTACTTTGTGAGCAAAACCACAAAGGCCTCCGACAAGAGCCTCATGTAATAATTAAGTTCGGATTATGTTTCTCACCTTCTCCCCCGTATAAATCCACCGTTCTTTCCTTCTTGAAATGTTTGATGGGGCAGATTGACTTGGTAAATAACCATTCGATGCAAGACTTGGTGAAAGAGACCTGAAATATATTAATATTGGAAGTGGAACTACAAGGGGCAGAAGATAAGTGGAGGACTTCATTGCAATGAGTGTTAACTTGGAAATTGAAGGCCAAGAATGGTGGTTATACGTGCTAGGATGGAGGGGCCCAAACTAGTCTTGTTTGAATTTGTTGCATGTTGCAAATTAAAAATAGCATCATAATTGTAGGACGCGTAATGTCTCAATTTTCCTTTAGGTCCATTTCCATGCACTTTCACTTCTTGGTTCTTGCACATAAAGCGGTTGAGGGAGAGACATGGAGAGAAGCTCCATGTAAAGAAAATAGTAGTAACCACTAACCAACAAGGATAAGAAGAGTAGGTAATCGGGTTAAAGTGCTTAAATAACCTTTAATTTTTTTTAAAAGCGCAACAGTAATTATAAATTATTTTTTTTAAAAAAATAACCGTAAATATTATAAAAGAGGGCAAATATGATCATGATATTAATAATCTCAAATGTCTAATATTGTGAGTTTTTTAATAAAAGGTAAAAGTGTTAAAATAGCCATTAACTTATATCAAAAGTACTAAAGTAACCATAAATTTTTTTTGGATACAAAATAACTAAAAGGTGACTTCTTGAACATTTAATTCATAAGTTTTTCTGTTGTTTGTACAAGTTGGAGTCCAAGTGGATTTTATTTATGAGATGACAAGGGGTGACATGGATTTTCCCAACTCTACCATATGCATATGCAATCTTTCATTGCCTCCTAGTTTTCCTCTTAGATCTCCTTCCTTAGAATTTTTTCAGGGTTGGTTATGGGATTGCTTCAACATTTGCATCAACGGTACTTTTAATGCCACTGATTCATGTTGAGATTTTAGCTTTTGGAGCTGGGGTAACAAGTTTCTTTCACTTCGTCATTCTCACCAAAATTAAAAAATGGGGAAAATTATATTCAGGTCCCAGGCAAGAAAAAAAAATGGTCCCATTGACAACTCTAGGTGCGGGTTATTGACAACTCCAAGGGTGTCATTGACAAGTTCTTGAGACTATTTTTTCATTTTGAGATTTCAAGGGACCATCTTTTTATTTTTTTCTCTTGCCTGGGATGTAATATTATAAAAAAAAAATGTGCCGGCTGCTTTTCAAAAAAAAACATGGGAGAGGGGGCAAACTGTCGGTAAGGAAAGAAAAATAAAAGAAAAGAAAAGAAAGAAAAAAACACGTGGGGCCCGCTGGAAGAAAAAAATGTGAGGGATGGTATTATTAATACCCTTTCCCTTCATCACTTTCGTTATGCTTCACGAGCACGCAGCGGAGCGAACGTAATTTTAATAGGTAAGGTTTTAAATTTATCAGATAATTTTGGTACTTAAAATCACTTTTTCTTAGCAAACTTCCTTCATAAAAGTTGTTCTACGTATTTTGATCTTCCTATTGGTAGTAATATTATATTGATTAACGAGAATTTTGAGGTTAGGATTTTGGGAGAATTTTGTTTTTTTACAAAAGATGGTTATAGATATGTAGAGAATAAATAATAGCTTATTTTAATCGGTTTAAATTTACCATTTGGTTGTTTTATGATTTTATAATTAATTTCTTCTTAAATAAATAATAAATTATTCTTTAGGAACGTTTTTGACCAATTAAATTTGGATTAAACAATTTATTTGAGTTATTGGAAGTATTATTGAAATTTTAATCCGTTTAGTTTTGCAGATTTTGAATTATGTGAAATTATAAATTATGATTTGATATTATAGGTAGAGAATTATGGTTATTAAATATTTTATTGTGAAATAGAGTTAAGAAATTTTGATTTAAAAATGAATTTGAGGAATAGATAAATTGTTGTTATTTTTAAGAAAATTGAGCCAATTATGGGGATTATTATTTTTTATTTTGTAATAGTTAATAATTATTATAAATTATATTAACATGTAAATATATATATATATATATATATTTATTTATTTATTTATTGTAAAGTGAATTTGAATTTGGCTTGTTGGAGTTAAATTCTCAAGTTTAGGTGTCAAGAACTTGAGGTAACAACTTTCCAATTTATCATGTGTGCTTGTTGAAATGATTATATGCGTATGTTGGTATTTTTAACTGCTATAAATATGTTATAATAATTTATATATGAAAAATGTATAATGATAGTATTAATCATGTTTTTAGTAATTTTTAGTTAAGTGGGCATGAATGATTTATTTGCATGATTGATGATGCATAGCATTAAATATGAAATATATGAATAAATTATTGATATTGAAGATTGTGATGTTGAGATGTTGGATGTGGTGTTGTGATTGAGGAGGTTGGATTCTTTTATACCACGTGGTATAGCCGCCACCGTGTGCACAGTGGATGACTTTGGCATTCTCAGGACCCTTGGTATCACCCTTTCCTTTGGCCGGGTTAAGGGTCAGCTCAAGGGTAGGTGACACCTTTCCATTTTCGACGAAAAGGAAATCCATGATCTGATATGAGTTCTATAGCCTTTGGCCGGGTTACACCTCATCATTGGAGAGCTTGGTGCAATCTTGTCAAAGAGACTAATCATATTATATGTTATAGCTCATGGGTTTTGTCAGCGGTTAAGGAGGTTATAAGGATAGTTGAGGGAGTTTTATGCATATTGAATGGTTTTCTTGAAATAATAATGTTTTGGAAAGATTGAACTTTATGTTATATGAATATATTTTGCCCGCTTAATTATATTATAATCATTCCCTGCATATTTATTAAAGTGGAATTGTGGTTATTGAGTCCGTGTGACTCACCCTATCAATATTTTAAATTTTTCAAGCGAGAGTTCAGGTGGTGTTACCAAGGGGAAGGCAAACGAGACTTGATTTGATATCAATCGTATGTTTCGTTTAGCTACATGAGCATAATGTATATTGCCAAACTTAAAGGCCTTTTTGGTTTTACATTGCATATGTTGAATACTACGCTGCATACTAGGGTTTGTACTGTGGACGGAACCCCCTAATATGTTGTATTATGTGATATTTAATGTTTTACTTGGTTTGAAAATTAATTATATGGTAATTAAGAGGGGTCGTTACATGGGACCTGACTGTAATTTTTCCTAAAAAATTGTGACTTCTTGAATATTAATTCATAAAATTTTCTTTGAATTTTGTCATTTTAATTCCCAAATTGATAAAAACAACTTAAAATACAAAAGTAAAAAAAAAAAAAAAAAAACTTATGAATTAATATTTAAGAAGTCACTTTTTTAGTTACTTTAATGTTGCTTAAAACAAAGCTTATGATTACTTTTGTACTTTTGATATAAGTTAATGGCTATTTTTTCATCTTAACCTTTCATTAAAAGCTCACAATAACGGATGTTTGAAATTATTCATGTCATGGTCATTTTTTCTCTCTTTTATGTTGTTTATGGTTATTTTTGCTTTAAAAAATAGTTCATGATTATTATTGCACTTTTCAGAAAAATTGAAAATTATTTAAGCACCTTAACCCATCATGATATCATCTTTTTATAATATTAATTTTTTAAAAAATTATGAAATCTTGACATTAGAGATCAACTATGTTATTGTGTTGGGGTACATCAGGGATACGAACCTGTTTTTTTTAAAAAAAAAAATCAAAAATCAAAAGCTAGGTTAACAATTTAAGTCATGGATATTTTTCATAAAATACCCCCCACACAAAATTTCCTCCATGTTTATAATGATATTCAAGGAGGTGAGATTTTCTCGTATTCTTAATTAATACTACATTTCATCATTAACATATAAGATCTAATTTGGAGTACAATAAATTTAGTTTGTAGTACAAACTAGATCTTATCCAAGTATACTCCCTTTGGTCCTATTTATGAGAACCCACTAACTGAATTGTCCGGTTTAAGAAAGTGGTTGAAATTTGTTAAAAATAATAAGTATATCTGTATTAATTTTTTTTCAAGTATGACAAAATTTATAGGGGCAAGTAAGAGAGAAATAGAGTAAATTTAAGTACTACCACTCTTTTAATTAATGCAATATATATAACCAATAAGGGGTAATTAGATGTCTAGACAACTCTTGTCATACTCTTATAAAAAGGATCAGGACAATTCAAATTTTGAGCTCTTATAAAAAAGATAGCAAGAAGTATTAGGGATCAGTAAATTTATACTACAAATTAGATTTTATATTAAGTAGCAGATGTAGCATTAACTAACATAAGTACTGATACAAAAAGTAGAGGTGTTACCAAAAGATGTGTGCATCCAAAGAAACCATAAAGGTCTTTTGCTTACATGGCTGAGTCTAAGATTTGATGTGGTGGCTTGGAAAAGGGTTTCAAATACAGGGGGAACATGTAGGACGGAGCCAGATTGTGGAATTCTAATTCCATGCTACATGCACAGTCAACAGTGACGTGCAAAATACTTCGAGGATGAAGGTGAAGAATTTTAAGCTTAAGAGTCAATGTTTGTTTGTACTGTTTCTAGAAATTAATAATAAATAATACTTTCGTATTTGTTTATAACTTTTAATTTTGAATGAAGATAATTTCTGATTTAAGAATCAAATATTCAGTTGAGTATCCTCCAACTTTTATGTTAATTTTACCGATTATATATGTTGCTCCATGAGTTAAACTTCAAGAACTGCATGAACTAATCATTTTCTACATTGTAGGATCAAGCGAATTTACGATAAAGAGAGATGAGTCATGATTTATGACGTTTAGTCATCTCGGCTTAGGTTAAATCAAAAAAATCAAATTATATAGTGAAGGGTATAATTTGGGTTGTGTTTTCTTGAGAAGCCTTTTATTTAATTCCTAAGTTAAATTAAGTGACAAAAACATTAAAATGAGTTTGAAATTGATTTTTTTTAATAATGGAAAATAACCCAGACTAATATTTTTTTGGATTTTTGAGAAATTGTTGAGATAATTAATGAAATTTTGATTTAAATTAAACAAATTGATGATGAATGCTTCTTGGAAAAATGAAATATAGGCACTAGTACAGAAAAGGGTTTTTAGACCGGAACATTTAGACCGGTTACATCGGATAAGGTCTTAAAAATATGACCAGTGGCATTTTTGTAATTATGATGAAATATTAAGACCGGTTATATTAATAACCGGTCTTAAAAGTATTTAAGACCAGTTACAAAAAAACCGGTCTTAAAATATATACAATAAAAAAATAAAAATATGTAATATATTTTGTAGACCGGTTTTAAAAATAACTGGTCTAGAAAATATTACTCCCTCCGGTCCTAAATATAGGACAAAGTTTGTAGTGCAAATTGCACTACAAACTTTGTCCTATATTTAGAACCGGAGGTAGTATATAAATTAAAGACAATCATAAAAGTAAAATGTTTATTATTTTTAAGACCGGTTATAAATAAGAACCGGTCTTAAAAATTCAAAATTTTAGACCGGTTATTAATTAATAACCAGTCTTAAAAATTTTCAATTTTTAAGACCGGTTATTTATTAATAACTGATCTTAAATATATATTTTAAGACCTGTTTTAAAATGGAACTGATCTTAAATATTACTTTTAAGACCGGTTGTAATTGACAACCGGTCTTAAAACTGACTCGGATTTCAAAACCCGCCTAAATTTAGCTCTAAAATTTCATTTCAAGACTCAAGCCCATCAGTGAAACCCTTGCGTCTGTTCGCGGCAGCTCCTCCTTTCCCCTTCTCTTCTCCGTCCTTAACTTTGCCGCCGTCAACAAAGATTTACTATTGAATTCATTGTCGAAAGGCTATCGTCGTTTGTTCCCTCCGATTGGTTTCGTTCTCAACCTCGTTTTTATTGTCAGGTTTTTGTTTCCATTTCGTTTTTGGGTTTTTCATTGAAATTGTGAGATTACTTATCCTCCATTTTCTTTGTTCGATTCCTGCAGCAAGTGACCAAGGACTGTTCAAATCCAGAGGAATAAGAGGATCCTCAAGCAAAGGTTTAAGGTACGGTTGAATTATTCTGAAATTGTGGACGTGGGTTTATTTTGGTGGTTTTCCAGTTGCATTACAGACTATAGTTTAAGCTTGTTACTTCTAGTGGACCTAGGTTAATTATTCCATTTGAAAGTGATGATTTTGAGAGTCGTAGTGATGATTTTGATCCTAGTACGTTGAAGACTATAGTTTAAGCTTGTTACTTCTAGTGGTGTAGCTTCTGTTATATTGTTTTGTTTGGTTTAAGCTTGTTGCTTCTGTTATATTGATTTTGTAGCTTCTGGTTTCCTTCTTTTGATTCGGCCCTGCAATTTGAATTTAAAATCTTTACCAATATGAAAACTTGCTTTAGGGAATTGCTTTTGCAATTGCAATTAATCATTCCTCCTTCAACTTGTGCATTGCAATTATTTGTTCATGTTTGCATAACTTGGAAATTGCCTTTGTAGATAGTGTCGTGTTATAACAATAAGCACCGTGTAGCAAAATTTCCTTAAATAGTGTTCTTAAAGTGTTTTTAGACAATGAGTCGTCCTAGTAAGGGTACTCCCGATCCAACTAATCCAAATCAAAGCGAGCCTAGCAATGCTCCGAGTCAAGAGCACAATGAGCTATGTAACCGGCCTAGACGAAGGGGTAGGAGAGCCACCTGATTGAGAGACATTCCTCTCAATCAGAATACTGGGGGAAAGATTCTGATTGAGTTTGATAGATATTGGAAACCAATTGGGCCTAATGCCCAACGATATAGGAGTTTTGTCGGCCTCCTAGCATGCAACAAGCCTAGCATCTTGATAGAGCAGTGGAGAAATGTCGATAGAGGTGTGAAGTGACATATTTGGGAAACTATCCAGCTCACTTACGACATTCCTGAAAGTGAAGTCTTGTATGACAAGACAATGACGTATTGTGATGAACGATGGAGGAAGTTTAAGACAAATCTAGCCAACAATTACATGCATATTAAGGTGGAAAAAGGTCAGCCTCTTCCTAATCCATGCAAGCAGTATTCTTTTATTGACGAATAAACTTGGCAAGAATTTAGACGGCTTCAGACTACTCCAGAAGCATTGGTGAGTTGTTGACATATTTTGCAATTGATTTGCTTATGAATTATGAATTGTCTTTATTGATTTACAATGACTTAATTTTGATTTCTTATTCGCAGGAAAAAAAGAAAAAAGGCCCAAGAGAGTGGTAGAAAGAATGATTGCCCCCATACAATGTCTCGTGTGGGGTATACGAAGGTCGAAAAAGACTTGTTGGCGGCCAAACGGAAGAGATTGGAAGAAGCAGCTCAATCCGATCTTTCTGTTCTTCTTTCTCCACCATCTCCGATACATCGAGAAGAGAAGTAGTTGTTTACTCGCCAAAAGAGGAGCAGGTCTTATACGAGTGAACAATCTCATGTAGTCGGTAAGAAAATTGTAAGTATTGTTGTTGACTTGTTGTTATTAATTATTTAGTAAACAAATTTCATTACTAACATTTGTCATCTGTCTTATAGAAGGAGCTTCAAGAAAAACAAGCCTAGGGATTGTTTAGGTCGGATGGGAGGAATGACATCCTGACCGTAGCTACAGGAAAACCTGAGTATCTCAGTCGTGTCAGGGGGATTAGAGGAGGGGTAGGCATAAGGGATTATTTTGGAGCACCCTCACGCCATTCCTCAAGTGGTATGGTGACTAGGGAGGAGATGGAGTGTATATTGGCCACTATGAGGGCGGAAGCTAGGGCCAAGGCAGAAGCATCATTTGATGCACGATTTGAAGAAAGGTTCAGCAAGATGAAGGAGGAATGGATGATCATGACGAGCACAAGAAAAGCAAATACCAGTACTCCCTAGGCTCATTCCCTAAACCCTAAATAGAGCACTAAAAGGAGTTGCATTGGTCAGTTATCAAAGGGTCCTGGCAGCCAGATTGGTGAGCCTTGTGACTTGTTTGTGGAGGATCTTCTGAGACGATTGGTTGCACGAGGGAGCGTGCACAACTTGGGATCAACTGTCTACCACCAAAAAATAAAGGATGATCAAGTCAGAGTGGTAGTTGAAGAGGTGATCGTTGCAGATGCACCGTTCCCTATCCCTGTTGATGACTTCAAGGTTGTGGGCGATGCCATCAACTCTTTCATCTTGTGGCCAACGAACCTTGTTTCTGATCGAGCTGAGGAATCCCCGCCTCTGCCTCCGCCTCCGCCTCCACTTCCCTCTACTTAAGATGTTTCACGGCCTCCATTGAATGTCATGCAAGTAGTGATTCTGATAGCATATGATACGTCCTTTGCAACAAGAAATTGGGCTCCTGAGTCAGCTGTTGGCAAGTCAGGGGCACACTGCTATCTTGAGAGGGATGATTTAATGTCCCTGGTAGCTCCTCTACAACAGCTTACGATTTCGATTGTCCAGCTCTTTTTGATATAAGTATCTTCTCAAATTGGAAGTTAATATTTTACAAATTACGCCGTTAAACTTTGATGTAATGTCCCTCCTTGAATTATTGTAGGTTGATGCATCGCAGGTTGGTTGACTCTGGAAAAACCGATAAATTTGGACTCCTATGCCCAGTTCCACTCTACGACAAAGGGACCACTTCTTCTATCAGACACACATACTTATCGCACAGGCTTAGTGAAACCACAATTAAGTGTTTTTTGGCTCCATATTTGCATGGGTAAGACAAATTTATATTTCATACTATACATAATATTTTATATTTGCTTAAAAGTTTTCCCTTTTTTCAGTAATCATTGGCAATTGGCTATTTTGTGCAAGAGGAGTTATTTTGTCATCCTCTTATGCTCCCTCCACCTCAGCAAGCCAACTAGTGAATTGAAGAAAAGCTTGAACTCGTAAGTTTTCTTGCATTATTAATTACCTTTCGTGTGCAAAATTTATGGAATTTGTGTAAAATAAGTAACCTTTATGATTTTGATGATATAGGGCTATGCGGACATTCCAACACACTTGTGGTAGGCCTATGTGTGAGGTAAAAGACCCTACATGGATCTTACCAAATGTTAGTTACATATTGGTTTGTTTTAAGAATGTATTCAATAATAAGTCATACTTTAATTTTATACTTGTTTTAACGATATCATATTATTTTTCTGACCCGTAGGCAACCACCGGGGTCCAACTTGTGTGAGATGTATATTCTGAGGCACATGTATAATATTATTACCCTAGGCACGGCAGAACTTACTGAAGAGGTAATTGTATATATATATATTTCAAAAATTTTGTACTATTATTTTTTTTAAGTGAATTTAATGTTTTGCCTGGCTTTGGTGTTTCAGATGTTTGAACTTGCTGACCCTTTTCTAGAAGAAGATATTGAGCACATTAGCAAATGTTGTGCTAAATTCATTTATGAACTTTTACAACAGTGAGTTCTTGTAAAACTGAGGAATTATTTTGTGTATATTGATGAATTGACATGATGGTTAATTGGGTGCAAATATTGTTGGTTGTGTGATTTGACATGTTTGTTGGTTTTAAGATTATTTTTGTATATTTTGATGAATTCACTAGCTTGTTGGTTGCATGATATATATGACATGGTTGAATTCATTTATGCCTACTGAACATTGTAAGTGGAACTGGAAAGTGGAAGGTTAAAGCAAAAGGAAATGGTAAGTGGAAAGTTAAAGCAAAAGGACATTGTAAGTGGAAGCAAACTGAACACCATATGGCACTTAACAAGTATGGCATTGCAGGTAGCAATTCAAGGATGCGTTCTGGTAAAAACCTAATCACACACATTTAAAAAAAAAAATATAACACTTTTAAGACCGGTTATAAAAATAACCGGTCTTAAAAGTAATTTTAAGATCGGTTGTTAAACATAACAGGTCTTAAAATTACTTTTAAGACTGATTATTTTTAAGAACTGGTCTTAAAAATTTCTCTAAACCGCATTCGCCCAGAGGTCTTTTAAGACTGGTGCTCATGACAACTGGTCTTAAAATTGTTATATTTAAACCGGTTTTTAATACAACCGGTCTTAAAAGTTAGACTTTTAAGACCGGATTCAAAACCGGTCTTAAAAATGACATACTTTTTAAGACCGGCTGTATCAAGACCGGATCCAAAACTGGTCTAAAAAGTCAATTTTAACCGGTCTAAAAACCCTTTTCTGTACTAGTGAGGTTATCCTTGCTCAAATGATTTGGGAGTTAAATTACTCACTAAGTCAAAAATTAAACCTTAGCAACTCGTTAAGTCTAGTGATATTAATTAGTTATTACCTTTAGAACTTTAGCTAGATCATTATTTTTTAATACATTATTAAATACCACTTAGTGTACAATCTAGGGTTGAATTTATGTAATTTGTTCCTTTATACAATGAACATTCAACTGAGACATTCAAATAAAATTAAAGTAGTCATAATACTCATTCAAACTATGAAAGAATAGTACAACCACGTTAAACTGAAAATGGAATATATAAATATAAATCTCAAACCACACAATCCAATCCAAATAACATTTTTTCAATCCAAACTAAGAAAAATAACTCGTAATCTTAATAAATTAACCACATAACATAAAATCCTAACTCGGGAAATCCGTTACATAGTTAAATCAAAAGATTAAAACAAATAATTCCCCTGAATGTATCTCTGGAGCTCAAACCAATATTCCACCCCCAAGAAGCATGAAAGAATTTAGCTTTTCATGGAGTTTATCACAATCACAACTCTATTAGACCTCAAGAAACCCATGAGAGATATATAAGATAATGGAAGGAGAAGAAGATGGATACGTGTGGTGGTTGAATGGAGCCTTGGTGATGCTCAGTGGTGATTGCCGTCTCTTCTCTCCCCTCGAAAGCGATGATAGATCCCAGTAAGAAGACTTTCAATGCCTTTTTTTTTTTTTGCAATTTGAAATCTCTGTTAAATCCCCTACAAGTTGTGGTAAAATCTTCCACGATTATAATGAGATTGTCCCTCATTTTGTATCAGCAATTCAGCAGCTAGAAAATCAGTTTCAGCAGAGAGAGGGGGTGATTTTGGGATTTTTGGACCAACCTGGAATTTTCGATATTCGGGGTCCTTTTCTGTAGTTTCATCTAATATTTTCTTTACTAAGAGTAATGGATAATATTACAGAAAATGCCCTTATTTCTGCCAAAATTTCCACCAGCACACATAGAATTTCATTTTCCGTTGTAGTCCTTATGCGTCTTTACTTTTTGGCCCTTAATTTCCAACTTTCCAAAATGACCTATAATTAAAATCAATATTTTGTAATATCTTCATTCAAAATTCAAATTTATAGAGCAATCACAAGATTATAACAAATACATCCTTTTAAGATTTATTTTTACACACTCATCTTTAATTCAATTTAATCATAATAAATACTATTTAGCCCAAAATTAATGATAAAATTCCTAAATAAGATATTAAATATTATAATAAAATCAGGATATATCAATGCCAAAATAAAATTCCAAGAGTACTGCCATGTTCTTGTCAATGCTTGCGAAGCTTAAGCATCATCACATATTTATGTAGAATTAAAAAGCTTTGGTTTGCCAATTAGCTTTTGATTGAAGTGGTAAGTGACCTCACCTGTAAGGAGAAGAACATAAGTTTGAATCTTGAGAAGCGTGCTTCTTGAAAAAGGCCAAAACATTTGAGTTCTAAATTTCAAAACGAAAAAAACACTACCTCCTTAAAAATCTTACTAACAGAAAATATGGGAAAACTTATAGTAGAAAAAAATTAACATTTTATTTTATTTTAGTTAAGAGCAATTGAGATTACTTTTGTTGCAAGTGATTACCTTTTTGTTCTCTCTTGCAAGTGGATTACAATAGAGGTGAGCAAAAACCCGGTGGTCTGATCCGGTCTGGTTCAACCCGAGCTAGTCTAGTTCGGTCTGACCTAGTCCAAATAAGCAACATAATGAAATCGGACTAGACCTGACTAGACTGACTGGTCAGGTTGGATCGGGTTTCGGACCAGGGGACTAGACCACCTGGACTAGTCTGATTTGGTCTAGGTCAATTTCTTAAAAAATATTTTTATAATTAGATATTATTTTTTATTTAATGTTGTTAGAGTTTTTTTAAGGATTGATAATTAAGTTTTATTTTTTATAATGATTTTTATATGATTATAGGTATTTTTATTATCGTAATTATATTTATCATGTTTAAATCTTTTTTCTTAACATATTTTTTTATTGTTGTTGAATGTTGTTGGATATTCTTATATATTTATGATATTTTAATTTTTGGTAACACGTTTTATATTATTATAGGTATTTTTGTGGTCTTGATTGTGTTTAATAAGTTCAAATTTTGCCTTCCAAGGAGAAAAAACAAAAAAAATATTAAATTTAGGTTTTGGACTACCTAGACCAGTCCAGATAGTCCACCAAACCTGGTCTGATCTAGTCCGGCCTTGGGTTGGTGCTGGACCAGACTAGACCATGAGTTGCCTTGTGCAACCTGAGATTCTCTCCAGACCAGATCTCGGATTGATGCCAAACCCAATTCAATCAAGTCCATGCTCATCCCTAGATTACAAGTTGTAAAGCTTGCAAGTTGTTTTTATTATTTTTATAAATCACAAGTTGCTTCGTTGTTAGTCTATAGATAGGAGTTCTCATCTTCTGTAAAGACACACTTGAATGAATGAGAATAGGATGGTTTATGAAATTCTCTCTCCTTCCATATGTCTCTCTTATTTTCCCTCAGTTCTGATCCTTGCCTCCTCCCTTCCCTCTCTGTTTCTATTGTTCTTCACTTCCCTTGTTTTCTTTATTTCCTTTTCCTAATATGTTTGAGTGAGATTCAGCGTGTGTGAGTGATTTTTACATCACTTGCCTTCATGCTCTTTGCAATCAAAGGTAAGTGATCAGCTTTGACTTTTGACTTGGTCAAATTAGCATTATTAGGTAAGTAATGTTCGCGTGGCCTTAAACTGAGAAGGTCATAGATCTCTACTTTGCGTTTGTTTTGTTCTAATACTATATCATATTACTCTCGTCAAGTTACAGCTTCTGAACATATCATGATATTCTGAGATTATCTTGCAAGTTCTAAGCTATCAAAACCACCGTGATGTACTTGAAAAACTTACTCACACAAACCTAATCTCACACAAACGGATTTGATCTAGGGAAGAGAAGAGCAAAACAGAGGATGAGAGGGAGAAACAGGGGAAGGGGGAAGGATATTCAAAAATAGAGGGAAAAGTGAGAGAGAAAGATAGAGGAGGAGAGAATTTCATATGCTATCACAATGTCATTCATAAGGTGTGCTTATAAAAGATGAGAACTCCTGTTTATAGAATAGCAAGGAAACAACTTGTAACCTACTTATAACAAAAAGTAACCATTTACAAAATAGATAATTTGCAATACACTTGCACTTGCAATAAAAGTAATCCCACTAACTCTTGGCTACTTTGTCCAAAATTTAAATATTCCTAGCTACTTGCGTTTGCAAAAATAAAATAAAATAAAATAAAATATTAATTTCTCCTTCTATAAGTCTTTCCATATTTTTTATCAATTCCTATATTCCATCACACAGGCATAATATCAAAAGTGGGAAGTATTAAATCTAATTTTGAAAAAAGATAAAGTAGATGACACATGAATTTTCTATGCAAATTTGTACATTAACAAAAATGACGTGGATGACATGTGAATTACCAGCTCTATTTGGTCAACTAACGGTTAAAATTAACTAAGATAACGACCAAGGTAAAATTGCTCCCTTTTTAACTTGGGGACAAAATTGCCCTTAACCCACTAATTGGGAACAAACAAATAATGGAGGAATTTTGCTATGAGTGTTGACTTAGCAACAAAATGCTAAGACTGGAAAATGTGTTAGAAGGAGGACCAAGCGTTTGAATGAACTGTTTAGCTGCATGATTTCTTTTGGCAATTCAATATGTTCCTTAGGCTTACCCAATATGTATATCCGGTTTTAAAATTAATTAACTTGGGCAATCCTTTGTTGTTGTACCTATTTGTCCATCAAAATCACTTTTGAATGAAATCTTATGCTAAAAGTTTAAGAAGAGAATCTTTGATCTATTCATTCACTGGCAATAGTGAAACATTTCCAATTGAAAGCTATGGAACAGTGCTGACTCGCCTATGAAACTGTTACTGACAGCAACACTCTAACTTACAAACCAACAAAGATGATAGAATTGTTGAGATTATTGAATTTTCTCACTCTAAGCATTTCTTTCTATAAGCTGTCTCTTTTTCTAATTAGCATGATCTCAAGACTTTTTACAAATACAATATAGCAAGAAAAGGCCACATTACAAGTCCACAAGCATTACCATGTTATGGTTGTCTCTAAGTGCAAAACTTCAGTGCATTAGCATAGATCTTATCAAAAAATAACAAGCATGCACAAAAACAAAAATATATGGGCCTTCTAGTATCATGCCTTAGCAATGAAAAACGCCTCATAGCATAAAAACTATGGAATCAGAGAGTTGAGGAAGAGGAAAGGCATGATGATGTTGAAGGAGATGATAAGTAAGGTTTTGGTGGAACCTACAAGGTCTCAGCTCTGCCTTCAAGCATCTCCACCACCTTGCTCATCACTGGATGCTTTGAAGGATTAGTTTGTATGCACCATAAGGTTGTTATCACCATCTGCCTTATCCTCTCCTTGTAACCTTCATTTCTAATGCTCCTCAGTGCGAGCTCTTCATTTAATTCTAGATGCTTGTAAATCCAATGAGGGAAATCCAATTTTTCCTTGAAACAATTGGTCATTTCTTTATATCCCAATAGCTATATCTTTTTGTGGCAAGGGATCCGTGGCTCTTTAGAATGGCCTCAAAATATTTGTTGAGCTTTAGATTTGTTTTTCTAGAATAACGTCCTTCTAAACCAGTAGATTATAAGGACAAAAACTCTAATTATTACAGCTGCAGAGACTGATCAATACATAAAATTAGAGGAGGTGAGATCATGCAAAATTTTGGGGCATTAGTGTGTAACATAAATACTTATTAGCTATCTCATTATTGTTTCCGTAAGACTACAGCCTTGTTTAACATATATAAAAAGCTTCCTCATTGGAGGAATTTGAATAGTCAAGTTGAAAGTGTGTATATCAAAGGTTGGAGTGTGGAAGTTTAAAATTTTAATAGCATATACCTGAAAGGTTATGGTGATACTCCCTCCGTCCTAATTATAAGACAAAGTTGATTTTTTTGGAGAAATTAAGGAAGCCAATTAAATTACCTTAGAGTATTTATATTTTTAGTATTTTTAGATTATATATCAGTTTATTAGTAAAATTAATTAATTTGGAGAAAAAAAATATAAATATAAATATTCTAAGGTAATTTAATTGGCTTCCTTAATTTCTCCAAAAAAGTTAATTTTATCTTATAATTAGGATCGAAGGAAGTACTAATTATTTGTGAATCTTCACCTAGTACAGATTTGAATTGGTTCATCTTAAAGCATGTTGAAATTCAACTTTTTTTGAAAAATGAAAATAAGCCTTTTGCACAACAAATTCAAAATCAATATCAATTTAAAAGTGTACACGGGAATCAATTTCTCTGTTCATATCCATCCTCTTCTTTGGTTTTTTCTCTCTAATTTGAGAAGGAATTAAGCAAAATTTGAGATATAAGTAAAATGTGATAAACTGAATTGTTAAAATATAAGGGGAAATAAAAAATTATGCAGATCGCCAACTATCCCAACTCCAAATCCCAGCTTGTAGCCCTTTTTTGTTTCCTCTGCTGCTCAAGTTCAGAAAGACATTATTTGAAGTTAGCTAAACAAAAATATGATGTATACTGCTTTTATCAAATTTAGTGTATGAGATTTTACCAAATTTGCAGTAAAACTCATTGTTGGCGTCAAGAAGACACTGGCCTCCCATGTGGTAGCAACAGTTATTACATTCATGAGACAATCATACTTGAATAACAACTTGACTTGATAAGTACGACAGAGGATCATAAGTACTATGAGACATGTAGTTATTAGGTTTGTGTCGAAAAGAGACCAGAGCTGAGTTTGGAGGAAGACTACTTATTAGGTTTGTGTCGAAAAGTTGGCAATAGCTTTTGGATTTCAGAAGCTTGTCTAGATCTTCATCCAAGACTGTGATGGCATTCTTGTTAACGCCTTTTAGAAGCCATAGCTTTGTATCATTATTCTTGTCAAGTTCAATACTTTTGTTTGAACTTGGATGATCATCACAGCCATGAACAGTGATAAATCCACAGTCTTGAAGCTCTGGCTTGGTGAAAGGGAAGTGGAAAGTCCCAAGTTGTCCGCACTGAAACGAGCTAGGACAGATTTCATGGATCCTATTACCATATCCAGATAAGAACAGAAGTAGCAGGTGAAGAAAGGAGAGGGTAGGAAACACAGAATCTGATGAAGAAGCCATGCCAGAATTTCAAATCAAGAA
This sequence comes from Inga laurina, assembly GCA_963855925.1. NCBI lineage: Eukaryota > Viridiplantae > Streptophyta > Magnoliopsida > Fabales > Fabaceae > Inga > Inga laurina. Next base: position 8,796,292 of record OY979712.1, on the reverse strand, counting down.
AACTATGAAGAAGAAGAAGATGATGAGTGTTCTGTAATTGAAGACAAGTGCCTTCTGGGGATTGTGATTTCAGTGTCTTGGCAATATATCACGTAGTTGAAGTGATTCATGCAAGAGATAGTTCGCTTAGCTTAGAAAACGAGTGGTGAAGACTTGGTGAAAAGGTCTTGACAGAAAATGTAAGGAAGCCAAGCCATGTGAGACATGCACACTCTTATATTTTAAGACCATGGGAATGTAGTTTGCACCAAAGAGACGGCACTTCTTGTGTTGCTTGACATCGAATTCAATTCATTGTTTTTTATAAGGCCAGACATTAGGGGAAATTAATCGGTGCTCTGCTAGTTTTCTACACAGGTACTCTGCAAAATAATCGTTTTATCTGAAGATGGATTCAGATCATCACAATTATGAACCATCATTAGGCCATAGTCTGGCCTTTCAACCTTTGGTAAAAGGGAACTTGATGCTTCCAAGTTTTCTGCAGTTAAGCGATGTAGGAAGCTTATCATGGCTGGCGTGTCCATATCTAGCATAAACAAGTAAAAGGTGAGAAATCAAGAGGAAACTAAACTCAAAAACCAGAGGCATGATCCTCCACTTTTTGAGAAAGGCACTAAAATAACTCTAACAAAAGACTCATTATCTAATACTCCTTTCGGTTCTCAATATAGGATCTAATTGAGGAGTTAATCTTAGTCTTATATGTACGACCTATTTTTCATATTTATCAACCTTTTTCAAAAGTACTCTTATTGAAGCTCCCTTAACAATAATCAAGTAAGAGAGAGGTGGAGGGAATTAAGGAAAATGATTAGGATATTTAAAAAAAAATATGTCATATTAACTAGCTTAACTAACTTCCTTAATATAATCAAACTAGAAAAATAGGTCCTACATTTACGACTGAAGAGAGTAATAATTTGGTTTGGACTAACCATGTCTCAACCTTCTCCCACAAGATATAACCCTCCAGTTACAACTTGAACTGCTTGATACGCAAGTTGACTTGGGAAAATGACCAGGCAAGACTTTGTATGTTGATCATTGAACTTTGGACGAGCCATGAAGAAAGGGGTGGTTGGTTTCACTTGGGATTTGGGAATTCTGAGATAGGAAGATATGAGGTGGGCAAAGAAGAAGAGAACATCCTCTCTCAGACAAAACCTTTTCCTTCAAACTATAGAGTTTGTGTGCATAGTGAAGGACCATAGTTTAAAAACGATGCTCTCTATTCTGGTCTGGTCGAGGCATACCATGACCATACATTAGTCACCATCAGAAGATAAATGGGGACTAAAAGTTATGTATCAGCTAAAGTTTTGAGCTCTGAAAAAAAAAAATCAGATTCATTGAAATAGTGAAACATATCCAACTGAAAGATGCAGAACATTGCAAACTCATCTATATGAAATTATTATTGACAACATATCCTAGCACAAGTCTCTTTTTCTACTGAGCAAGATCACAAGAAATTTGACAATATAGATAAGGCCGCAATACAAGTCCACAAGCATTACCATGTTCATGTTGTCTATGCATTCCAAACTTTCAGTGAATTAGTAGAGATCATATCAGAAAATAACAAACATATACAGAAACATAAACATATGACCATGGAGTACCATGCCTTAATAATTAAAATATTTCAAAGCATAAAAACTAGTGAATCAGTGAGTTGACGAAGAGGAATGGCATGGTGATCTTGAAGGAGATGATAAGTAAGGTTTTGGTGGAACTTGCAAGGTCTCAACTCTGCCTTCAAGCATTTCCACCACTTTACTCATCATTGGACGCTTTGAAGGGTTAGTTTGTATGCACCATAAGCTTGTTATCACCATCTGTCTAATCCTTTCTAAGTCACCATCATTTCGAATGCTCCTTAGCGCAAGCTCTTCATCTAATTCTAGAAGGTTGTATATCCAATGAGGAAAATATATTTCACTCGTGTCATCAACATTCACGTTCACATTCCTTCTTCCTCCGACCATTTCCAAAACCATCATCCCAAAACTATAAACATCCGACTTCTGAGAGACTACACCAAAACTTCTAGAAATCACCTCGGGGGCAATATATCCTATGGTTCCTCTAGCACCTTTCATGGATACTACACTCTCATTTATAAGGCATATTTTAGCAAGTCCGAAATCTGATATCTTTGGGCAAAAGTTTTCATCCAATAAAATGTTATGAGGTTTTATGTCAAAATGAAATATCTGAGTGTTACATCCTCGATGCAAATACTCTAATCCTCGTGCAACACCCATTGCAATTTGGTGCAATATTTCACAACTCAATTGGAGATTGCCCTCGAGAAGGGCTGCTTCATTTTCAAAGATGAACTTCTCTAATGACCCGTCAGCCATAAACTCATAAACAAGTGCCTTCTTTGACCCTTCAAAACAAAAACCTAAAAGATTGACAATGTTAACATGAGAAGTCTTGCTTATGCTTGCCACCTCATTGATGAATTCCTCTCCGTCACCTTTTGTTTCCTTCAAAACCTTCACAACAACGGGACATTAGTTATGTAAGTTCCCTTTGAACATACTTCCATAGCCTCCTTGCCCTAATTTTTCTTTGAAACAATTGGTCATTTTCTTTATCTCCGAATAGTTATATCTTTTTGTGGAAAGTGATGATCCATGGCTTTTTAGAAAGGTGTCAAAATCTTGATGAGCTTTAGATTTGTTTTTCCAGAATAACGTCCTTCTAAACCAGTAGATTATAAGAACAATAACTCCTACTATTGCAGCTGCAGAAACTGTGATTAATAAGATCAGAGGTGGTGAGATTATGCAAAATTGTGGGGCATTAATGAGTAATATAAATGCTGGTTAGCTATCCTATTGTTTCCAATAAGTACGCTTTCAACTATGTGTATCTAAAAGTGGTAAACTGATTATATGATCTACTTTTTTTATGACTATCAAAGAGAAAAGGGAATCGCTATTGTGAAGTATTATCTGAAAATGCTAAATTGATGGAAATAGCACCCCCCCCAAAAAAAATAGCACAAAAAAAAAAAAGGGAAAAATCTAAATGGATGGATAAGTTTTAAATTTGAAAGTTATAAGCAAGAAGTCAATAAAATGATAATGTAAATTTTTACCTAGTCCAAGTACCATCTTGAAAGTTTTACCCTTACGCTCTGCAATCAAAGGAAGAGCTATGGTGAAGTGAACATTAAAATAATTATTTAACCTTCAGAAAAAGATTCTATTTTTATGCCACAAAGATTGGGAAATAGTATTTTATATATTTTTAATATTACATTAAGAAATCTATCTTTTTTATCCGGGCCTGAAACATGAGTGCCGTATGTCTTTTATCTTAGAAATGAAGTCACATCAATAAGAATTGTCAAGAATTTTTTTCTAAACCAAACTCAGATTCTTAGAGAAACATGGCAAACTTGTTTGATAAGTGGTCTAATTGCATTTAAGGAAAATGATAAAAGAAAAACAATACCATTTTTGAACATATGATTCCGAAGATATCAAGAAAGGTGGAGTTTCACGTTAGAATAGAAGAAAAATCACTTGAGCTCAGATGCAGAAAGTGAATAACAGTAAACTAAAGGCATCAATTATTGAGTTAGTCGTTTGGGGTGAATTTTTATTCTAAATGTAATCTTCTTTTTATTTTATCTATCGTATCTAATTTTTTCTCCAAACTAATTTTTCTAATTTTTTATCCTTATGTATACTTTAATGTTACATAGAAATAGTTTAAAGAGATCATGTCATGTATCTTACGTTAAACTAGATGAGTACATATTTGATTCAAAACACAAAATTATTTCTTTTTTCTGCCCGATCAAAAAACCACGTTAAAAAAATAACCATTTGGAAAGAATATACCTTCAACGTCGCAGTAGAAGTTATTGTTTCTGTCAAGTTGACACTGGCCTCTGCTGTTGTGACACTTATCACAAGCATCAGATAATCGTACATCCAGAGTCATTTGAGCAGATAAGAACGCCTGAAGGTCTGTGGTATCAGGAAGGTCCTTTTTTGGAAGCACAAGAGTTGAACATGATGATAAATGGCTTTATTGGTTAGGTTGAAGATCAGGGAGTAGGCTGTAATGGTAGATATCGAAGTTTGTACATGGATGTTTAATAAAACCAGCGGGGGTGCTGACTTTGAGATTGTGGTGGCATTTAAACAGGGTTATGTTGTATGTAATATCAAAAGAAATCAAAGGAGAGTTTGCAGGGATTGAGATATTGTTGTTCAAGGCATCACAAGAACCATTGGATTGCAAACGATTGTGCAGATCTTGGTCAAAAACCGTAATCATAGTTTGCTGAGGATAGACACCGGTAAGCACCAAGAATGGTCTTCCATTCTTCTCTAGTTCAATCGTTCTATTTGAGTGTGGATTTAAATCATCACAGTTATGAACCACCATTAAGCCACAGTCCGGCAATTCTGGCTTGGTGAAAGGGAACTGGAGGCTCCCAAGTCCTCTGCAATTAAAAGATCTCGGACATTTAACATGCCCCGCATTTCCATACCTGACTGAAAGAAGTAAAAGGTGAGAAATCAAGAGGAAACGAAACTCAAAAACCATAGCCATAATTCCCCAGTACTTTGTGAGCAAAACCACAAAGGCCTCCGACAAGAGCCTTATATAATAATTAAGTTCGGATTATGTTTTTCACCTTCTCCCCAGCATAAATCCACCGTTCTTACCTTCTTGAACTGTTTGATGGGGCAGATTGACTTGGTAAATAACCATGCGATGCAAGACTTGGTGAAAGAGACCTGAAAGATATTACTATTGGAAGTGGAACTGCAACGGGCAGAAGATAAGTGGAGGACTTCATTGCAATGAGTGTTGACTTGGAAATTGAAGGCCAAGACTGGTGGTTATACGTGCTAGGAGGGAGGGGCCCAAACTAGCCTTGTTTGAACTAGTTATGTTGCATGCTGCAAATTAAAAATAGCATCATAATTGTAGGACGCGGATTGTCTCAATTTTCCTATTTGGCCCATTTCCATGCACTTTCACTTCTTAGTTCTTCCACACAACAAAGTTGAGGGAGAGGCATGGAGAGAAGCTCCGCGTAAAGAAAATAGCACTAACCACTAACCAACAAGGATAAGGGGAGTAGGTAATCATGATACGGTTAAAGTGCTTAAATAACCTTCAATATTTTTGAAAAATGCAACAATAACCATAAATTATTTTTTAGAATAAAAATAACCATAAATATTATAAAAGAGGGAAAAAATGATCATAATAATCTCAAACGTCCATTATTGTGAGTTTTTTAATGAAAGGTAAAGACGCTTAAATAATCATTAACTTATACCAAAAGTATAAAAGTAATCATAAATATTTTTTAGATGCAAAAGTAATTAAAAGGTGACTTCTTGAATATTAATTGATGAGTTTTTCTGTTGCCTATACAAGTTGGAATCCAAGTGGCTTTTATTTATGAGATAATGAGGGGTGACGTGGATTTTCCTGACCCTACCATATGCATATGCAATTTTTCCATTGCCTACTAGTTTTCCTCTTAGATCTCCTCCCTTATATAATCTTTTCAAAGTTGGTTATGAGATTGCTTCAACATTTTCGTTGATGGTACTTTTAAGGCCATTGATTCATGTTGGGGTTTTAGCTTTTGGAGTTGGGGTGATAAGTTTCTTTCGCTTCATCATTCTCGCAAAAATTTAAAAATATGACTTCTTGAATATTAATTCATAAAATTTTCTTTAAATTTTGTCATTTTAATCCCCAAATTGATAAAACACTTATAATACAAAAGCCAAAGAAAAACTTATGAATTAAAGTTCAAGAAGTCACTTTTTAGTTACTTTAATTTTGCTTAGAAAAAAAGTTTATAGTTACTTTTGCACTTTTAGTATAAGTTAATGGCTATTTTAACACCTTAACCTTTCATTAAAAAGCTTACAGTAATGGACATTTGTGATTATTAACGTCATGATCATTTTTGCCTTCTTTTATGATGTTTAAGATTTTTTTTTTGCTCTAAAAAGTAGTTAATGGTTATTATTGTACTTTTTATAAAAGTTGAAGATTATTTAAACACATTAACCAATCATGATATCATCTTTATATAATATTATTTTTTAACAAAATTATGAAATCTTAACAGTAGAGATCAACCATATTTTTGTGTTGGGCTACATCAGGGAAACGAACCTGTTTTTTTGTTTTTTTGTTTTTTTGAAGGAAAAAAAATCAAAAGCTAAGTTAACAACTTAGTCATGGATGTTTTTCATAAAATACCCCCACCAAACTTCCTCCTGTCTATAATGATATTCAAGGAGGTGAGATTTTCTCGTATTCTTAATTAATAATACTTCTCATATTTAATATAAGATCAAATTTGGAGTGCAATAAATTTAATTTGCAATAAAAACTAGATCTTATACCTTTATACTCCTTTCGGTCCTATTTATCAGAGCCCAATAACTGAAATGCGTGGTTAAAGAAAGCAGTTAAAATTTATTAAAAATAATAAGTATATATGAATTAAAGTTTTTTTGTCAAGTATGCCGTTATTTATAGAGGGTAAGTAAGAGAGAAATAGAATAAATTTTAGTACTACCAACCTTTTAAGTAATGCAATATGTATAATTAATGAGGGGCAAAAATGAAAAAAAAAAAAACTCATTAAATATTTATACAACTCTTGTTGTTCTTTTATAAAAAAGACCAATGCAATTTAAATTTTGAGCTTTTATAAAAAGGATGGGAGACAGTATAAAGGATAAGCAAATTTACACTAAAACCTAGATCTCATATTAAAGACCGGAGGTAGTACTAAGTAACATAAGTACTGATACAAAAAGTATAAATGTTACCAAAATATATGTGTGCATGCAAAGAAACCCTAAAGATCTTTTGCTTATATAGCTGAGTCTAAGATTGATGTGGTGGCTTGGAAAAGGGTTGCAAATGCAGGGGAAACATGTAGGAAGTAGCCAGACAGTGGAATTCTAATTCCATGCTACATGCAAAGTTAATAGTGACTTGCAAAATACTTTCGAGGATGAAGGTGAAGATTTTAAGCTTAAGAGTCAATGTTTTGTTTGTGCCTTTCAAGAAATTAATAATAACACTTTCATATTTGTTTATTACTTTTAATTTTGAATGAAGATAATTTCTGATTTAAGAATCAAATATTCAGTTGAGTACCCTCCAATTTTTATGTTAATTTTACCGATTATGTTGCTCCATGAGTTAAACTTCAAGAACTGCATGAACTAATCATTTTCTACATGGTAGGATCAAGAGAATTTACGAAAAAGAGGGATGAGGGCACAATAAAATTCCAAGAGTATTGCCATGTTCTTGTCAATGCCTGCGAAGCTTCTAACCATAATCACATATCTATGTAGTATTTAAAAGCTTGGGTTTGACCAACAAACAATTGGTTGAAGTGGTAAGTGGCTTTACCTCCTAAGGAGAAGAACATAAATTCGAGTTCCGATAAGCACATTTGTTATGAGAGATGATAACATCTGCGCTAAAAGCTTGGAAAGGGGGAAAAAGCTACCTTCTTGAAAATTTTACCTTTAAAAGCTCTCTGCAATCAAAGGCAAGTGATCAGTTTTGACTTTTGACTTAGTCAAATTAGTTATATTATTAGTTAAGTGACGTTAAATGTGGTCTTTAACTTAGAAGGTCATAGATCTCTACTTCACGTTCGTTTTGTTCTATCATATTACTCTCGTCAAATTATAGCTTCTGAACATATCATGATATTATGAGATTATCTTGCAAGTCGCTAAGCTATGAAAACCGCAAGTATAACATCAAACGTGGGGTTCGATCAAAGAACCTCCCATTAAATATTAAGAGACAACTGGCTCTTCAATATGATAAACACTTCAAGAGTCACATGCCTGAAATTGTTTTTACACCATAAAGCAATATTCAATGATAAAAATCCTGTGGTTCTGTAATATAATAATGAACAATTAAAGTTAAAATTTTTGATAGCATTGTCCTTAAGCAAGATATTATAAAAGTTTTAAGTTTAAATGTATCTTAAAATAACAAAAAGATTCAAATTTAACCAGAAGTGCACAAAATTGTGGAAACATGTTGCTATAGCAAAAAATATTCTCAAATTGACAGCTTTAGAGAATTATTCAGAATTTTTACATTATGATACTTTAGACATCTCTCCTTTTGTTTGTTTCTTTTCCAACTGGCAAGTTTGACAGAAGTTTTACAAAAGAGAGAAGTCACCACAATACAAATCTAAAAGCATTACCATGATCTTGATCTTGATCTTGATGTGTCAATGCATGCCAGCTTCTACGGCAAAGCAAAGTAGATTATTTTCAAATGCTAAGCACCCATAGAAATAGAAACCTACGAACCCCAGATCAGTAACATGCCTTGATGAAAATGAAATGCCCCACGGCATAGAAACTATGGAATCAGTGAGTTGAGGAAGAGGAAGGGTGTGATGCTGATGTTGAAGGTGATGTTAAGTAGGGTTTTAGTGGAACTTGCAAGGTCTCAATTATACCTTCAAGCATCTCCACCACTTTACTCATCATTGGATGCTCTAAAGGATTAGTGTGTATGCACCATAAGCTTGTTATCACCATCTGCCTTATCCTCTCTTTGCCACCTTCATTTCTAGTGCTCCTCAGTCCAAAGTCTTCATTTAATTCTAGACACTTGTATATCCAATGAGGAAAATATATTTTGCTGCTACGAGCAACATTGACATTGACATTCCTTCGTCCTCCAACCATTTCTAAAATCATCATCCCAAAACTATAAACAACTGGCTTCTGAGAGACATTACCAAAAATTCTAGAAATTACCTCAGGAGCAATATATCCTATGGTTCCTCTAACATCAGTCATGAATACAACATTCTCATCTCTCAGGCATATTTTAGCTAGTCTAAAATCTGAGATCTTTGGGCAAAAGTTCATATCTAACAAAATGTTGTGACGTTTTAATTTATGTCAAAATGCAATATCTAAGTGTTGCATCCTCTATGCAAATACTCTAATCCTCGTGCAACACCCACTGCAATTTGGTGCAATATTTCACAGCCAAGGAGTTTTGCTTCATTTTCAAAGATGAACTTCTCTAATGATCCATTAGCCAAAAACTCAAAAACAAGTGCCCTCTTTGACCCTTTAAAACAAAATCCTAAAAGATTGACGATGTTAACATGGGAAGTCTTGCTTATACTTGCCACCTCATTGATGAATTCCTCTCTATTACCTTTTGTTTCCTTCAAAACCTTCATTGCAACTTGACATTTGTTATATAACTTCCCTTTGAACACACTTCCATAGCCTCCTTGCCCTAATTGTTTTTTGAAACAATCGGTCATTTTCTTTATATCCGAGTAGCTATATATTTTTGTGGCAAGTGATCCGTGGCTCTTGAGTAATGCCTCAAAACCTTGATGAGCTTTAGATTTGTTTTTCCAGAATGACATCCTCCTAAACCAGTAGATTATAAGGACAAAAATTCCTATTATTGCAACTGCAAAAACTGCAATCAATAAGATTAGAGGAGGTGAGCTTATGCAAAATTTTGAGGCATTAATGATAAACACAAACTTTTCTTTTTTGGTAACAATGAGAAACATAAATACTCCAAGGTGGTCCTTATTATAAAAAAACAAATCCCTTTTATCTAAAATTTTAAAATGGTCTTTTCATTTTTACCCCATTAAATATATATCACTTATCATTTCTCTGCAATAAATTTTGACTCTACTTTTCATGTACTCTCTTTATAAATAAGTGTACCACTAAAGTGCCTATTTATAAGTCACCTATATATCATTCTCGTAAATCAATAAAAGTATTAAATGGATAAATTTTTTAAATTAACCCTTATTTATGGAAGAGTGCACATTTTTCTCACATTCATTTATCTCACACCATTTACACTACTATGCATTTATTAATACAAGTCGGCAAGAGTAAAATTGACAAAACCTTATTTAGAACTCTCTAAATGACTTATATTTTGAACAAAACTTTTATATTACAAATGATTAATAAATAGGCATTGAGTGATACAGTTAGAAAGAAAAGTACAAATCTTATACATGTATTGCTTTTGACTGAGTCATATAATTTCATTATATGACTCAGGTTGATGTTGAAGACTGATATATGTGATTGAACACACAGGTTGAGGTTGAAGACTGATATTGCTGAAAACCAATTTGGATTCATGCCAGGAAGTAGGGGTGTTCAAAGTGTCCCGGTCTCGGTTGTCCGGTCCCGGTCCTGGACATTTTGATCCCGAGAATTTCCCGTCCCGGCCAAGACTCGGACCGGGATCTATGGGACCCAGGACCGGACTGGGACCGGTCACGCATCTTGTGATCCCGGTCCCGGTTTTTTTATTTTTTTTCCCTTAAAAACTAAGTTATTATTTTATTTTTGTATTTTTTATCCCATAATTTAAGTTATCATTTGATGAAATGTGTATAACATATTTAGTTGGAGTTAAACTGTATATATCGTGATACTAATACTACCATATAATATATAAAAATAATAACAAAAATGATGAAGGTGATCATAATAATACTAATAAAATGTTATTCTTCAATTCTAGATTAATTTGTGATTATTATGGCCTTATTAGGTGTTAAATAATTACTTTAAACACTATATTATAGAAAATTTAAATAATATAATAATATTTTTTTAAATTTAATTTTTTTAAAAAAAACCAGGATTCCCGGTTTGATCCCGGTCCCGCCCGGCATTACCGGGATCGGTACCAGGATGCAATTTGCATCCCGGCCAAAAACCCGGATCGGGACCGGGAGTGGTCGATCCCGGTCCCGGTCCTGGATTTGAACACCCCTACCAGAAAGGTTTACAACAAAAGCGATTTATTTATTAAGGGGGCTAATGGAAAAATATAAGAGCAAAGGAAGAGATTTGCATATGGTTTTCATTGATTTGGAAAAAGCATATGATCGTGTGCTAAGAGAGGTACTCTGGAAAGCTAATGTTACTACATTTTAAAAAAGCACTGCAAGTGTACGGGCCGTTGGAATAGTATAATAGCAAATCAAGGTCATCCCACAGAAATTCAAGATAATAGATAATTAGACGTTAAAATTCTTATTTTCATTTAAGTTGAGCAAATCAAACAAAGAAATTGGGAATGAATTTAAATAAGAGCAAAAGAAACAAATATAATATTTATAAAACTTCAAATTGATAAAACCAACCTAGAGTGGCTAATCCCTTTTTCAAGTTTTAGAGCATGTATTTACTTAATTAAAAGCACTTAATGTTAATTTGTTAATCTAGAGTATTAATGGATATAAGTATCTTCCAATCACTTATACCTCTCTCTCAAATTAAAATTGTTATTCCTAACTAATTTACTCAAGAGGCAATAAATGTCCAATTTCACTCTAATATGATTATATGGGTCCAATAGGTATATTCCTATCCTATTGACAAATTAGAATAAATTCTAATCTCACATGACTTAATCTTTTGGTCTAATTAAGATCCCTCTTCCAAGGCTAATCTAAATTTCTCAATTTCATACTTAGTGGTGATCAAGCACTAAGTAGACAAAAAGAACAGATTAAGTAAACAAAAATAACACTAAACACAATTAATTAGTTCATACATGCTCAAATCCCTAAATTAGTTCATAGCTACTCTAGGTTCAAAAAAAATTAGCCAAACATCGCTTTAATCAGAATCATCATCTCAACAACAATTAAATTAAGTTCAGAGCCATCATGAAAATCAGAGGAAAAGGAAAATAAAACTGAAGCTACTCCAAATTTCAATTGCGAAAATTCCCTAACAGTGCTCCAAGCTCCAGCCATCGTCCTTGCTTCCCACCGAATTGGTTCTCTGATTCAGCTCCAAACTGTTAGAACCGGCTATTACCCAAGAGGGGGGGTGAATTGGGTGTATAATAAAAACTTAAGAACTTTAGAAATCTTTTCGTATCTTAATGAAAACAATAAGTATGAAGGTTTATAAATCAACAGTTAGATTAAATAATATATGCTGGAAATATAAGAGCTTAGGGAAGAGAATATGCAAACTGTGATTTATCTTGGTTCGGTCCAATCTGTGATGGCCTACGTCCAGTCCCCAGGCTCCTCCTGAGATTTTCAAATCCACTATCTTCTTGTTTAATCCGGGCACAAGAAAAGCCTTTACAATCCCACAAGTTTAGCCGGGTACTTGTGAAACCTTTTACAAATCTCTCACTGAAATACTCCCCCTTACGGCAAGTCTTACGAGCAGAGCAATTCCGAAGATCTTCCTCTCCTGCTTACTTATGCAAGTCTTACGAGCAGCAACGTTCTCTCCTGCTTACACCCCTGTAAGTCTTATGAGCAGCAACGTTCTATACTGCTTGCACCTTGTAAGTCTTACGAGCAGAATGTCTTACGGCAATTCTCTCTACTGCTTCTCCGTAAGAAAATCAACCCTCTCAAGGTCCTTCTACCTTGAGATCAACTCAGAAATATAGATGAAAGTGTTTACAGACTCTCTCACAGAGTGGATAAAATACTCACTGAAGTACAATACAAATAATCACTCTCTCAATGATAAGTAATACAGAAACTGGAAAACAGAGAGTGTTTGGGTAGACGCAGAGAATTCATGTTATTCGCATGTTGGGTCGTTGCTCTGTTTTCTCTGTCTTTTTCTATCTTTCTCAGTTTTTCTGTCTACCTTCCAAGTTGAATGCTTTCTCTCATTTATAGTTGATGAAGATGATGACCGTTGTGAACATTCGTCCGTTGGAGTCCCACTGCTTCATTTGACCGTTTGAGCATATTTGAAAAATAAGCTTCTGTCCGTTGTGAAGCAAAGTGGAGCGTCTTGTGTTTCAGACAATTTTTCATGGTGTGTCAGTTGCTTGTCGTGGTAGGTAGCCGCCATTCAGTGTGTAATGATGGAGTTCAACGTAATTGACTTTTATTTGAATCTGCAAGCTCACCGTTCAATTTCCTGTTTCACACTGCAAAATACTTAATCATTAATATGATGAAGTATTAGTCATGGGTATGTTGGATCATTAGTCAAAAGATGATTTTCTGGCTTCTGTGACTCATCATGTTGAGTGAAGAATTTTCATACGTAACCTCCATTCTTGAAGATTCAACCCAAATATGTAAACTCCTGTTTTACACTTGAAATATATGTTAGATAATGTTTAGAAACAATAACAAGTGAAAACATAATGATTGTATAACGTTTAACCATGTTTGGATTGATTCCTATGAGGTTCTGTGTTTCTTCGTTGCTTCTGTCAGAGCTTCACTTCGAGTGCAATATGCCTCACTCGAGTGCAGTTCATATTTCCACGTTCTGACTTCCTCTCGGGCAAGCACTCGCAACTCTTCTCTCGTATCTGCTCGAGTGAATTCTCAACATCACTTGAGCACAACACTTCCTGCTCGAGTGAGCCTTCAGTTTTCACGTGCATGCTTCTTCTCGGATTGTCACTCGCACATCATTTTACAAGAGTGAGATTTTGTGCTCGCGAGTGATATGGTCCCTCACTCGAGCACACATACCTCTGCTCGAGTGAAACGCATATTCTCAAGGAATATGCTCTCAAAATCAACACTCGCATCAGGATTTCAGAGGGATGAATTTATCACTCGCAGGTGATGTGGGCCTTCACTCGAGCACAAAGACTCCTGCTCGAGTGAGAAATCATCCAATGCTCGAGCATGGATCCTAGTGCTCGAGTGATGAAATTTCCTTCACGTTTCAGCTGCTTCTGGACATCACTCGCACAACTTTTTCAGAGAGTCAGTTTTTACACTCGCGGGTGATGTGGGGCCCCTTTAGAAAAATTTGATTCATTTGATTCAAATGATGTATCATAAGAATGCTCTTATCATATGCATTCCAATGCAACAAGAATCAGCTCCAAACTCCTTGTATTCTGTAAGTTATGATCGAAGGAGTGTATATTTCGCTAGTCTGCACAAGCATCAACTTCCAAAAGGCATAGCTCCTAGAATATACGTTCAAATTATGCAAATTACCTATCCATGGAAAGCTCTTTGAGTCTTTTTTCATTTAGCACTGGTCTCGTCTCAATCCGATGTGTGGTTTGTGAGATATACTCAAAATACCGAACCTGTGTCAGAAAGTGACGGTGATTTCAGTTTCATTTTTGACGAATCATATCTCCTTCATTTGATCTTCTTTCAATGTGATTCTGGTGCCAATTTTACGTGTTTGGAGTCTTCTTTCATATGCCACCGGTTTCGGGTCAATCCGACGTGTGGTTTGAGATATATGATCAAAATACCAGACCTCGCTCAGGCTGAACGTAAAACAGAGTAGAACAGAGTATTCACCCCGTGCTCGAGTGAATTGGTCTGTGCTCGAATGAGTTCTTCCTGTGCTCGAGTGAAACACCTTGTGCTCGAGCATAACTCCCCTAGAAGTGCCAAAACTCATACATAAGTCATTTTAGCTTCATATTAACATATTCCAACCATTATTTGATCATAGAAACCTCCGGTATCATAATAGAAACCTCCAGTATCACTTCTAACAACTTGAATCTTGATCTTCTTGTAAGATCTAACAAGTTCTTCATTCTTCATAATCCAAGTAAGCATCTCCTTGACTATCTTCAATTTCTTTCTTCTTCTTCCTCTTGTTCATTTTCATTAATTCAATCTTCTTCATTCTTTGCTTGACTAATCTACAAAATATGTAACATTAAATATAGTAGTTAGTCAAAGAAATACATTATATGAACTTTTTGCTCTTATCACTTAATATCTATATTTGACATCATCAAAATTAATCATATCTAACATTCTCCCCTTTTTGATGATGACAAATCCTTTAAGAAAAATATGTCTGAATGAAGTGCAACATACATATATAATGCAGAGTGCAACATAATGCAACAAACATATATAATGCAGAGTGCAACATACATGCAACATACATATTTTTCTTACATTTTTCTCCCCCTATTTGACATCAGCAAAAAGTTTGAAATATATAAAGAAGTAAAGCTTGTGAAGAAGTAAATAGAGTAGAAATTACTTTAATCAAAATGAATGTACCAAGAAAAACAATTTACACTCCCCCTATGTGAAAGAGTTTCATTTTTAATGAGAGGGAACTAAAAAAAATTTGAAGAGGTTTTCAAGAAAACTTTTATATTCAAGATAAATAAAATATATGAAACGTATTCTTGAAATGTAAAGAGTGAAGGTTTAGAAATGCTCATGAAGATTTGGAAAAATGATGAAGCGTTCCATGAAGTCCGTTGCTTTTTCCTTTGGCAATGCTAGTTCATGATGATGTACACCACACTTCTGTTATGCAACTCAATATATATCCATGTTGTTGCCAGGATTCTCCAATTGATTTGAGCTTCTATTTAGCATATTCAATGCTCAGTTATATTGCTTTGAATGTTGTAGCCAATATATATTCCTTAACTGAGCGTTAACAACATCCTCAAGGTTGATAAAGTCTTCTTGTAGTATGTTGAGGAATGTTATTGCACAAAACAAATTCTCCTGTTATAAAATTTAAATCTTTCTTTGCAAAGAGAATTGTTAGTTCAATCAAGTAACAAACTGTTCCTTTCCATATGATATATTAAAATTAAGATCATTAAAAGAACAATATAAGAATAACTCATCATCAAAACTAATCAAGACATGGTGAATACAGATGAGTATGATAAAAGGATTTTCTTTCCAATAGGAGATGAGCTTTCAATATATAAAACACATGTGAATGAGAAGCTCCCCCTTAATTGATGCATGGTTTTAAACATTATTAGGAAAACAGTTAATAACTCTCCTAGATTTGAGAAACCATTGAAAACTTTATAGAGAAAATGATTTTGAAAGTATGAAGATTTAGAGAGAAATCAAATTTGAAATATGATAATGCTATTTAGAGGTTTTAAGAGATATAATCCAATATCACATGAGCGGTTACTTGAGTGATTCTACTTAATCATGACTCGATTGTATACTCAAGTGATACAACTGAAGGATTTTGAATTAAGCAAGAATACAATACCTCACTCGAGTAATATCGTAATCACTCGAGTCATAATCCTCTGTAGTCCATTGATGCATCATTGGGTAGTTACTGTCTGAATATATGATCTGACGATGTAATCTCTGTTGCTACTAGAAGATACCAAATTGAGCTCGGAGCAAGGCTTTATGTGCATATTGGCTTAGTATGTGCCCCTTGCTTAGCAAATATCATTGAGAACTTTTAATTTCACCATAGCACATAACACCCTTATTTTGTCATTCATCATCTCAAATAGAACTTTGAAGTTCTGGTTCACATAGCTGCTTCATCTTATCATTGACTAATGATCTCAGCATTGTTTGTAGCAAGCTCTATGTGATTGTTGAAGCTCCTCTCTCAGAAAGCCTTAGACAAATGGACCAAAGCATGAAGAATCATGGAGACCAACTCTAGCAAATTGTCGTCTCTCATTTATTGGCCTTGTTCACCATAGCTCTAGTGTAGGTATAGCAGATAATCCAGTGAAGATTAGACATAGAGCTAGGATAGTAGTTAAGAATCCTCATAGGCTCATCAAGCTTGATGATTCTGTGCATCTCAGCATCTTCCTTTGAACGTCTCTGTTGGCTCCATATCATAGTGAGAATGTCTGATCTCCTTGAAATGATAAGGAAGGTGGGTAGGCAACAAAGATTCATATTGGATAAACTTACTCTTGTCTCTGTGCTACTTGAAATAATCTCCGCTTGGTCTACTAAGAGATCTTTCTTCTCTTTCTCTTTCTCTAATTGTATCACTAGCTAGTTATTTACTAGTGATGGGATGTCATTTGAGTAATATCACATATTTTGCTTCAACTCACGCTGCAATACTATCAATCATGCCTCTTCTGTTAGCCTTTGGTCTTTGTATCCAAAAGTAGAGCATTTTGGTCAATTCCTGCAAACGTATAATGATATGCTCTTTGGTACCCAACTTCTCTTGGGTCCGTACAATATTAGACATAGCAACTCTTATGCTCTTATACAATTAAGAATATGATATTTGAGCAAAGAGTACTATAAACCAACAAAGACCAAGATATAATTGTTTACCCAATTAAATCAAGTCATTATAAATCATAGCGAACAAGTGATACTAGGAATGATGATGATCAATAACAATTTGTAAATACACTTTAAAATATATGTCATTGATAAGATTTTCGTGCAATCCATGTAAGTTGAATCAAAGAGAGTAGAGAATCTATCCATAATGACCAACTTTTATGAAATGATAAATCATGAATGAAACCAAATTTTCAAGAATGATAATGAGATATGCAAATTGTTTCAAAATCTCAAATGTTCTTTTGAATCATAAATATGCATTATGACATTAAGATTTTGAATGCATGAAAACTCATTTATGAAGCTTGTTAAATACCAATGCTTATGCCAAAAACAATGGAAGTCAACAGTTATAAAATATATATCAGAAAGCTTCACTAAGGAATTCAACTAAGATAACATGTTAATTATAAGAGTTAACATGTTGGAGAATTTTCTCAAGAACAAAAGTCATATGAAGAATGAATTAGCCAAAATGGCTTATCTTGACATATATAAGCATGATGACTTTAGTATTGATCAAGAGATAACCTTGCCTCTTAGAGTTGCGTCTTAAAATGGATAAATATTTAAGGCAGCAAGACTTAAAGTGTAAGATTCTAGTTACTCAAAAAAAAAATGGATGAAGACAAATGGTAATGCATTTGAGCAAAAATATGAGTATAAGAATTTATGGATGATGAAGCACATACTCATTGATCCAAATGACTAGAGTTCTAGAATATCCCGGTAAGTTATTCCACAATAATGGTTAATGCATTAAAATTCAATGCACTAATGAACATTTATAATGCTTGGAATAACATGGCCAACTAATGATTTATGCATTAGGCACAAGGCTTTCACAAGTTGAATTCTTATCAAGGGAATATACTTGGAACTCATATAGATAGTTAACTTGTTTAGACGTAAGGTCTAGCATGTTAAGAAATGAAGAGAGTTCAAGTATTGGATAGCACATTTAAGATCAATGTGTCAATGATGGGAAAATACTTTGATAAATGAATTTGAAGCATTCTGACTTTCAATATAAAAATATTAACTTCCAATTTTGAAACCGATTTGAATGCAAACAAGATATGAATAATTTTCAAATAATGTGTATGCACTTTTATAACAAGATGAATTTGAAATCCAAGTAAATTTATGAAATGTGCATTTCAAATTTCCAATTCATAGAAAAATTATGCATAATTTGGAATCTAGGTACATTTTTGAAATATGCATTTCGAAACTTAAATACATAGAAAGATTATGCACAATTTCATTTTTAGTTCATTTAGCAATCTAAAAGCAATTTAAAACCCAAAAATGATTGATTGCTAATGATATGCAATAATGAGCAAGTTATTCATTACCCAAATAAACAATTTATATAAGTATAATATTAGGTAAGAATAAAGAAGATAGTACCGTGCTCAAATAATCTCGTAATTACTTGAGAAATTATCCTTTGGAGTTCATTTGTGCATAATTCCTTGACTTTTACCTTCCAATCTTCCAGTTGATGTTATCACTTGAACGTTCACTCCCAGTTGTCATGTAGTGATGATGATCACTTGATTAGTTACTTGAGTAACACTTCACTGTGCATCTTTTCTTCCTTTATTGCTAGCTAGGCACTTGCAGTGTTGCCTCAAGTAATGCCTCCTTTTGTTTTCATATTTAAGATGTAGCCTCAAGGTCCAACTTCACCAAGATTTGAGTGAAATCATAGTTTTGAGATGAAGCTCTTCCTTTCTTCTTCCTACAAAACTTTAAAAATATTTTTCTTCCTTTGGTATCCAATTTTACTTGGATCCACTCATGGTTACCTTGTAGGAATCATAATTCACATGCTCTAATAATATAATTAATTTGAAACAATTGAGCATAATGAATTAAATACGTCTTTATGCATAAGTGAAACATTTCTCTTTTCAAATCATTATACATGCATAAAGAATTAACCTGTTGAACATTACAATCCCTTTATAAATAAATCTATTAAATGGATTTTTAAGAGATGTGAAAACATAATTTAAAAATCATTTGCAATGCTCATTCCTAAGGTTCCAAAATATAAAACCTCAACAAACAACAGTATAGGAGGTTTTATCATTGTGTACCTTTGCCTTAGATATTCGGAGGATTGCTTCTGCATACCCACTGTATCTTTCTTTGAAGTTCTGTTTTTGCATATTTGGCTTTGGGATTATGCAAAGCTTTCTCATGTGATGTAGACTTCGAGAATCTTTTTCTTTGTGAATGAGAGATCCTCCTCTTCTTGTTCTTCTCAAGATAGTTGAATGACACATTATGATGGCCCTTCGTTGAGGTAGAACATATTCCTTTTATCCATTGCTTCTTCCTCTGGTTATACTCTGTAGCTCCAGCAATGGGTGCCTTGAGAGTTCTTCTTTTTGATATAAATGGTATGAACCTCTTTATTGGCGCATGATAAACTCTTGGCTTCATTTTCATCTTCTCCTTACCCTTATGTCCATTTCTTTTCGGATCATCCTGCATACATAAAGTACTAAATGGACATTTTGGTACCCACATATACTTGGGTCCTTGATTATTAGTATTAAACCTTACATGTTTCTTCGGTACCCAAATATACTTATTTCTCACATGGGAATTTCTTCTAATATAGCATGTGTGAGAAATATGACCGGATTTACCACAATAATTGCAAATTGTATCAAGATATGCATTATGAGATATCATGCAAGTATTATGTCGATCATAAGAGTAGAAATTCGAATGGATTTGATTTGAACTTTCTTTCTTCCCAACAAACTTTCCAGCATATTTGAAAACATTTTTGCTTTTCTTAATAGAATCAACAATTGGTTGAGAAACAAACTTTTGTAAACTCTGAAAATCATTTTTATGAAAATCACACAAAGAATTGGAACTTTTTACCTTAAGTTCATCTTGAGCTCCGGAGAGTGATTTTTCATGTTTGTCCATACTGAGCTCTTTTCGGGAATCCTCTTCTTCTCGTTTATCCATGTTGACTGTATGGAAGTGTTCTATGATTTTTCCATTTTCATCATCAACTTCCAATTGTTCATCCACAGTAGATGCGTAACGTGTAGTTTCACACGAACTGTCAACACTTTCAACTTCAACACAATTGTTAGAAGCATAAATAGAATCAAGAGTGTCCCAAATATGTTTAGTATTAGAACAACATCTAATTTTCTCAAAATCATTTTCGGTTAAAGCACTATACAGAATTTTCATTGCTCTAATGTTCAATGAAAACATTTTCTTTTCACTTTCTGTCCAATCCTTTCTTGGTTTGAAATCAAAAGCATTTATAAAAACATTCCACATATCAAAATCATAAGCT
Organism: Inga laurina; assembly: GCA_963855925.1. Lineage (NCBI taxonomy): Eukaryota > Viridiplantae > Streptophyta > Magnoliopsida > Fabales > Fabaceae > Inga > Inga laurina. The sequence goes on along the minus strand of OY979712.1, from coordinate 8,775,815 downwards.
TTTATAAAACTAGTCATTCTAGCTTTCCAAAACCAAAAATCAATATCTTTCAAAAGAGGTGGGATTGTATAATCAAAACCTTCTGAAAGTATAAAACACCCAAAATTAGCCATTGTAACTCTTGAGACGGTTAAGTCCTTTAAACAAGAGCCCGGGCTCTAATACCAAATGTTAGAACCGGCTATTACCCAAGAGGGGGGTGAATTGGGTGTATAATAAAAACTTAAGAACTTTAGAAATCTTTTCGTATCTTAACGAAAACAATAAGTATGAAGGTTTATAAATCAACAGTTAGATTAAATAATATATGCTGGAAATATAAGAGCTTAGGGAAAAGAATATGCAAACTGTGATTTATCCTGGTTCGGTCCAATCTGTGATGGCCTACGTCCAGTCCCCAGGCTCCTCCTGAGATTTTCAAATCCACTATCTTCTTGTTTAATCCGGGCACAAGAAAAGCCTTTACAATCCCACAAGTTTAGCCGGGTACTTGTGAAACCTTTTACAAATCTCTCACTGAAATACTCCCCCTTACGGCAAGTCTTACGAGCAGAGCAATTCCGAAGATCTTCCTCTCCTGCTTACTTATGCAAGTCTTACGAGCAGCAACGTTCTCTCCTGCTTACACCCCTGTAAGTCTTATGAGCAGCAACGTTCTCTACTGCTTGCACCTTGTAAGTCTTACGAGCAGAATGTCTTACGGCAATTCTCTCTACTGCTTCTCCGTAAGAAAATCAACCCTCTCAAGGTCCTTCTACCTTGAGATCAACTCAGAAATATAGATGAAAGTGTTTACAGACTCTCTCACAGAGTGGATAAAATACTCACTGAAGTACAATACAAATAATCACTCTCTCAATGATAAGTAATACAGAAACTGGAAAACAGAGAGTGTTTGGGTAGACGCAGAGAATTCATGTTATTCGCATGTTGGGTCGTTGCTCTGTTTTCTCTGTCTTTTTCTATCTTTCTCAGTTTTTCTGTCTACCTTCCAAGTTGAATGCTTTCTCTCATTTATAGTTGATGAAGATGATGATCGTTGTGAACATTCGTCCGTTGGAGTCCCACTGCTTCATTTGACCGTTTGAGCATATTTGAAAAATAAGCTTCTGTCCGTTGTGAAGCAAAGTGGAGCGTCTTGTGTTTCAGACAATTTTTCATGGTGTGTCAGTTGCTTGTCGTGGTAGGTAGCCGCCATTCAGTGTGTAATGATGGAGTTCAACGTAATTGACTTTTATTTGAATCTGCAAGCTCACCGTTAAATTTCCTGTTTCACACTGCAAAATACTTAATCATTAATATGATGAAGTATTAGTCATGGGTATGTTGGATCATTAGTCAAAAGATGATTTTCTGGCTTCTGTGACTCATCATGTTGAGTGAAGAATTTTCATACGTAACCTCCATTCTTGAAGATTCAACCCAAATATGTAAACTCCTGTTTTACACTTGAAATATATGTTAGATAATGTTTAGAAACAATAACAAGTGAAAACATAATGATTGTATAACGTTTAACCATGTTTGGATTGATTCCTATGAGGTTCTGTGTTTCTTCGTTGCTTCTGTCAGAGCTTCACTTCGAGTGCAATATGCCTCACTCGAGTGCAGTTCATATTTCCACGTTCTGACTTCCTCTCGGGCAAGCACTCGCAACTCTTCTCTCGTATCTGCTCGAGTGAATTCTCAACATCACTCGAGCACAACACTTCCTGCTCGAGTGAGCCTTCAGTTTTCACGTGCATGCTTCTTCTCGGGTTGTCACTCGCACATCATTTTACAAGAGTGAGATTTTGTGCTCGCGAGTGATATGGTCCCTCACTCGAGCACACATACCTCTGCTCGAGTGAAACGCATATTCTCAAGGAATATGCTCTCAAAATCAACACTCGCATCAGGATTTCAGAGGGATGAATTTATCACTCGCAGGTGATGTGGGCCTTCACTCGAGCACAAAGACTCCTGCTCGAGTGAGAAATCATCCAATGCTCGAGCATGGATCCTAGTGCTCGAGTGATGAAATTTCCTTCACGTTTCAGCTGCTTCTGGACATCACTCGCACAACTTTTTCAGAGAGTCAGTTTTTACACTCGCGGGTGATGTGGGGCCCCTTTAGAAAAATTTGATTCATTTGATTCAAATGATGTATCATAAGAATGCTCTTATCATATGCATTCCAATGCAACAAGAATCAGCTCCAAACTCCTTGTATTCTGTAAGTTATGATCGAAGGAGTGTATATTTCGCTAGTCTGCACAAGCATCAACTTCCAAAAGGCATAGCTCCTAGAATATACGTTCAAATTATGCAAATTACCTATCCATGGAAAGCTCTTTGAGTCTTTTTTCATTTAGCACTGGTCTCGTCTCAATCCGATGTGTGGTTTGTGAGATATACTCAAAATACCGAACCTGTGTCAGAAAGTGACGGTGATTTCAGTTTCATTTTCGACGAATCATATCTCCTTCATTTGATCTTCTTTCAATGTGATTCTGGTGCCAATTTTACGTGTTTGGAGTCTTCTTTCATATGTCATCAGTTTCGGGTCAATCCGACGTGTGGTTTGAGATATATGATCAAAATACCAGACCTCGCTCAGGCTGAACGTAAAACAGAGTAGAAAAGAGTATTCACCCCGTGCTCGAGTGAATTGGTCTGTGCTCGAGTGAGTTCTTCCTGTGCTCGAGTGAAACACCTTGTGCTCGAGCATAACTCCCCTAGAAGTGCCAAAACTCATACATAAGTCATTTTAGCTTCATATTAACATATTCCAACCATTATTTGATCATAGAAACCTCCGGTATCATAATAGAAACCTCCAGTATCACTTCTAACAACTTGAATCTTGATCTTCTTGTAAGATCTAACAAGTTCTTCATTCTTCATAATCCAAGTAAGCATCTCCTTGACTATCTTCAATTTCTTTCTTCTTCTTCCTCTTGTTCATTTTCATTAATTCAATCTTCTTCATTCTTTGCTTGACTAATCTACAAAATATGTAACATTAAATATAGTAGTTAGTCAAAGAAATACATTATATGAACTTTTTACTCTTATCACTTAATATCTATATTTGACATCATCAAAACTAATCATATCTAACACAAACATTGTCTGTGAAGTTGATGAGGAAAGAAACAATCTAATCTTTTCAATTGCGTTCCGCCACCAGCTGAACCCAGCTGTTCCTTCAATGGCTTTCTCCCTCTCTAGTTCAGCTCTCATCACTATTGAGTTCATAGGACCAGGGGAAGAAGTCACAGAACAAAGTCGAAAGCGTCTCCCCCAAGTCTCACCTTCAATGATGCTCTCTCGCTGCTCTTCCACTGGTTCATGCTCGAAGGAAAATCATGAAGATTATTGCGGCTGCTCTGTATTTCAGTCGGCTGCTCTCCGTTTTTCTCAAACCTGTAGCTTTGTTTTTTTTCTTTTAGATCTTCTAGTTTAGGTCTCCAATTTCAGCCCCAAGTCCAAACGGTGTTGTCCCCAAAGGTTTCTCTTGGCCTTTAATTTCTTTTTGGTCTTCTCACTACTACAAAATTGGGATATAACCACTCCCAAGGACGTCCCAAATTGAAAATTGGGTGGTTAAAAAGGGAGGCGGTGACATTTTCGTAATTATATGAATGCAGGGGAACCTTTAGGCGTCCCAAATTTGAATTTAGGACGTCTAAAGTGCTTCCAGGCCCGAAATATAAATTTCATAAATTTTTTTTAGCGCCTGGAGCTGGGATTAGACGTCCCAAAATAATTTTGGGACTCCTAAACCCAGACTTTAGGCGACCCAAATCCATTTGGGACGCTTAAACCAAGACTTTAGGATTCCCAAATCCATTTGGGACACCTAAAGGCGTCCCCTGGGCACATGTCAGACACTTGTCTCACATGCGTCTTCTCAATGGAAGGGAACCCCTCCTCACATGTCCCATTCCCTCATCCCTCCTTTTTTGACCCAACTTTACTCTTCTTCCTCCTCCCCCACCCGACCGTCGGCTCTTTTTTTTCTTTTGGCTTGCATTACTCTTCAACCCCTCCCTTCTTCCTCTTTGTTTCTTCAACTCCTCCCTCCTCCACCTTCCATTGAAGGACGCATGCAACCAGTCGACCCTTCTACAACTTCACCTCCTCCACAGTGTAAATTTTTGCTCTCCTCCACCTCCTTCCTTCCATTGTCGTCCACACCACCGTGGTTCTTTGCTTTCTCCACCCTCTGGTGTACCTCCCCACCATGCATACACCTCTGATCTCCAACGTCTTCTCTACCTCTCCAGCATACTAGTGGGCGCCCCCTGATCAGGTTAGTTTATTTTCTTCTTGTTTTTTTTTGTAACAGAATGGTATATTTTCTTTTTGAAATATAAATTTACTTGAAATGGTTGAGATTGTGCTTATATATTGCTTATATTGAGATGGTTGAGATTAGCCTGGCGTGTTTGGTGTGCTTATATTGCTTTTTTTATGGTCAAAGGTGTGCTTATATTGCTTAAATTGCATGTATTCGGGAACTCCAGTGCAATGGCTTATTTTCTTGTTTAAATATAAATTTACTTGTGTATATTACCATTAATTAGTATATATAATAAAATAAAATATAATTTGTTTAAATTAAAGAAATTCTTGTATTCCAAACAAATTATGAAGAATAATTCAAGCCAAAACTAAAAAGAAAACCATAACCCCAATATTCATTAAATGATTTTTATCTAAATATTTTCAATAAAACAATTTTATTTTTGGAAGAACTCAACTTAAAATTGTTTTGTTAATATGAAACTCGTTTTTTTTTAAAATTCCATTAATGAAAATCTTTGATATGTATAATATCACAGGAGTCAAACTTATTGTGATCAACAAAGTTTAATTTTCTTCTCATAAAAAAAATTCAGGTAGAAATTAAAATTTTGTATTGTCAATATTCAACTAAAAATCATCTAATTATAATTGGGGTTTTGCTTTCTTTATTTTTTTTCTTTTGGCTTGCATTATTCTAGAGTATCCTTCCAAACCTCAAAAAAATTCTTTAATTTAATCTTATTATATTTATTTTATTATACATTAATGTTTATATACATATACTTATTAAAAAAAATAAGTTACATAGCACTGAAACCCTTTTAAGAGGAGAGAGGAGACTAAGAAGGGGCAATAAAGTTATTAAGCCCATATTTTAAAATCCTAAATTAGGTTGATAACTTAATTAGGCAATCCCATCATATGTCGTTGACAATTGTACTAAACGTGTGAATGTTATTGGGAATGCCTTAGGTGGTAACAAAATGGATCATAGTTGGATGAATGCTTTGAGAACTAGTGAAGAATATGAGAAAGAGGTGGAAGAATTTATTGAATTCGCTAAAAAGAATGCTCCTGCAAAAAAATGAGAAGTGTTTTTGTCCTTGTGTCAATTGTTTAAATGAGAGTCGACGGGATGTTGATGTCATAAAGGATCACCTACTTTGTGATGGAATAAATCTGCGATACACAAGGTGGATATGGCATGGTGAGGAAGTAACGGATTGTCCATCGCACAAGAAGGAAGATGTGGATATCATAGGTGAAGATAGAATGGAGAAAATGATTAACGATGTTGAGGCAGAATCCTTTGCGCAGTCGCAGGAGTATGACAGCCTGCAGAGTGATGCAGAGACACCATTGTACCATGGGAGTAAGTACACGCAGCTGACAAGAACATTACATTTGGTTAACTTAAAGGCAACTTGTGAGTGGACCGATAGTAGTTTCACATTACTGCTGGAACTATTGTGTGATATGTTTCCAGAGGATAATGTACTTCCAAATCATATGTATGAGGCCAAGAAAATCTTTTCTACGATAGGTATGGATTATAAAAAGATACATGCTTGCCCTAATGACTGCGTACTGTACAGAAATGAGTATGGAGGTCTTAGTGACTGTCCTAAGTGTAAAACTGCAAGATACAAAGTGAAAAAAGATGGTGGTTTTGGTGATGTGACATGTAAAAGGCAACCTTTAAAGGTTATGTGGTATCTTCCAATAATACCATGTTTTAAACGTTTGTTTGCAACTGCAACAAAAGCGAAGAAGTTGAGATGGCACTCTAATGAGAGAATATCTGATGGGAAATATCTTCGGCACCCAGCTGACTCTCCACAATGGCAAAAAATAGATGAAATGTTCCCTCAATTTGGCAACGAGCCGAGAAACCTTCGACTTGGGCTTTGTACAGACGGCATCAATCCGTATGGAACTCTTACTAGCACACATAGTGCGTGGCCGGTTCTCCTTGTAATGTACAACTTGCCTCCCTGGCTATGTATGAAACGTAAGTATATGATGCTATCTATGATGATTTCTGGACCAAAACAGCCAGGGAACGATATTGATGTCTATTTGGTGCCTTTGATTGAGGACTTGAAGAAGTTGTGGGAGGAAGGCGTAGATGTGTTTGATGCTTATAAGAAGGAGTCTTTCAAGCTACCTGCAATGATTTTCACAACGATAAACGACTTCCCTACGTACGGAAGCTTGTCAGGGTACAGCGTGAAGGGTCATAAAGCATGCCCAATATGTGAAGCAGACACACACTTCCAACAACTAAAGCATGGAAGAAAAACTGTCTACCTTGGCCACAGGAGGTTTCTTCATCGGTTCCACCCGTATCGTAGGCTAAGAAAGTGTTTTAACGGCTTTCCGGAGCATGGAATGGCTCCAAAGTCATTAACCGGAGAGGAAGTCTATAGTCGAGTGGAACGTATCAATGTCACTTTTGGTAAGAATCAGAGGGTTGTGGCTGAGAAGAACATATGGAAGAAGAGATCCATTTTCTTTTATCTTCCATATTGGCGTTCGCTTGACGTGAGACACAGTATTGATGTGATGCATGTAGAGAAGAATGTTTATGATAGCCTTATCAGTACGCTTTTGCACATACCAGGGAAGACTAAGGATGGGATTAATGCGAGATTAGACCTTGTCGATATGGGAATAAGAGAACGGTTACATCCACAACTAAGAGATGATAGTAGGAGGGCATACATGGAGCTAGCAGCGCATACACTATCCAAAGCAGAGAAAAGAAGTTTGTGTGGGTGTTTGCATGAAATTAAGGTACCGCAAGGGTATTCCTCGAATGTGAGAAGATGTGTCTCAATGGACGATTTGAAGTTAGTGGGAATGAAGTCCCATGATTATCATGTGTTGATGCAACAACTATTACTGGTAGCTATTAGAGGCATAATGAAAGATGAAGTAAGAACCACCGTGACAAGATTGTGCGTTTTCTTCAATGCTATCTGTAACAAAGTCATTGACACTGAAAAGTTGGATGAAGTGGAAAATAAGGGTTACATTATTTTTTCACAACTAGAGATGCATTTTCCTCCTTCATTTTTTGATATAATGGTGCATTTGGTAGTTCATTTGGTAAGGGAGGTAAGGCTCTGCAGTCCAGTTTACCTGAGGTGGATGTACCCTTTCGAGCGATACATGAAGATCTTAAAAGGGTATTCTAAAAATCTTTATCGACCAGAAGCCTCAATAGTAGAAAGATATGTAGTTGAGGAGGCTTTGGAGTTTTGTAAAGATTATATGTCAGGGAAGAAGGAACAATCTCGGCATGAAGAGGGGAGAAGCAAGGGAACATGAGGACTGAAAGTGAAGAATGTTCCTCATGAAGAGGTGTTGCAAGCCCACTTGTATATCAACATTACATGTCTCGTGGTGGATATCGGAAGCTTGAGTGGCAAATGATGCAAGAAGAGTTAGAGAAAATGAAGGAAGCAGCAGAATCTGATCCTAGCATTGTTATCCAGCCACCGGCACCTCCTCCACGTCACAAAAAATGGAAAGCAGGGAGGATTAAAGCTGAAAAGTACATAAATCCGATTGTTGCTGAGGTTGCTGCGAGGATTGTAAGTAGTTATACCATAAGTACCTAATTTTTTACATATCACAAGTGGTTTCGATACATTTATGATAAACTGTATGCTACATGATGAACTGGACGAGCAGAGTAGCCATGGTTCATTCAATCCAAGTAGACGGATGGACATCTTGTCAACGGCTATTGGGAAGGCAGATGACCTAGGTCATGTTCGAGGAGAGACACAGGGAGTTAGTGCCGCGAGGTATTTTGGACGAGACCCACGTTATTCGTCACAAGCTGGACCTAGTAAGGACGTTGTGGCCAAGATTCGAGAGGACCTCGAACGAGAGATCGAGGCCAACCTTCGCGAAAAGCTCCGACAAGAGCTGTTGCCAGAGCTTCAACTTGAAATGGCAAAGATGTTTGAAGCGCAAAGGGCAAGGGACGAGCATAGAACTCAGGAATCCCCGGCCTTCAATAGCACCAGAGGAAGTTACAACCCTCTGGAGGAACCACTTGGCAACCCTTCTCCCACTCCAGTGTCAGGAGACCCTTGCACCCTCTATTTGGATGATCCACTGTTGCATGTTGTTGCTGATGCTCTCATTCACACACGTGCTACCACCCACCATCATCAGCAAATTCTGGAGGATTTTCGTAGGGTGAATGTGACGAGTGTTAGAAAGGGGGAAGAAGGTACAGCCATCCCTGTTCCTGATCCAGAGGTTGGCATGTTAGGTCAAGCGATAGGATCTTTCATCCTTTTGCCTCACAATCTTATTGGTTCAGACGCAACACCTCCAATGGTAGGAATTACCTTACTATTACTGAAAATCTGTTGGCATCCTAATAACAATTTATTTTTTGATGTTCTAAAAGGTTGACGAAGCTACGAGAAAATGGCCCTACTTAGCACGACTGCAACAGATCTACAAGGGCATTAAACAAATTGACTTGAAGATGCCTCCAGGGATTGTGGGCCAATTAGAGTATCCCTACACGATTGACAATACAGATCTCAAGCAGTTTATCAGGTTGGAGGAGATAGATGCAGGCTGGGTGAAATTTGCAATCCGGTAAGTTTTTTTTTTCAATTTTCCCATAGAATTCATTTAGCGGTTTTTTGATTTCATACATTCAATAATTCATTCCTTATTTTAATTCTATTATAGCACCTTCCACGGTCTCTGCACATACATGGAAAGACGTGATTGGTATGGATTCTTATGTCCTACGAATACGACAGGGGATACTTGTACTGTGGCGCATAGGACTCACTATGTCGGCTACGCAATGGGACAGACCAAACTTCATTGTTATCTAGCACCCATTGTTCAACGGTTCATATTTACATTTTGTCAATTTAAGAAGTTTAATAAATAATTGTCTTCTCATCTAACTTCATTTTAATGTGTACATGTTGTTAAAGTTACCACTGGAGTTTGTGTGTTATATTTCCCCGCCGTAACGTAGTCTATTGGTTTGATCCCTTGAGTAAAAAGCCAGACAAATATACAAAATCCGTCTTCGACACGTAAGTTATTCTGTTTGTATTTCATTGACTCTTAAAAAAATGAATAGTTCTAATTTCTGTTCATTTTGATTTTCATGATAGTGCTTGTCAAACATATAGAGTCCTATGTGGGTCACGCGAGGGTACAGTTGTTAAAAATTCAAAGTGGTTTTATCCGATAGTAAGTACATTCGATCCTAGCTAATTGTTTCATTGACGGTCCTTTTAGACATACCTTTATTGATTTTAACAACCAATTGCATCGCTTTGATTTAAAGTGCCCTCGACAACCTGGCAACACTGAATGCGGATATTATGTTATACATTATATGTATAACATCACTCAAAGTGGAATTACTAGCGATTTTGAAAAGGCAATCGCTTCTTCATTCTCAAATGATAATATTTTTGGTGTTCTAATCGAAATGCTAATTAATTCATTTGCTTAAGATTCATTTCATCAAAGCTTACTTTCTAATTTTCAGATTTTTGATAATAAAGATGCCTAACTACGTGAAGACCTTGATTTGATCAGAGATCTTTTGGCTGGACATCTTCTTCAACATATAGAGCAGTAAACTTTTTATTTTATATCATTTTGTAGTTGTGTGATGACAGCATTTTGACACTTTCTGGTTGCTATTGTTGATATATATAGTAGTAGGTTGTATGAGTAGTTATTGTATGTATATATAGTAAAGATTGTAGTGCTGGATGTCCTTACCAGTTTGTAACGGACAGTGTGGTTTATGAATCCATCTTCTATTCTGTTTCTGTAGTTTGAATTCGCTGGGTAATACAGAATGTAAATTATGGTATAAAAAAAACTTAACCTTTAGATGTCCCAAATTAAGAATTGGGACGTCTAAAGTCCCCCCGGTGGGACTTTAGACGTCCCAAATGTCATTTGGGACGTCTAAAATCTCACTTTAGACATCCCTTTTATTTGGGACGTCTTTTCTTACAACTTACTACGCCTCCAGCATATACGTCCCCCCGTTTTGGGACGTTAAAGGTGCCAAATTTGAGACGTTATAGCCCCTTTTTGTAGTAGTGTCTTTTGAATTTCCCTTAGTCAAACATGAAGGAAACAAAATATTATAATAGTAACCCAATATTAAAACTAAACTGAAACTGTTTGTTTTTTTTGTTTTTAACTTTCATTATTTATTTGTTCTTTTACTTAGATTTTAATTTAAAGTAAAATATTTATAATCAAATCCCCAAGATAATGTACCAACTTGATATCTTATAAAATCTCAAGAAAATCATCTTAAATTAGCATCGATAACTCCCCAATTATATCAAAATATGCCTCAAATATATTAAAAAATGGAAAGTAATCAAAAGCCGGGGAAAGTAATCAAAAGCCTTGGAAAAGAAGGGGGTGCGGTTTGTATATATCAAAGCTATTCAGGACATGTATGAGGAGGTTACAACCAATGTTAGAACGCTTGGAGGTATAACAAAGGATTTTTCTATAAGGATTGTCCTACATCAAGAATCAGCTTTGAGCCTTTATTTGTTTAACCTAGTGGTCGATGTTCTAACTGAGCCTATAAAAGAGGAGATTCCTAAATGCATGCTTTTTGCAGATGATATAGTTCTATTGGTTGAATCTAGGAAGGAAATTAATTCTAAACTTGAGATATGGAGACATACTTTGGAAGTGAAGAATTTTCCTCTTAGTAGGAGCAAAACTGAATATATTCATTGCAAGTATGATAAGAGATAAGGTCGAAGCGAGGTGGAAGTTAAATTAGGGGGGCAAGTCATTCCGCGAGTAACAAAATTTAAGTATTTGGAATCAATTATACAACAAAATAGTGAAACTGATGGAGATGTCAATCATAAAATTCAAGCTGGATGGTATAAATGAAGAAAAGTCACTGGAGTTATTTGTGATCAAAAAGTACCTGATAAGGTAAAAGGGACAATCTACCGCACTGCTATAAGACCATCAATGTTATATGGTAGTAAGTCTTGGGCTTTAAAGTGACAACAAGAACATCAAATGGGGGTGGCTGAGATGAGGATGTTGAGATGGATTTGTGGTCATACAAGAAAAGATAAGATTCATAATAATCATATACGTGAACGAGTTGGAGTGGCCTCTATTGAAGGAAAAATGGTAGAAAATCATTTAAGGTGGTTTGGATATATTCAACGAAGGTCATTGAATGCACCAGTGAGGAGGGTTGATCAAATAATATGGAGTCCTATAAAACGAGGTCGCGGAAGGTTGAAACGAACGCTTAATGAGGTCATAGAGAGAGACCTTGTGATTAATAATATATCTAAAGATATGGTTTTCGACAGAGCACAATGGCAATGGCGTCATGCGATCCATGTAGCCGGCCCCACCTAGTAGAATAAAGGCTTTTTTATTGTTGTTGTATTGTTTTTAACTAACATTTTGAAGATTTTGGTAGTTGTTCCTTCTAGCATTTGATAAGCTATCCTATTGTTGTGCAAGGACACTTTCTGCTATTTTTATCATATAAAAAAGGCTTCCTTATTGGTGTAACATCTCTCACTCTCTCGCAATAAATGTTAAATTTTAACTTCATGATGCAAGGTCAAAATGAAAAAGTTCATGATCGATGACTTTTAGGATATTTCTTTGTTCATCGTGACAACAGTTATGCATCCTAAAGACTAATGCTTTGGGATGGATTCTATAATAATAAAGGTTAATTAAATACAATGCATCACCTGGACCAACTATAACCGCCAACTTCCCTGATTCCTTGCCAAATAAAAAATGAGTTAGTAAATTACAGTTAAAACACATATACAAAATACTGTTAAAAGATAACAAATTTAAAACTTAAGATCCAAAAAAATCAAAAGAAAAAGAATAAGCTTGGACTTAAGATGAACCCGAATAAAATCCTAAAGATCAAGGTAGATTAAAATTTGAAATTAATTGTGCATCCAAGAATCCAAACTTCAATCCGTTAACAGGGTTAAAAGAAGATAGGGAGGGGGGGGGGGGAAGAAAGAGACAGACACTTTGTGATCTCTTTTAGGCATATGCGGCTCAAATAGTCAAACGAAGGCGCTTTTTTTTTTTTTTTTTTTGGCAATTGATCAAATCCATTAAATAAAAAGATTATACATGAATCTATAATCATAATAGGATATGATTGCAATGAGTTAAAAACATTGCGACAAATGTAATCTGTCCTAGTGAAATGCTTTACAGAAAAGAAGTTAGAAGCAAAGATATGTCGGTGTATAAAATGTTTGTTAAGTGTTCTTTTAAACCTTCCTTTGGCAGAACTTGTTTCTTGATAGAGATCACTTTAAGGTGCCTGTCAGATGTATGAAAGAAGTTGGAATTAAGTATTTATTGAAGAAACGCTCTGAAAGCAATTCAGCGTAAGAAATACATGTCCATTTGATTTTTCCCTTAAAATCAGTTGTAAAGTTTGTCCTAGAAAACAGATATAAGATTGATACACTTTGACATAACCGCCCTTTATGAAAAAGAAATGTCCCCATTAATTTCTTTTTCCATTTAATATATATGTCATTAGATCAAGTTTTAATTGTTGAGATTTAATATTATATAAAAATATTATTATAACATTAAATATAATAAAAATCTATTATGGTAAATAGAAAAAATATCAACTATTAAAATTTGATCTAATTATAGATACATTAAATAGAGAGGAAATAGAAAGAGAGATCAATGGAGACACCCCTTTACCAAACCATACCATATTTTTCCATGAAAATAGTCCACCACCCATTGATATTGATCTCATCCATGAAATATAGGCACTTTTAAAAAAAACAATTAAATATCTCAAAAAATTGCGCACTTGTATGGTTTTTTTTTTTTTTTTTGGATCTGATTGCACTTGCATACTTAAAAGATGACGAAAATTTTTTGCGGAAGGTGATCGGACAGCACCATACAAACAACAAACCTTCTCCAGGAGAACATGTAATTAGATGGTCGTGGTCGCGGCAAAAGCACCTGAAGCCAAATCCATCAGTGTGAACGAAGCCACACCTTCCTCCACTGCTCTGGCATCTGTCGCACTCACTCACCGTCAAATTCATTGGCTTCAACAAGACTCCTCCCAAAGCCTCCCTTATCCCTCCTTCCATATTTTCCACCACCGTCCTCGCCCCTCCCCTGCAATGATCGTTCGCATACTTCAACTTCTTCTTCTCATCATCCACCGCAAAACCCAACACCGACCTCGTTCTGTTCGCTTCATAACACCCTGCTGCCTTCTCTTTCATCTCCTCCGGCAGCGACAGTGAGTCACAATCGAAGAACAGCACCACCTCCTTCTGGTTCGGAGCCAAGGTATACAAGGAGTCGAGAGTGAGGTTGTTGGAGAAAGAGAGACAAGTAGTGGAATTGGGGACTTGAAAGCTAGGGTTGGAGACTCGAAGAGATTGATTGTGGTAGAAAATTTCATGGACGATGTACAAAGTATTGGAGAGATTGAACATGGTGAAGCCATTGGAAGCACAGACGAGGCCGAAACTAGGGAATCCGCAGAAGGTGTCCTGTTTATATTGGATAAAGAAGGGATAGGTTATGGTAGGGCCGTTCCACATGTTTGGGTCTCACAAGGTAGGAAGTTGGGATTCACAGAACAGAGGGTGGTTGTGATTAGAACAGAGAACACGAGGATGAAGAAGAAGGAGAAGGAGGGCGAATTAGGAGAAAAGGCTAAGACTTGTTTTTCCTCCTAACTTAGAATATCGCGCAAGGTTTTTCTGTGTTGGTGTTCTTACTGCTTAGTGAAGGGCCATATTTATAAAAGTGACATCCTCTGTTCTGTTCTGGACGAGCCTTCAGAAGATAATATTGGAAAAACTGAGACAAGGAAATTAAATTCTGTTTGAACAAGTCATGCTGCATGCTGCATGCTGCAGTAGAAATAGCGTCATAATCATTCTTACACTTTGTCATTTGGAGATGATATTTCCTCCGTCATTTTTTACTGTGATGGTTCATCTTACAGTCCACCTCGTTCATGAAACAAAGCTCGCTAGCCCAGTATAATATTGATGTATGTATCCGATTGAGAGGTACTCATTTTAAATATGTGCTTTATTGTTAGTTCTTATGTTTGCTAGTCATCCTTTTCAGCATTTAGTATCAATTTTCTCTTCTTTACTTCATAGGTTCCTTGGGAAATTAAAATCTTATATAAGGAATAAGGCGTGGTCAGAATGTTCTATAGCTGAAGGCTATATAGGAGATGAGGTGCTGTATTTTTGTTCAACGTACTTCGATGACCATTGAGATGGCTTTCAACCACCCACCTCGTGTTGACGATTGTCCTGAACCTACACCAACATCAAGAGAATTTATACCTCGTGTTGGTAAACCAGTTGGAGGAACTGAAAACTTCAAACTAACGGCAACTGAGAAATTGCAAGTATATAGACATGTCTTGATTCATTGCACTCAAGTTGAACCTTTCATACAGTAAAAATTGTACACTCACATGTTATTCTATATCTTTCGTAATATTTTTCACTTTCATTTCACTATCGCCTTTCCATTATTAATTGTAGGGAATTCAGAAGTCATGTTAAGTGTCAACTCAGGATCGTAGACAAACATCCTCGGAAGTTGACAAAAAGATCCACAGAGAATTCCCGACCTAGTTTGCGCAAAGAATACTAAATGACCACAACTCATACTCACCAAATTTCAGAGCTCTCGCAATCGGCCCTCTTGATCATGCAAAAAGGTTTATAGCATACGATGTCAATGGTTTCAAGTTTTGCACGGTTTCACGGGATCAAAGACTGCAAACTCAAAATTCGGGTGTTTATGGCACATTTGGGACAAGGAGTTATGCAAGCAGTAGTGACGCCAACATACAGTTCGGAGGCGTCCCTTACTATGGAAAGCTTCTTGATGTGGTCAAACTTAATTATCAAGGCTGTTTCACCGTGACGCTGTTCAAGTGTTTATGGACAAATACCACTACTTCTCAGGGACTGACATCTTACGACTTAGGGACCACATCAGTCAATTTCTCACGGCCAATTCATACTAGTATTTTTCAAGATGATGAGCCGTATATTCTTGCTTCAGAGGCACATCAGGTTTATTATGTTGAGGACGAGAGGCACAGGGATTGGCACATGGTCGTTTATTTAAAGTCACGAAACCTATACGACATGGGTGAAGGCGATAACATCACCTACGAGAGTGAATCATTTCAGCCAGCCGATTTTGAAAACTACTTCCCTGAAGGCGATGATAATTTACCTCTACTATGGTGCTTTTTTTTAAGTCCACATCATTTAAATTAAATTTTTTTAAATTTAATAATACATCACTAACGATAATATTTCTACATAATTTTTGTAGGGATGACGAGGATGAGTGGTCAAATTCAAATTATGTTTTTGTCTTTACAAAAAACTGGAAAAAAAATATTTTAAAAAAAAAATAAAATAATATTTGCATCGGTTTTTGAACCGCTACAAAAATAAAAATAACCGCTACAAAATGGATACATTAACCACTACAAATGCTACACGGATCCCTATAAATACCTCTACCACACCTCATTTCAAGCACTCCCCCATTTCTTTTCACCTTACCCTTCTTTCATTTTCTCTCATTTACAAATTTTTTTGTATGAGTTGAGGAGCTTAACAATACGATCAAATATGGTAACAAGTTTTTTAATTTTTTATTTCAATACTTCTTTCTTTCACATAAAATTTATTCTCACCATTTTTTTTCCAGATATTTCAGAGCTTTATCTCATTTTCATCTATTTTTCATACACAATTACATTGTAGTAGATAACATAATAATTCTTTATTACATACATATCCTTAATAATATTATCAATACAATCTTTATACTTATCCAACTAAATTAAATTATTCCTTTTAATTTATAAATGAGCTAAACTATTGAATAATAAGCTAATTAAATTAAGTAAACTACTAAAAAAAGTAAACTATTTAATTTAATATCAAAAAACTAAAATAAATGATTGTATTTTTAAAAAAAAAAATTTCTTAATTTTTGTAGCAGTTATTGAACCACTACTAATTAACGCACCTTTTTCAAACTGAAATTAATTTTTTTGCACGAATTTTGAATTTTGATGAAATTAGTAGCAATTCTATAACCACTACTAATTATAGGAAATTGATATTAGTAGCGGTTAATAAACCGTTACAAAAGAGTAAAAAAAATTCATTTTTTCTTCCTGCCTTGAAAATTTTCTTTTTGATATTTGTAGCAGTTATATAACCATTACAAATATTCCAGAAAAAGTTTGCTGCTTATGATAATTTTGTAATGGTGGGATTGAACCGTTACAAATAAAGTAGAGGTTATTTTGTTTAAGTAGCGGTTTTATATAACCGCTACAAATCCGTTTGTAACATACGATTTAGTAGCGGTTTTATAAACCGCTACTAATGTTTTTTTTAACGGTTAAAACCGCTACTAAATCACTTTTTTTTTTTTTAGTTTTTGACCCTTCAAAACAAAATCCTAAAAAAGTAACAATTGTTAACATGAGAAGTGTTGCTGATACTTGCTACCTCATTGATGAATTCCTCTCCATTACCTTTTGTTTCCTTCAAAACCTTCACAGCAACTGCACATTTGTCTTGTAACTTCCCTTTGAACACACTGCCATAATCTCCTTGCCCTAATTTTTCTTTGAAACAATTGGTCATTTTCTTTATCTCCAAGTAGCTATATCTTCTTGTGGCTAGTGATCCATGGCTCTTTAGAAAGGCCTCAATATCTTGATGAGCTTTAGATTTGTTTTTCCATAACATAGCAATTTTATCAAGAATTAACGTCCTTCTAAACCAGCAGATTATAAGAACTAAGGCTCCTACTACTGCAGCTGCGGAAACTGTATCAACAAGGTTAGAGGAGGTGAGATTATGCAAAATTTTGGGGCTTTAATGAGCAGCATAAATACTGATAAGCTATTCTATTGTTTTGGCAAGGGCTCTTTCAACTGCATGCTTAAATTAACATATATAAAAAGCTTGCTTAGTTTAAGACCTCTCTCACTGTACTCTATCTATCAACGTTACATTTTGATTTTCTGATGACTTTTAAACTCTGTATGGAAGAAAACTGGGGGAAAATAGGGAGAGTCAATACTAGGAAGGGAAACTTTCTAAAATGGTAAAACAATTTTACTATTTTGAGGAACTTTCTCTTATAATATTCTTTTCTCCTAATTTTCTCTTCATCCAAATATAAAATTAGGATCTATTTTTGTTCATCATTTGAAGAGTAATGCGTACTCAGGGCTAATGTTTTGAGTTGGACTCGGTAATAATAAAGGTTAATTAAATACAATGTATCACCGGTAGCAGCTATAACCACCGACTTCCCTGAATCCTTGCCAAATAAAAAACGAGTTAGTAAATTGTAGTTAAAACACATAAAACCCGCTGGCAAAAATTCACAGATAACCTCAATACTTGATGTAGAACACTTCTAACTAGTTTCCTTCTACTTTACAAAGATTAAGAAAAATAGTCAAAAGTAAACTGTATCATTAAAGTGACAAGATATTTATTACTACCTTTCAAGATTATTCTCCAATTAGAATCAATACATATATCTTAATTACTTTTAGTTTCTTTTTTACATATATAATCTCTCTCTACAACATAAAAGAGGAACTTTTAATTCTAATGACTTTTAGAAAGTGATTTTTATTTAGGACCAGAAACCTTTTAAAAGTTGTCTTATATTAATTAAGGACCGGGATGATATACAAAATGCTCTTAAAAGAGATTAGAAATTTGAAATTTAATGTCTGAAAGACCAAAAGAAAAGGAATAAGCTTGGGATAAGGATGAGCCCAAATGAAATCCTAAGGATTAATATTGGTTAAAATTACAATTTAATTGTGCATGAAACAATGGTGGAAGGATGCAAACTTTTCAATTCCATAACAAGGTTAAAAGAATAAATGGAAGAGAGAAAGGAGAGGGATCATTTTATATATGTGTGTGAGACTCTTAAATATTTCATCAAAATTATTTTAAAATTTCTTTTTTTTTTATTAAAATACTTAAAATTGAGTAAGTTTTATTTTTGTCTTTAATTAAATTTATCAATTTAAAAAAAAAAAGGCACTTCTCATTCCCTTTTGAATAAATGATATTTTAAAAAAAGAAAAAGGGAATATTCATTAAAACTACCTAAAATGAAGATGTCATTTTTCACAACAAAACTTATAAAGTTATCGTCAGAGCTTCAATCGCCAACTGGAGCAGGCAGTCAATCACCGGCTTTGGAAAAAAGGGGGGCTTTGAAAAAACAAGGACTGGTGTTATGCAGAAAAATGCCTAGTATTTACAAACCCAAATTAGGTCTTTGCATAGACCAATTAAAAATTTATTGAATTTGCTGCTTTGAATTGAGATTTCTCTATTTTAAGTGGTTTAAAATGTATATTTTCTTTGTTTTTTTGGAGAAGCACTATAAGGTTTTAAAAAAAGAATGTATATATCAAATATCCTTAATAACAAACGTTACTAGTATAGAGTTGTTGTCATCTCCTTTACTAAAATTTGTTATTGTATGCCACTTATTTATTGTAAAATTTTTTAATGATTATATTCATTCTTTAAGACCTCATAATAATTTTTCCCTTTTTTAAATTAAAATGGTAGTCGCCAACAAGAAGTTGATATTACAAATAGGACAGAATACACAACATTATAGGAAATTCCATGCTACTAAGCTAGACGACGTTAGCAAATTAAATGGCCTTTTCCATTTAGATATATATATATATATATAAATTAAGGAAAATTAATTTGTTTTCTTATAGTTTTGAGTTTTGACTCGATTAATACTCAGTCGTTACATTTTGACTTGATGTAACTCAATTTTTATAATTTTAATTCGATTGTAATTTAGTTCCAAAATTTTGACTCACTACAACTCAATCCCTATAATTTTGACCATTTTATAATTTAGTCTTTAACCTTTATTATATATATGATTTTATTTTCTAAAAAATTGTATAAATTATAAAATAGTTAAAACTATAGAGATTTAGTTGTAACGAGTCAAAGTGAAGGGATTGAATTAAAACTGAGTTAAATTTATAGGAATTGAGCTACATTGAGTTAAAGTATAGGAACTGAGTTAAAACTATAGGGAAAAAAATTAATTATCTCAAAAAAAATTAGGGAAACTTTTATTAAAGGACCACAAGACTAAGTTTATTTCATTTAAGGACCAAAACACTATGAAATTTTACTCAAGACTAAGGATCAAACTGAAAATAAGTTTTGTAGGTAAAAAATAATAATAATGCCTTTTACTTTATTTTTTTAAAAAAAAATGTTTGATTATTTTCGGAGTTTCGGCGATCGGTCACTAGCCTCTACTAGGCCAGAGAGGCCACTACTAGCCGGCCATCGAAGTTCTCATGCTGACTAGCCAGAGCTTCAACCATCAAAAGTTAATGTGTTGTTTATAAGAGGATTCCACAATGTCATAAAGGGAAGAATCATGATCTTTTTAGGGGAAGGTGACCGGGCCGCACCAATACAAAGTAACCAACCTGCTGCAGAAGAACATCTCTGAAGCTGATCACTATCGCGACAGAAGCACCTGAAGCCATTCTCATCTTTGTCGATATAGCTACACCTCCCAACGCTGCTTTTGCACGTGTCACACTCATCACTCGCCATCCAATACACTATCTTCAACAAGAACCCTCTTCCCAAAGCCTCTCTTATCCCTCCTTCTACATGCTCCACCACCGTCGTTGTCATCGCCCCACCCCAGCAATTATTCATCGCATACTGCAGCTTCTCCTCTTTATCATCCACCGCCACACCCAATACCGACCCCACTCCTTTCCCTTGAAAACACCCCAATACGTTCGTTTCATTTTCATCTCCTACCGCAGCGACGCTGAGTCACAATCAAAGAATAGCCTCACCTCCTTTTGGTTCGGAGCCAAAGTATACCTGTTGCCGAGATTGAGGTGTTCGGGGGATATAGATAGGAGATTTATAAGTTAGGGTTGGAGAGCCTAAGAGAGTGATTGTGGTAGAAAATATCATGGATGATGAAAGGAGTATTGGAGAGATTGAGCATTGGGAAGCCATTGGAAGCACAGACAAGGTCAAAACCAGGGAATCCGCAGAAGGGGTCTTGTTTATCTTGGACATAGAAGGGATAGGTTATGGTAGGGCCATTTCCACAGGTTTTGGGCTCGCATGCTTGGAATTTCGGATTCACACCACAAAGGGTTGTTCTGGTTAGAACACAGAAGACGAGGATAAAGAAGGGGGTGTTGAGGTTCATTTGGGATTTGGGAATTCTGAGAGAGATTGAGGATGAGGATGAGGAGGAGGAGGAGATTGTTTTCCCTTCAAACTTGAATGTCTAATTAATTGGTAGAAGTTTTTTCAGTGTTTGTGTGATTGGTGAAGGACCATATTTCAGAAAATGACACTCTTGTGTGCTTCACATTAATTAATCACCACCACAAGATAAGTGGGGGGACAAAAAATAATGGAGTAACTTTATTGCCACAATGTTGACCTAGAAAAAAAAGGCCAAGACTTGGCTAACGTGTTAGGGGGCTAAACTTTTGAAAATTACGGATTACTAGATCTTTGACGAGGAAATTAAATTTTGTTTGAACTAGCAAGTAATGCTGAATGCTGCAAAAATAACCTCATAATTATTGTATGGAATGCTTATCAAACATGGGATTCATGAAACAATGAAAATACGTAACCAAGCAACGTTGTTTCTTTTTGTGCAACAAAAGCTGCATGTACATGTTAGAAAATTATAACTAATCAACGCGGGCAAACCTTTGGCTTTTACCTATCTGTGTACCCCGAAATCAATATTTGCGTGTGAAAATCTTTGGCATGTTCCAAAGTTTCCTTGAGATCAATCTACCTGATAACTCTCTATATTTTATGTAATATCCCAATTTTGATTAAGGGTTAATCATGATTATTGTGGATAATTATGAATTTAATTGGAATTATTATGTATTTTGTGACAATTTTTAATTAATATGTCATAATTGGTGGAAATTTTAAAGAATGGAAATATTGGTCATAAGTTAGTGATTAATTGAGGAATTAATTACTAGCTAAGAGAAAAATGAGAAGTGTGATTAAAATGGCTAATAAAGGGATTAGAGTAGCTAATTGGTGGCTTATTGTATGAGAACCAATAAGGGTTGGACATGTGTCAAGTGTAGAAGAAGAGAGAGGCATGGGAAAAGTCAAATTGGAATAAAATATCATTTTCTCTCTCCTCTCTTCCCTCTCTTTCAGCTGCAGCATAAGGGAGGGAGTAAGATCATCATTTCCTTCATCTCTTCACTCCATCTCTCTCTCTCTCATTTTCTCTCTCCATTGTTGGCCAAGTGAGAAGAAGAAGAGCTTCACTTTGATGGTTGTAGTTTCTCCATTGGTGGTGATTTGAGGAATCACGAAAATCTGGAAGTTGGAAAATCAAGAAGTGTCTTTGAGAAAGTTGATAAGGTAAGTGAAATCAATCCTTCTATCTAAGTTTTATGCCAAATGGTTTAGTTTGAGATTTCTGAAAATTTTGACCTTTAATCCGAAAATGATGACCACTGGGCTTTTGGCATGTTTTTGGCATTGTAATGGTATGAGTTTTAGATAGATTGATTGATTTGGGATTGCAATAGTATGTTTGTATGATTTTGGAATTTGGATAATTATGTTGCCCAAAACCAAAGCATGATAATGGAGTAGGATTTGGATAATTCTGATTATTCCATTGAATTCCTTGGATGTTTTTGTGTGGGAGTAGCTTTGGTAGAGGTTTTGGGTTCATTTGGATCACTTGGTAAAAATTCTGGAAGTGCTGTCATACCTTCTGCGTTTTCTGGTATCTGATAGAATCAGTCGGGTGATCTGGGATTCACTTGAGTGTGAGATGAATATCACTCGAGTGAGGATGGGTCTACTCGAGTGTTATAGTGTATTTTCCCTTTCTTCCTTCAATTTCTGATACACTTCCGTGTGAAAAAGGCAAGAGTGTTGCCTCATTTGCGAGTGTTGTGGATTCCCACTCAAGTGAGCCTCCTCTCACTCGAGTCAGGTGTATGAAACACGGTGAACTCGCATCTCGGGTTATCACTCGGGTCCAATTTTCAAAAGTGTGTCTTAGCACTCGCGAGTGCTAAGCCATCACTCAAATGCTTTTATTCCTAATCGAGTGATGTCCTTCTCTAAAAGTTTCTTGTGCTCTTGGGTGAGCACTTCTTGAAGTTCACTTTTGGGAACTCGATGAGCATCGGGCTTCCACTCAGGTGAGTTAGGGTATGCTCGAGTGCAGCGAGCAATTCTGGTTACTATTATTCTTTTCTGCTCTCGGGTGAGTTAGGGTATGCCAGTGTGGCTTGTGTATAAAATGCTTTATATGAATCTCAGATGTGGTAAAATATATTGTGTGGATTGTTGTGATGCAATATAGAGCGAGCAATTCAGTGTGAGCAAACATAAGGGTGACATGAGTCATACCTACCCTTGCCGCTGTAACTGCCGTTGTAGTTGCCATGTGTGTGTGATGATTTGCTTTCATGCTTTATTGTTGTGCATATTATGAGTGATTTATTACTATGGGGATTATTTAGAATCTCACACTCCTAAAATCACAAATTTTAGACAGGGCTGAAGGATCCAAAGGAAAGCGGGTGACGAAGAGCGAATAGAGCTCTGGATTGGAAGTGTTTTGATTATTTGGTTATCATGTAAATCATTTGGATATTTTTGTTGGGAATTACTTGTACATAGTGGATTGTAATTGTGTAATCCCCTTATTATGGGAAACTTTATAGGCAATTATGCCTTGTAGACCCTTGTTTAATTAATGGAACCCAAGTGTGTCAAGAAATTATGTTGTACTCTGATATGTATGAATGAAATCAACCTGTACAGGCCATTTATGTATTGAAATGTGAAGATGAGACCGTTGAGAACAGGTTTTGTAAAAGTTTTTGAAAACCCCGATTTTGGGAAATTTTATTTTGCTTAAGTCCCAAATCGTCTATGGTCTCTAATTCTACCTTAATCATGTGTTTATAAACGTAAATCTCGGCCTTAATCATGGAGGGGGTTACATTTGTGGTATCAGAGCTGTAGTTCCTGGCAAGGGTAGAAATTGCTAGGATAGTTGCCATAGTGATTGCCTTAGTCATAGATGATGACTTAGGATTGTTTGTTGTATACACATGAGTATTTCTGCTGACTGTGGATATATCTAAGTCTTATGGATTATGTGTATACATTGCTATGGTACTGACGTGGTGAATCATTATAGAGAGTTAAAGAGACAAAATGATTCACCAAAGACCCAGATCGGACCCAGAGGTGGAGGAGTTGAATGACAATCCACCTGACCTTATGCGAGAAATGATGGATCTCGTGCGGGAGCAAAGAGATATGATAGCTGAGCTAAGGGAAGAGCTCAAAGAAGAAAGAGCAAAGCGTAATACTGAGAGGCTTCAATCCACTCAAGAGGAAACCCATGAAGAAACTCAAGCAGAGACTCGTCATGAGGAGACGACTGAGGGTTCCAATTGGTCTCGAGAGACACCACCTCACGCGGTGCGCAATCAAGAGTCCCAAAGGGTGCCAGCTCGTGAGGAAAGAGACTTGCAATACTTGGTCTCTAAGTTTTACAAGCATCTACCTCCAGTGTTCAAGGGGAGGTTTGAGCCCCAGATTGCTGAGGACTAGTTGAATCGTCTAGAGAAGATTTTTGAGGTCCTCGAGTGCTCTACGGAGGTAAAGGCAAAGCTAGCTGTGTATAAGTTAGAGGGGAATGTAGACCGATGGTGGCGGAATATCTCCATGACACTTCGAAACCGGAATGTGCCATTAACTTAGGAGGTATTCCAAGAAAAGTTTAATGAGAAGTATTTCCCTAAGTCAGTGAGGTTGGAGAAAGAGTTTGAGTTCCTGGCTATCAGGCAGGGGGATACGGAGAGCTTGGATGAGTATCTCTCCAGTTTCATCCGGCTATCTCGATACTCTACACATCTCCAGGATAGGGATGATGAGGAGTGGAGCTCCGATATGCTTATCTGGGGCTTGAGGCATGAACTGAAGAAGAGGTTAACCACTCAACTATTCATTGACTTCAACAAGGCGGTAGAGCAGTGTAGAATTGTTGAGAATAATCTGATGGAGTTGTACCCATCTAAGGGTAGTGGTAGCCGGAATGAGCCAAACAAGGTAAATACTTCCGAGAAGCGGAAGGGGCAAGGATCCTCATATGGGGGTGGTAACAAGAAGCCCTACTAACCTGGGGGTCATAGTGGCCAGAGACCTCCAGCGGGACCAGTATGTAATCAGTGTAGAAAGTACCATCCGGGAAGAACTTATGCTGGGGAGGTGATTTGTTTCAACTGCAAACAAGTAGGTCATATCTCTACTAAGTGCCCACGACAGCCGGCAGAGCAAAGGCCCAGGAATCAGGGTCAAGTGTTCTCCATGACTCATGAGGAGGCCTGGAAGTCGCCTAAACTAATCCAATGTAAAATCCTTCTCGGTGATAATGAGTTAGATGCTTTGTTTGATTAGGGTGCAAGTCATTCTTTTATTGCCTATGACTGTGTAAAGCCCCTGAGATTGCATGTGAATAAATTGCCGTTTGATTTGGTCGTGTCGATGCCAATGGGTGTCAAGGCTGTGACAGTCGAAGCCTGCTTAAATTGTGTGATAGTTGTTGAGGGTCGGGAATCTATAATTGATTTAATCTGTTTGCCACTTCAACAACTAGAAGTTATTTTGGGTTTTGATTGGTTAAGAGCAAATGATGTATTGCTTGATTGTGGTAATAAGAAGATAGCTTACAGTAATGCGCAGTGGGGAAACAATGTTAATGCCAGTTTAAATTTGCTTTCAACGGGTAAAGCTGAGAAATACCTTGAGAAGGGATTCCAAAGGGTATATGGTGTTCTTCTCCATTCAGGGAGAGTCAAGTGAAGCTCTAGAGAGTATACTTGTGGTAAATGAATTCCCTGAGGTATTTCCGGATGATCTTAGTGGATTGCCTCCGGAAAGGGAAGTACAGTTCCCAATTGAGATTATGCCTGGAGCTGGTTCAATATCAAAAGCCCCATACCATATGGCCCCGAATGAAATGGTAGAGTTGAAGAAGAAAATTAAAGAATTGCTTGAGAAAGGGTTTATCCGACCTAGTGTATCGCCTTGGGGAGCTCCAATGCTGTTCGTGAAAAAGAAAGATAGGATTTTGCGATTGTGCATTGATTATCGAGAACTCAACAAAGTGACTATTAAGAACAAGTACCCACTCCCAAGAATTGATAACCTGTTAGATCAATTTTCTGGCTCATGCGTATTTCTAAAATTGATCTAAGGTCGGGATATCATCAGTTGCGTGTGAAGGCAGCAGATATTCCGAAGACTACTTTTAGAACGTGGTATGGACACTATGAGTTCCTTGTGATGCCCTTTGGGTTAACGAATGCACCGGCGGTATTCATGGATTATATGAACTGGGTCTTCCGACAGTATCTTGACCAGTTTATAGTAGTGTTCATCAACGGCATTTTGATTTACTCTAAGAGTAGAGAAGAACATGAGTAGCATATGAGAATTGTGTTGAGAATCTTGTGGGAAAAACAACTCTATGCCAAGCTGAGTAAGTGTGAGTTTTGGCTTACGGAAGTGAAGTTCCTTGTCCATGTGATCTCACGAGATGGGGTATCGGTGGATCCCAGTAAGGTGGAAGCAGTACTTGATTGGAAAAGGCCACAAACTGTTATTGAGATTCACAGCTTTATGGGTCTTACTGGTTATTACCAGAGGTTTATTCAGAACTTCTCGCGTATTACATTGCCGATGACCAAGCTCACGAGGAAGGATCAACCTTTTTTTGGGATGAACGTTGTGAGCGGTGTTTCACTAAGCTGAAGGAGAGATTGACTATAGCACCAGTGTTGATTATACCTGATCCCAGTGAGGCTTATGTCATGTACAGTGATGCGAGTAAGCAGGGGTTAGGATGTGTCCTAATACAACAGGGAAGAGTGGTGGCTTATGCCTCTCGACAGCTGAAACTGTATAAAGTGAACTACCCCACTCATGATCTGGAGTTTGCGGCAATAGTGTTTGCATTGAAAATTTGGTGTCATTACCTATACGGTGTGATTGTGGAACTGTACTGTGACCACAAAGTCTCAAATATCTGTATGATCAGAAAGAGTTGAACATGAGATAGCGTCAGTAGATGGAGTTGCTGAAAGATTATAATCTGGAGATTAAATATCATTCGGATAAGACCAATGTCGTCGCGGATGCTTTGAGTCAGAAGGCGGTACTTGTGGCAACGATGATGATCCAGGAATGTAAACTGATAGAGGATTTTTCAGGATTTAAATCTCTCGAATGATGTCCTGCCTGCCAGTTATGATGTGGTCTAAGGGGAGAATGACCTGAGGACTGAGATTGAAGAGGCTCAGATGTGTGATAAGCAAGCCCAATCAATCCAAGCTATGATTGATCGAGGAGAGACTCGAGATTATGATTTGTCACCTAGTGGGCTGGTGCGTCACCAGAAGAGAATCTATGTTCCACTAAAGGCTAACTTAAGATTGAGAATTCTTGATGAGGCTCATAAGAGTCAGTATACTATTCACCCCGGTATGACCAAGATGTATCACAACTTGAAGTCTATGTACTGGTGGCCAAGGTTGAAGAACGATGTGACTAAGTATGTGGCGTGGTGTCTTACCTATCAAAAGGTGAAGATTGAACACTAGAGACTGCCATGATTGCTTCAGAGTCCGAAAATTCCAAAATGGAAATGGGAGAGTGTGACCATGGATCTAGAGGTGGGTCTGCCCAAGATCAGAAACTATGATGCGATCTGGGTGATTGTTGATCGACTCACGAAGTCAGCGCACTTCATACCGATCAACGCTAGCTATTCTCCTAACAGGCTGGTTGAGATATATATCAAAGAGTTGTGAGACTCCATAGTACACCGAAGAATATTATCTTCGATAGAGATCCTCGGTTTACTTTGAGATTTTGGAGGGCTTTGCATGAAGCTTTGGGTACTTAGTTGAGGTTTAGCATGGCCTACCATCTTCAGACAGATGGACAGTCGGAAAGGACTATCCAAATGCTAGAAGATATGATGAGAGCATGTGTCCTAGACTTCAAAGGAAAGTGGGACTACTATCGTCCATTGGCTGAGTTTGGTTACAACAACAGCTATCATGCGAGCATTCAGATGGCTCTATATGAAGCATTGTATGGGAGGAAGTGCCAATCATCGTTATGCTGGACAGATTTTTCTGAGAGGTAGTTGTATGGGCCAGATCTTGTTGAGCATACTTCTTAGCATATCAAAACTATCAGAAAAAGTCTCCTTGCAGCACAGAGTTGACAAAAGAGCTATGCTGATAAGAGGAGAAGACCTCTTGAGTTTGAAGTGGGGGATCATATTTTCTTGAGAGTGTCTCCGGTCACAGGTATCGGGAGAGCAATCAAGCGGAAGAAGATGAGTCTGAGATACATTGGTCCATTTGAGATTCTGGCAAGAATTGGGCCGGTTGCATATCGGATAGCCCTACCCCCGAGTTTGAGTCGACTGCATGATGTGTTCCATATCTCACAACTCAAGAAGTACCAACCAGACCTTGAGAATATCATTGAGTATGAAGAGGTTGAGTTATAAGATAACTTCACTTATGCGGTAGAGCCAGAGCATATCATCGATCAAGAAGAGTGGAGGCTCAGGCATCGAAGCTTACCGTTTGTGAAGGAGGTCTGGAAGGGAATGTCTCCAAGGGAAGCAACTTGGGAGGCGGAAGCGGACATGAAGAAGCGATTTCCTGATTTTATGCCCCAAGATGTGTAACAAATTTTGAGGGCAAAATTTATTGAATGGGGGGAGAATTGTAATATCCCAATTTTGATTAAAGGCTAATCATGATTATTGTGGATAATTATGTATTTAATTGGAATTATTATGTATTTTGTCGCAATTTTTAATTAATATGTCATAATTGGTGGAAAATTTAAAGAATGGAAATATTGGCTATAAGTTAGTGATTAATGAAGGAATTAATTACTAGCTAAGAGAAAAATGAGAAGTTTGATTAAAATGGCTAAAGGAGGGATTAGAGTAGTTAATTAGTGGCTTATTGTATGAGAACCAATAAGGGTTGGACATGTGTCAAGTGTAGCAGAAGAGAGAGGCATGCGAAAAGTCAAATTGGAATAAAATATCATTTTTTTTTCTCTCCTCTCTTCCCTCTCTTTTGGCTGCATTATGGGGGAGGGAGTAAGATCATCATTTCCTTCATCTCTTCACTCCATCTCCCTCTCATTTTCTCTTTCCATTGTTGGCCAAGTAAGAAGAAGAAAAAACTTGTGATTTGGGTAAGTAAATGGCGTCCATTGTTCAAGTTATCTTCTTAAATGTTGTTCCTTGGAGTGAGAACTTCAATTTGATGGTTGTAGTTTCTCCATTGGTGGTGATTTGAGGAATCACGAAAATCAGGAAGTTGGAGAATCAAGAAGTGTCTTTGAGAAAGTTGATAAGGTAAGTAAAATCAATCCTTTTATCTAAGTTTTATGCCAAATGGTTTAGTTTGAGATTTCTGAAAATTTTGACCTTTAATCCGAAAATGATGACCACTGGGCTTTTGGCATGTTTTTGGCATTGTAATGGTATGAGTTTTGGATAGATTCATTGATTTGGGATTGCAATAGTATGTTTGTATGATTTTGGAATTTGGATAATTATGTTGCCCAAAACCAAAGCATGATAATGGAGTAGGATTTGGATAATTCTGATGATTCCATTGAATTCCTTAGATGTTTTTGTGTGGGAGTAGCTTTGGTAGAGGTTTTGGGTTCATTTGGATTACTTGGTAAAAATTCTAGAAGTGCTGTCATACCTTCTGCGTTTTCTGGTATCTGATAGAATCACTCAGGTGATCTGGGATTCACTCGAGTGTGGGATGAATATTACTCGAGTGAGGATGAGTCCACTCGAGTGTTATAGTGTTATAGTGTATCTAATAGTACATTTGGCTGTCACTCGAGTGTCAACCTTTGTGCTCGAGTGAAAAGTGTATCATCACTCGAGTGAAGCCATGTTCACCCAAGTGTCTCAGTGGAAAATATAAGTCTTGTGCTTCCTAAAGGGGATCTTTGGGGATAATCTTCCAACCCTTTAGGGCTTGTGTTAGAGGTGTTCATGGGTACTAAAAGAGGAATAATGATAACCAATTAAGAAGAAATTGAGAATTGGAATAGAGAATTGACATTTCGTCCTTAATTATGAATATAGGATTTGACATTTGCCCTACTTGGGAGAGACTGGCGCTAGGACACGCACGAAAGGATAAAGGTAGTGACTTTTTTCTCATGTTGTGTATGATGTTTTGGTATGCATGACTTGTCATTGAGTTTTAATTTGCGAACTGTTTGTGCCATGGTCCATTACTGCGTGAACCGTTTAGGGATTGATGCTGGTCATCTCTAGCTCGGCCATTATAATCGACATGGATCTTTGTGAATCCGACCCGTGGGGCGGCATTTGTGAATCCAGCCGTGGACTATGTGTTAATCTTGCCAATGTGGCTTGTGTATAAAATGCTTTATATAAATCCCAGCTGTGGTGAAATATATTGTGTGGATTTTTGTGATGCAATACAGCACAAGCAATTCAACGTGAGCAAACGTAAGGGTGACATGAGTCATAAATGCCCTTGCTGCTATAACTGCCGTTGTAGTTGCCATGTGTGTGTGATGATTTGCTTTCATGCCTTATTGTTGTGCATATTATGAGTGATTTATTACTACGAGAATTCTTTAGAATATTCAACGTGAGCAAACGTAAGGGTGACATGAGTCATAAATGCCCTTGCTGCTATAACTGCCGTTGTAGTTGCCATGTGTGTGTGATGATTTGCTTTCATGCCTTATTGTTGTGCATATTATGAGTGATTTATTACTACGAGAATTCTTTAGAATCTCACTCTCCAAAAAACACAAATTTTAGACAGGGTTGAAAGATCCAAAGGAAAGTGGGTGACGAAGAGCAGGTAGAGCTCCGGATTGGAAGTGTTTTGATTATTTGGTTATCATGTAAATCATTTAAATATTTTTGTTGGGAATTACTTGTACATAGTATATTGTAATTGTGTGATTCCCTTATTATGGGAAACTTTATAGGCAATTATGCCTTGTTGACCCTTGTTTAATTAATGGAACCCGAGTGTGTTGGGAAATTATGATGTACTCTGATATGTATGAATGAAATCAACCTGTACAGGCCATTTATGTATTGAAATGTGAAAATGAGACAGTTGAAAACAAGTTTTGTAAAAGTTTTTGAAAACCCCAATTTTGGGAAATTTTATTTTGCTTAAGTCCCAAATCGTCTATGGTCTCTAATTCTACCTTAATTATGTATTTATAAACGTAAATCTCGGCCTTAATCGCGAAAGGGGTTGCCTTTTATACATTTAAATGAGATTTTAAAGATAATTGAAGAGTTATCTATGTTATTTTAGAATATTTTTATGAAATTCTATTATGAGATTAAATCAAGGTTGAGACATTATTTAGAGGATTATATTAAAAATATCATAATTCTATATTAAATAGAATTAAGTAATACTAGGTAAATGAATAAATAAATTATAATAAAATTTTATTATAAAAAAGTCTCAGTTGATTTTATTAGTTAGTACTTTTTTTTTGGGCCGGAAGTTAGTATTATTATTATTACTTATTATTATTAGCAGATATTAGATGTTCCGTTTTATATCTGTCTTCTTTCAGATTAGGAGGGGAACGGCACCCGTTTTATAATTGAGATTAAAGACCTAAGAAAAGGGCGCCACAAGCACGGGTTTTTGGGGAGAACCAAGTTTCGGAAAATGAAGGAGAGAGAGAGCGCCAAAAGCACTGTGGATCATCATCGTCTTTGAAGGTCCAGGAAGCAGCAATTGTTTACCATCTTGTTTGGGCTCTTCTTCTTCAGCCTTTGACGACAACCAGAGTGAGGACGGAAGGAACTCTGGTGTGCCGGCTGGGTGCTCTGTTTCTTCTTCTTGGACAGAGGAGAGAGGACGCCTATTGGAGTTGGAACAAGAGGCTGAACGGAGGAGAGCGAGAGTGAGCTAGAGTTGCAGATCTGAAACGCAATCAGAGGAGGCAGAGAACGCCGTTCTTCGAGCTTCAGCTGCTATTGTTCTAGAGTGGAGAATAACTGTGATAACATTGAGCTTGTGATTCTCTTTTATTCTTCAAGTTCCTTTGCTATGTTCTTGTGATTGTCTAGATTATATTGTGATTGTGCTGAGATGGGATTGGATCTGAACCCTGTGGCTGCCTATTTGATTTATTTTCCAGTAGTGATGTTTAGTTAATTGTCTTTTACTTATATTAGTTAAGAACTAATTTAGGGATTTGAATATGAACCATTTATTTGTGTTTAATGTTATTTGGTTTACTTAATCTATTCTGTTTTGGGAGAGGGATTTTAATTGGACTATATGATTAAGTAATGTGCGATTAAAATTTATTCTAACTTACTTAGGATAGGAATATATCTATTAGATCCATATAATTTATTAGAGTGAATTTAGACATTTATTATCTCTTGAGTAAATTAGTTAGAAATAGCAGTTTTAACTTGAGAGAAGAGTATAAATGATTGGAAGATACTTATATCTATTAATACTCTAGATCAACAAATTAACATTAAGTACATTTATTTTGGGTGATTACATGCTCTAAGATTTTAA
Organism: Inga laurina; assembly: GCA_963855925.1. Lineage (NCBI taxonomy): Eukaryota > Viridiplantae > Streptophyta > Magnoliopsida > Fabales > Fabaceae > Inga > Inga laurina. The sequence continues at coordinate 8,743,636 of OY979712.1, read as the reverse complement.
AAGGGGATTAGCCACTCTAGGTTGCTTTTATCATTAAAAATCTTAAAAACATTAATTTTACTATTTTTGCTTTTGTTTAAATTGATCTTCAAATTAAATTTACTCATTTGATCTGCTCAACTTAAATGAAAATGGGACTTTTGATGCCTAATCACTAATTTACTTGAATCTCTGTAGAACGACATTGATTTGCTATTATACTATTTCAACGGCCTGTACACTTGCGGTGCTTACTAAATTTTAGTAGCATTAAGTTTTTGGCGCCGTTGTCGGGGATCTTATAGCAATTGGTGATTAGAATTAGAAATCCTTTAGTTGTTTAAGCTTAAGCTTTCTGAATATTTTTATTTTGTTTTCATGTGTGTGATTTGCTTTATTTTCATTGTTTCTTGTTTGACTATGAAAAAAACAATTGAAAAAAATGGATTATTTACATCATTTATTTGATTCAATTAGTGATAAACTATCCTATCTTTATTCTTTATTAGGAATGCATGTGGAATAAACAAGACAAGAAAATATAAATGCTCGCTGATTATAAATTCTTCTCCATATAATTTCTTTTCTTGTGTTTATTATGGAAATATTCATTCATATGAGCATTATCCATACAACACAACCAATCATTATGTGAGAGATGATTTCACTTTGAACCAAACTTGTTTTGATAATTCTTTTTGTCTTAGTAAAAGTTTTGAAAAACAAGAGTCTTGGGATCCACATTTAAGCCATTATTCAAAAGTGATTACCCCATCTTTTCACTCTCATCCTCATTTTGAAGAAAACACCCTTGAATGTAAAGAAAAAATCTCATTTAGAAAGATTATTTGAGGAGTATGTGGAATCATCAAAGAGATTTAGTAGAGAACAACAAGAATTTGCTAATAAAGTTGAGTCAAGGGTCCAAAATATTGGTGTTTATGTGAATCAAATTGTTTTATTCCTTGAGACTATGAGGCAAAATAATTTCTTAAGCATGATGATCACTTCTTGTGCTGATGATGGTTATTATGAGGAATCTGAGGATGTGCAAGTGAATGAGACTTTAGCTCAAGTCGAGTGTAATAATGAACTTGAAATCACTTTAGGAGATAGTAGTAGTTGTAGTCTGGAAAAGGTTTCGGCTGTGGAGCTTAATTCATGTCATTCTGATGTTGAAATTGATGTGGATGTCCCAAAAGCTATTATTTATGATTCTCCTATTGAAGTGTTGACTCTTATAAGAGTCAAGTAAATTTTGTGGGATGCTCTATATTTTTTGAAGCTCCTCAATTTGTTTGCAAAGATGTGCATGTTGTACTTGATTTGAATTCAATGAATTCTTGTACTCTAAGATTGTCTATGATTGAGGAAGTACAAGCAATTCACTTGAATAATCATTTTTTTTTGTGTCTAAAACCTTGTTGCTTGAAAAGAAATGAAGACAAGGTAATCATGGTGTTTGATACTTATGATTAGTGGTTTGTTTTGAGTAGTCTAGCTGAAGACTATAAACTAGCGCTATTTGGGAGGCAACCCAAAGTTTGGTTTGATGTTTTGTTTTAATTTTGTAGGATTTTGTAGCCCCTGATGATGTGTTCCACTTTGGTAGCGACAATCAAGAACATTTGAGAGCACATGACAAAGGAAAAAGAGGGAAGTCTTATTCTACTTTACCTTGTTTTGTTTTATTGATTGTTGATAACATGTTTTAGAACATGAGTGCTGGTCATAGTCTAGATTTATATGTGGTAGATATTTGTTAATGACTATTGATGTGATTGCTGGCATTTGTTGGTTTTGCTCAATTGGTGAAAATTTAAAATCTTTGAAGCTTTTGTTATTTCTACACTTAGATATGGTTGTCTTCACTTTTATTACTTAGTGTTACTTATTTACATTGAGGACAATATGACATTTAACTGTGGAGGTGAGAGGAACCATTGATTTTGTATGACTTGCCTTCAATTTTTTTTTTTTTTGAATTGAAAAACTTGTTTGGTTTTGCACATCAATAGAAAAATCTTAACAAATTTTGAACATGAATTTTTCTTTTCATAAAAGATTGGATTTTACTTGTGAACATTAACAAAGTTGGGATGATTTGAACTTGAAAAGGATTGAGTTTAATTAGAATTAGGTTCTATCTTCTTGAAATGTTAGTAGATAAGCAAAGAATTTGGCTTGGATAATTGACATTTGGATGTCAACTACTAGAGCCGGAAATACAGGCCAGGCTGGCCCGTTTAGGCCCGCTTCCTAAAAAGCCCCAAAGTTTTGAAGCCCACGGCCTTATAGGGCCCTTCATGGGCTCGGGCCTGAACTTATTTTAATTAAAATAAAAATTCTTTTTCAATTTTTACAATTTATTTATTGTTTTACTTTAAATTGAGATACATTATTTTTAAAACTCATAAATTTTAAGTTAAAATAATCATCTAATGTCCAAATTAGCCTCTTTTTTAAAGTTTAAATGAATAAATCATTGTAGAAAATAAAATAAATCAAACCATTTAATAAACTTTTGCCTGTAACTAATATTCTAGCTTTTAGGTACTTATTAGGTGTCTCTCATATTGATAATTTAATATAATGATATTATATATATTAATTTATTTTAAAAAATATTAAATGGGCCTAAAAAGGCCGACCCTATAGGGCTGTAGGGTTGGCCCTTTAGGTTCTGCGGCCCTACAAAGCCGGCCTTTTAGGCTCGCTTCTTTTTTTAGCCTCTAAATTATAAGCCCGGGCCTTGAAGGGCTCAGGCCTAAATGGGCTCGGCCCGATTTCCTGGCTCTATCAACTATTTATGAGAAAATTGAGCCTAAATATTCATTTATGTCAAAAGAGAGTACACTTATTGTGATTTCATCTCTAAAACTTGTCTTGAATCTATTTTGAAGCTGAGAATCCGTTTTGCACTCACAAAGATGATTTAGACATTCATTTCATAGATAATTTAGCCAAATGTGCATCCTTATCACATGAAAATCCTTTGCTTTGCCCTTTTGAGCCTCAATTTGTTTTTAAAAGAAAATTGTATAGAGTAAATAGCCATTTGTTTGAGAAATGCAATTTTTATATCTTTTCCTTTCCATTCATTTGCTACTTTAGTAAATGCTAAGTGAAACAATTTTAGAAAGAAAGTGAAGGAGTTAGAAATTCAACACTACAGGAGTGTGTGTAGATGGCAAAATGGAAAAGTGAAATGAAAAAAAGTATGTATGTATATATATAAAAGAGAAAATAATAGAAATGAAAAAAATGGAAGAAAGAAAGAAAAAAGATTGTTGAGTTCAATTTAATAAAGATTGTTTAGAGCGTAAGTGAGTTTGTTTTATCTTAATGGGTATTCCTTCATTCTTCATGAATTATATTAAGTTGCTTAGCACTAATTAAAGTACGCCTCCATATCATTTGACTACTTTCATTTCATTATCCTGCTCTATTCATTATAGTCTTTAGAAAAGCCCTTTTGATTTGTGTGAGCAATGGGATAGTGGAGATGAAGATGGAGATGATAAACAAGTTTATATTAGATAGGGTGCAATAAGTGGATTAGAGTGAAACACAAACCCTTTAATTATTTTGAGAGAAGAGTGCAAACGCTTCACTTGTAAGAAACATTTTATTGTTATTTATCTTTATCAAGCTATTTGCATTTCTACTTGCATTTTTTTTAGAAGGTGGAAAAGAGTTTTAAGAAAGCCTTATTCTTGAAAATTTTAATTAAATCCAATTTTTTAGTGTTTAATTTGTGAATCTTGCTTCCATGATTTTCTTTGATTGTTTTACACTTTTGAAATCTTGAGGACAAGATTTGATGCAAGTATGGGAGTGTGATAACTCTTCATATTTTGTACATTTAAACGAGATTTTGAAGATAATTGGAGAGTTATCTATGTAATTTTGAAATATTTCTATGAGATTTTATTATAAGATTAAATCAAGGTTGAGACATTATTTAGGAAATTTTATTGAAAATATCATAATTTTATATTAAATAGAATTAGGTAATACTAGGTAAAGGAATAAATAAATTATAATAAAATTTATTTTTTAAAAAAAGTAGAATACCGTCTCAATTGATTTTAGGTTAAAGTATACTTTTGGTCCTTTAAGTTTACATGAGGTACCATTTTAGTCCTTTAAGTTTATGAAGTATACTTCTAGTCCTTTTATTCTAACGCCGTTAGTATTATTAACGAAAAATGTTGAGTAAGCAAGTTTAGGCTATAACTGTACAATGATGACAAAATATTCCTAAATTTTAATAATTTAATATAATATTTTTTATGTTTAAAAATTAGAATTAACCTCTCTCCTCTCTTTCCCCCATCCCCCGACCCACATCTTTTGAAACAGGGACTCACCCTTGCCCATTCTTCCATACCTTAGTGTTCCACTGTTGCTCTATCATTTGGGTAATTTGCACTCTCTCTCTCTCACTCCCTCCTCAAAAAGTACTCTTTTTCAAACCCTCCGAATCTTAACCAAAGAACATGGCTCCTAGGGATAGACATGCTTCACTCATCACCACCAACCCATCCCACATTGCTAAGAATATCTGACAGAGGTGTCTGCAAGAGGCCACGGGGATGATACGCCGCCGAGATTCTCCATCACCATTGCCAACCGACATGAGATTTGCATGTTTGATCAGCCTATTGCAGAGTTCCTCACTCGGTTAGCGAGGGTGGTGCCCACAATGACTCTAATTAGTGTGCTTCGCCTCAAACAGTCTTAGATCTCGATCTCAACATTCCTCCTTTGTCAAAGGTTGCTTGAATTTGGCTGCATTTTGAAATTCCCAACTAAGTGTGTGTTTGGATAGAGGAAAAACAAGTGCTTTTGGGGTAAAACCATGGTTTTGTAAATAAAAAAAACCCCAAATACTAAATTTTTTCCCATAATCTCTTTTCTTGCCAAAACCATAGTTTTGGTCTCCAAAACTTGGTTTTGGGTAATCTAATTTTTTTTTCATGTTGTGGGCCCACCCCCTCTATCTCATTTGTCCTTTGGCTTGTTGGCAAGCCCCACGGCACTCTCTTTCTCTCTCTCTCTCTCATCTTTTTTTTTTTTAAGAATTTTGAAATTTTCTCTCTGTCCTTTTTATTTTTTTTTTTTAAATTTCAAAATTTTAATGCTCTCTCATATTCTTAATATAAGACATATTTATCTAATTTGATTATATTAAAAAAATTAGTTAAGTTAATTAACATTACATATAGACATATTTATTTCATTTTTGGTATTAATTATGAAATTTAATGTTAAATAATGGGTTAAGATGCATCCTTTTTAATGCCGTTAAGGGTTTTCTTCTTTTATAATTTAAGCTATTAAGTCAAATTTAACAGTTTTTTTTTTTAAATTTGCATTCTTTTTAATTGTTCATTGTTATTTTTACATCTTCTAAAACTTATAAATGTGATGTGAATTTTATATAAATGTTCATTGTGATGATTTAATAATCATAGTAAAAACCAGGGGCAAAATGGTAAAATTGAAAATTTACCGACCAATTGTCAGTTACCAAAGAGGAAATTCATTGGTGATTAAAGATCAAGGGTTAAGATATATTGTCTATGGGTCGGAATCCTATGCTATGCACCTATGTGAGCTCATGGTGGAAGTGAGAAAGATGTTGCCAAGTGGCATTGCATGGGCCATAGGATTATGCTAAAAGTCAAAAACTCACTTTTTCTCTCTCTTCTCTCTCCTATTCGGTGGAGGGAATGGGCAAGGGAAAAGAAGTAGACACATAATCTTCTTCTTCATCATCTCTCATATTCTCTCTCCTTCTCTATTTTTCGATGACCAAGGTGGAAAGAGAAAGAGGAAGCTTGTATTTTGGGTGAGTAATAGTTCTTCTATACTCTAATCCTCTTCATTAAACTTATTCATAGTGTTAAGAGCTCCATTTTGTTGGTTTCAGAATTTTGAAAGGTAGTAGTTTGGGTGTTGGAGCAATTTGGAAGTTTGAGAATCAAGGTTCTGGTTTTGGCAAAGTGAAGAGTTAAGGATTTGATGCTTTTTGGTATATTTATTGTGATTCTTGGTTAAGGTTGATAAAATCTGGAATATGCCCTAGTTTTATGCCAATTTTGAATGTATGAATTTTATAGTGGATAATGTTGGAATTGGTTCATTGTGAAGCTATTTTAATATTAGATATAGTTTTGAATTTTGGAAGTGTGTTGATTGGAATTGGGTATTGTGTGTGAATTAGAGACCCGAGAGTTAGATTGTGGTAAAAATGGTTTTTGGGTGTCTTGGAAGTTACCAATGTGTTCCTTAGGCAATTTTAAGTGGGAATGAGCTTTGTGTGGAGGTTGGGAACCATTGGGAGCAATTTTAACCAATATGGGGATTTCTATCAGTTGCTGCGATCTAGGCAATCTAATAGCATCACTCGAGTAAGGGAGGATCTCACTCGAGTGCTGCCGTGTGATTTCTCTTTTTCCTTTAGTTTTGCCTAGGTTTTCATGAAGAACGCTCGAGTGCACTTCTTAAACCTCGAGTTGTAATATACCAAATTTTGCAATACTAAAAACGTGTAAATATGAAAATAATGGAATAAAATAAATATTGGTATTTACAAATTAAAGGTAGAGTTACTTTCGGAATTCCCAGATGTCCATTGTGTCATTCACGGAAATCGAGAAGTCAATATTGTAAAAATAGAATTGTAAGAAGTCGGAGCAAAATTCGTCGGTGGCTGTAGGGTTCAGGGGCGTCAGTTGCAAGATCGGAGGAATTCGGGCATTTCGTGACGTGTCTCGATATGCATGCCACGGTCCCACGTAGGTCCCACGTGGAATTCCGGGTAATGCACCATGGAGCAACTTTATTAAAAAGAACTTCAGTAAAGTATGTAATGACAGCTCATTATGACTCATGATGACACATCTTTCGTGTTGGCCAAATAAGGAAATGACAAGTGTCCCGAAATTATTACAAAGTAAAAACATGTTTTTGTGTTGGCCAAATGAGGGGGAGACATGTGTCCCTCATCATTACACATCATTACACCCACTTTAAACCTTTCGTGTTGTCATCTCCAAGTACGCCATCTAGCGTCTGAGTCTGGGGAATTCACCGGTCTCCGGTCGGGTCGCTTACTTCACGAGTCGAGCACCGAACACAGGAGTCCGAGGGAATTGTCAGGCCTCCCCTTCCCTTGACCATTTATGACCTACCGAAGAAAGAGAAAAGTGGAAGACCAATGGTTGCATGACATGTGGCACTCTTAAGCCTTAAACTTGTGACACGTGGCAAGATGAGATGAGATCATTTTATGTGATTAAATCACAACCATCCATGCCTAATTAAATGGCAAAATTTCGTGCAAGCATGGAAAGATAAAGAGGAATCAGATTTCTTAAGCTTAAGAACACAAGAAGAGAGAAGGAGGAGTGAATAGTGAGTTTTCTTAACTACCGGAGCCGATTTCAACCTTGAATCACCGTTATTGTCCGGTAAGTCCTTCAGGAAACTTCCTCTACTCACTATAAACTTCAATTTTATGGTCTTATATTTCTCATCTGAGGTATTTTGTGCCAATTAGTCTACTGGAGTACCACCGGAATACCGAACCACTTGTAGAAACGCAAAGAAGTAAGCGTAGGCTTTCTTTTAAACCGAATACTTTGTGATTTCAATGAGTTTTTCTTAGCTCTTGAACCACCCATGTATTTCATTCAAGGGGTGCTTTTGAAGAAGGAAGATGTTTTAATCATATATAAGGTGATATATGATGTTTGGAGAAGTATTAGACTTGTTGGTTGTTAAAATCACAAAGTGGAATTTTTTGTTGTTTTGGGAGGCAGATTTCGGTTGGGGGCTATATCTGGTAGAAATAATTTGATTTTGGTATTTTTGAGCTTTTCATTGGATTCTACACGAAAAATTGTATGGGAATAGGTTCTGGTTATAATTTTTGACAGACTGGTTTAAAGATTCAAAAATTGGAAATTAAGTTTACTTGTGCAACAATGTTGCCAGTGTGCGTTTTTGTCTGGCAGTTTTGTTGTGGCCAAACTTTCACTGTCTAAAATTCATCTGTTGATTATGATATTTTCCAGAATTAAAGTACACTTATAGACCTTTCATTTGATAGGTAATATGAAGGATTTCGATAAGTATACTAGGAGTTATGAATGTTTGAAGTAGACCATTAAAACTGGTCAGATTTTTTGGCAGCAGGGAGAAAAAGAAAAACTGGGAAGTGTTCACAGTCAGACAGCTACTGAAAGTATTTTTCCCTTAAAATAGACTTAATAAAGGTTATATAGAATTTTGGATCACCCAAATTCGATTTTTCTAGAATTAGTTATGATTTTTCAAAGTTCAGTGAAAAATCTGCCAGCTTTTGGTAATTGTACGAAAATTCAAAGCAAAGTGTTTTTGTAATAAAATTGGGCATTTAAGAGTTAAGTTAAGCATTTGGAGTAGCTTGAACTCATTAGCTTCATATTGGGTCTAATGTGGTGACCCTAATGGTAACCAACATAAGAGAATAATTTATGAAGAGTTGGACTAAGAAATAACTCATTGCCCGTAAATTATAATTTATAGGACTTGACACTTGCCTAGGATGTTCAAAGCACGTCAATCAAGATCAAGATTTGAAAAAATTGTCAGATAGTAACTTATCCCTCACATACTATGTGATATGTTATATGCATATTTGTACTATTGTGAATTTAAAACATTTAGATGAGAAGGGCTAAGGCCTAGTAGAATTTCCCAGCGCTGTGGCAAGGGACGGTTGTCCTTGAATTGGTAACTTTATGCTTTCTGCATATTGTGAATTTATCTCTTAATGTTGAATATGTTGATTGTACTGTAACTTTGGTTGACATGGCATTATATATGTGCATTTTATATTAGTGATATCTGTTACTACTGAGATTCATTGAATCTCACCCTATTTTTCCAAAACAAATTTTCAACTCAGACAAGTAGTTCCTCAGGCAAGAAGGTAAACACGGGCGAAAGAAGCAAATGACTTAGAATTTAGTTTTCTGTTAGTTATCTATTTTGGAGATTATATGTAATTTGTATTTAAGTGTGGTTAGTCTCGTACTGACATGTATGTAAGCGTTTGTATATAAGCGAACGCGCAATGACATTCGTACTAGTAGTGGACAGTCGTCTACCTAGGACCGTTAATTAAACATAGTAGCTTGGGTTTCAGCAGAGAACTTATTAGTAAACACTCTGATATGAAGAAATGAACCTAAAACGAATGGCTTAAAATAAATCATAAAATAATATGAGACCCAATCTTAAAATGATTTTTGAAAAGATTTTTGAAAACCCATTCAAGTACAGCTCCACACTCTGCTTGAAGTTGGGACTTTCGCTATTTACAAAAGATTACTAGTCTCCTTTTTAAAGATATTACTACACTTATGCCATCTATATGCTTTCAAAACATGGGTGTTACACGAGTGATGTTGGTGATCACTCGAGTAAGCATGGGATCACTCAAGTGATGGTGTGAGTTCATAGTTAGGGTTGCTCTCGGGTCGTCACTCGCTGGTCAATGTTTAAGAGTGTGTTCTGACACTCGCAGGTGTTGGCTCCTCACCCGAGTGCCAAGGGTGGTGCTCGAGTGAGCTTTTTCCTTTGATGTAGCATGTGCTCTCGGGTTGTCACTTTTTGTGTTGCACTTTTGGGGACTCGAGTGGATTTGGAGTCATCACTCAAGTGCAAAGCCTTATGCTCGAGTATTGTGAGCACTTTCTGGCTGAGGTAGTTGCTCACTGTCAAACACTCGCGAGTGAGAGCTGTTCTCACTCGAGTGCAAGTCTCTCATCGCTCGAGTAAGGTCATCTTTACTCGAGTAAGTTAGCCAAAAATCAATGTTCTGCCTTTGAAAAAAGGGTCTTTAGGGTAGTTTCTTCCAACTCTTTTAGGATGTGTTTATGCCTCTAATGGTCATCCCAAAGAGTTTAAATTATAACCAACTTAGAGTATTATGGAAATAAGCATTTGAAAAAGAGATTGATCAGTTGTCCCTAATTTGATTTATAGGATTCGACATTAGCCCTGGTCGTGATCGAGTTGTATTGGAGAACGTCAGGAAAGATACAGGTAGTGACTCCTCTCTTATACTTTGTGTAAATGTATTGTATGTATGCCTATCATGCATTGTGTTGTTGTTGTTGCTGCTTTGTGATGCATTAGATGCTTTGTGGAGCTTTGTGGTGCTTTGTGCTTTGTGATGATGCTGCATAGTGTTTATCGCGATAGCGGGCATAGTGTTTATAGCGAAAGCTGGCATTAAGATTACAGCGAAAGCTGTCATAGTGATTACCGTTAAAGCGGGCATAGAGCATTGTGATACAGCCGTGAGTGCTGTCGGTTGTGGCACGAGCCATGACTCATAGTGTTGCTGCTGAACATGATGAACTTAAATGTTTTGTGTTTATATACTGTATGAGTAATTTATTCTATTAGGATTCTTTAGAATCTCATTCTTTCCAATGACTAAAATTTCAGATAGGGTAAGTCGCTCAAAAGGGAAGCGGACAACCAGGAGTGGTTAGGATCTCTTAGAGACATTTGGTTGGGGGTTGGTTATCTATTTTTAATTTGGGATTACTGTGTATATGAGATGTAAATAATAATTTTGGATATGTAATCCCCAATTTTGGAAACTCTAAACCCATTGTATATATATACAAGTAACTCAGGGTTGCTGGGATTTTAGTTATGCACTCTAATATTTATGAATGTGATTTAACTACACAGGTAATTGTATTCGGAAGTGAATGTGAGACCAGATGAATTATGTTTTAAATTGTTTTAGCTTGACACCCTATCTCTTAGATGAGGGATTATAAAGTTGTTTTCATCTTATTGGTCTCTATTTCACTTAAATTTCATAATTCGGATATAGATTCGGTGAGGGGGTTACACGGATTGAGAACTGGATCGATTTACCGACCGGTTCGCCTGTTTCCGGGCTAGACCGGCGGTCCGGTCTGAGTTCCTAAACCTGGCTTTTTTGAACCTAAAGTAGTTATATATAAATTAATTTAGGGATTTGAACATGTATGAACCATTTATTTGTGTTTAATGTTATTTTGTTTACTTAATCTGTTCTGTTTTATTTACTTAGTGCTTGATCACTACTAATTATGAAATTGGGTAATTTAGATTAGCCTTAGGAGAGGGATCTTAATTAGACCATATGATTAAGTAATGTGCGATTAGAATTTATTCTAATTTACCAATAGGATAGGAATATATCTATTGGATCCATATAATCTTATTAGAGTGAATTTTGACATTTATTGCCTCTTGAGTAAATTGGTTATGAATAATAATTTTAACTTGAGAGACGAGTATAAGTGATTGAAAGATACTTATATCTACTAATACTCTAGATTAACAAATTAATATTAAGTGTATTTATTTTGGGTGATTACATGCTCTAAGACTTTAAAAAGGAATTAGCCACTCTAGGTTGTTTTTATCATTAAAAATCTTAAAAACATTAAGTTTACTACTTTTGCTTTGTTTAATTTGATCTTCAAATTAAATTTACTCATTTGATTTGCTCAACTTAAATGAAAATGAGAATTTTGATGCATAATCACTAGTTTACTTGAATCTCTGTGGGACGACCTTGATTTGCTATTATACTATTTCAATGGTTCGTACACTTGCGGTGCTTAAATTTTTAGTAGCATCACTATGTATCTCCAAGTTTCTTCCTCATTCATGTTAATAGGTATTTTGACATTACTGGAAAAATCACTTTTAAGACCAGTTAAAAAAGACATTTTAGACTGGTTCTGGATTCGGTCTTCATACAGCCAGTCTAAAAAGTTTGCTTCTTTTTAGACTAGTTATGGAACCGGTCTTAAAAAAAATTTTAAGACCGGTTATTATAAAACCGGTCTAAAAATAAATATTTTTAGACTGGTTATTAGAGGAACCGGTCTAAAAGGTTAAAATTTTATACCGGTTTGATAAAACCTCATATTACTTTTTAGACCGGTTTTCTCCATAACCGGTCTTAAATGTACTTTTCAGACCGGTTTTGGAGAGAACCGGTCTTAAAAGTGTAATTTTTTTAAATATTTTCGTTTAAAAGATATACACAGCAAGCCATTTCCGCTGTTAAAATACTTCACTCAGCAAATAGCAACCAGTTCAACGACATTCAAATAAATCTTCTCTTACATATTATATAACTAACATCTTAATAACATGTGAGAGACTCAAAACTCATTGGAACATGTTAAAACTCAGCTCCCTTATGCTTAAACAGTGCTGGCCAAAACAGAAGCAAGGAAAACAACCATGAATAATAAACTCACAATCATAGACAGAATTATAATGCAAGGAAATCATACAACCATGACAATGCTGTTTTGACCAAGTTCCTTATCTTTTCTTTACATACATACATCAAAGATTAAATTACATTAATGACAATTCTGTTATTCATTAGGGCCAAAATACTTTATACACACTCTTTTCAGGCTGATGATCACTAGTTGGCCTAGCTTTAGAGAATCTACACTAAGACGTACACCTCATATCCTTCATTTTCCTGTAACGACAACAAAAAAAAATAGTTATATATACATCAATAACAATATACATAATTCAAATATAGTTCATGATAATTATTTTAGCTAACTAACCTTCAATGTAGTTTTATAAAGGGATATCCTCCCATATCCCTTCATGATGACCGTTTCTTGTACCGTGTTCATTGTCTGCTTCATCTTTTTAGTTCAATTCCGGTAAACCCCTAGAAAAAGAAGGAGTCTCAAGCAAATCATTCATTGAATGACTTTCCTGATTAACATCAACGACCCTTTTTCCTTGGAGAGCCACAGACCACATTTTGTTTTCCTGATTAGTAACATAAAACACTTGTTTCGCTTGATATGCCATAATAAAATGTTCATCTCTAAAACTTCTACTATTCAAGTCAACCAATGTAAATCCCAACTGATCAATCATCACACCATTGTTGACATCAACCCAATTGCATTTGAAAATGGGAAGTTTAACTTTAACATAATCAACCACCTAAATCTCTTCAATCACCCCATAATAAGGTATTGCTGCCAATCTACGATTCCTATCTTTTGAACTAGATAAGTGCATAGATTCTGCTACTAACATAACCCCACTATTCTGGACGGTACTCCTATCATCAAGGGACTTCGTGTAAAACGTATAATCATTGATCACAAATGAAGTCCAACTATGATATCAGCCTCACGACTATGTGCTAACCATTTAATTGTATCAGAAACACATTCTTCGCCGTCAACCTTTTGTTTGAACCAATGAGCAAAATTTTTGTTATGCTCCCTAATTAACCTTTGTTCAGTCATTCGACCATTTCCTTTCCGTACAATTTCTTTATAAGCATTAATGTAATCTTGAACTTTATCAACATTATTCAAGATGTACAAGTGGATTTGTTGCAATTCATCATGATCCATACTCTTTACTGAAGCTCCGCATTTATCGCCTTCTTCTTCATGACATTCAGGAAGTCCAATGTGTCCTACATTTGACAAGTAATCTTGACAAAACTCCATGGCTTCTTCAGAAACATATTTCTGAACAATAGATGCTTCAGGCCGATTAGGGTTCTTCACATACCCTTTAAGGATTTTCATAGTCCTTTCAATTGGGTATATCTATCGTAAATAGATAGGGCCACACAACTTGATCTCCCTGACTAGATGAATAATTAGATGTACCATGATGTCAAAAAAAGAAAGAAGAAAAAGCTTCTCAAGCTGGCACAAGATCAGACATCCTTCATTTTCTAGTTCATCCAATTTTTCTGTCTCAATGACTTTACTATAAATAGCATTGAAGAAGAAACAAAGTCTAGTCAAAATATGTTGAAGATCATATTCGGTAATGCCTTGAATAGCTACTGGGAGCAGTTGTTGCATTAAGACATGACAATCATGAGACTTTAGCCCCACCAACTTCAAGTCTTTCATCGACACAAGCTTTCTAACATTTGAAGAATACCCTGAAGGAACTTTAATGCCATATAAACACTGACAAAAGCTTCTTTTCTCATCCTTAGATAAAGTATGAGCAGCAGGAGGACAAAAATTTCTCTTACCATATGGCTTTGGATGCAAGTCTTCTCGTATCCCCATTTCTTACAAATCTAATCTTGCCTTCACGCCATCCTTAGAACTACATTGTATGTTAAGCAGTGTCCCAACAATACTATCACAAACATTTTTCTCCACATGCATGAAATCAATACAATGTCTTACATCAAGCTTTGACCAATATGGAAGATTGAAGAAGACAAGCCTCTTTTTCCATTAACTTTTCTCCTTACTATTCTTTGTAGTCTTACCAAAGATAACATTCATTTTTTTCACCTTTTCATAAACTTGCTCCCCAATCAATGCCTTCAGAGCATCTTCAAACTCTTGTCCACCAAAAAAAACTTTCTTTAATATGTGTTACGGGTGGCCTCGTCTAAGAAATCTCCTATGACTAAGATAAACTGTCTTTCTTCCATGTTGAAGTTGATGGTAGCATGTTCCTTCTTCACAAATCAGACATGCTTTATGGCCTTTAACACTATAGCCTGACAAGTTTCCATATGCAGGGAAGTCATTTATAGTATAAAAGATCATGGCTCACATTTTAAAAACCTCCTTCTTGTTCTCTTCAAAAACATCAACACCTTCGTCCCACAACTCTTTCAAGTCTTCGATCAAGGGCTCCACGTAAACATCTATATCATTTCCAGGTTGTTTTGGTCCTGAAATCAACATAGATAACATGATGTACTTTCATTTCATGCATAACAGAGGAGATAAGTTGTAAATTACCAACAGAATAGGCCATGAACTATGTATACTGCTCAGGCTACCAAAAGGATTCATGACATCTATGCTAAGCCCAAGCCTAAGGTTCCTAAGCTCTTCACTGAAGGTAGGAAATAATTGATCAATTTTCTTCCATTGAGAAGAATCAGCTGGATGTCGAAGCTTTCCATCGGATATCCTCTCATCCACATGCCATCTCAAATTTCTTGTATCGTTTTCATTAGCAAACAAGCGCTTGAACCTTGGTATGATTGGAAGGTACCACAATACTTTTACAGGAGTGTTATTTGATTTGTACCTCGGGGTTTCACATATTGGACACTGTTGTTCCTCTTCATGCTCTTTTCTATACAATATACAATCATTATGGCATGCATGGATCTTTTTAGACTTCATCCCTAGTGGACACAATATTTTCTTAGCATCATAGTATCGAGAAGGCAACACATTATCATCTGGAAGCATGTCCTTAAAAGCCTCAAGCGTTTCTGAAAAACTCTTGTTGCTCCATCCATGTCGTGCTTTCAAGCTTACCAATTTCAATACTGCTTTCAACAATTGGTACTTTTTACACCCCGGGTACAATGGCGTCTTAGCGTCACTACACATATTACCATATGCATGTGATTGCTCAAAAGTCTCTTCTCCTACATCACGAATAATATCCTCTATCTGATCATTCGTATCCGTGTCATTATCATCAAAGTTCACTCCCCCTATTGAGATAAACTTGGCATTTCTAATTCTTCACCATGCCATATCCACACTGTATAACTCTTACAGAATCCTTCACAAATTAAATGTGTATATATATCTGTAGTACTTAGTCGCTTCTCATTCAAACATATTACACAAGGGCAATAAAACTTCCTACTACCATCATCGGCATTTCTACTAGCGAAGTCTAAAAAACCCCTCACCCCATTATTATGTTCAACACTCGTTCATTTAGTGTTTATCCCACTATGATCCATATATATCTTAACACTTCTAGCACCCTGTATCCAATAACAAAAGGATAGACAAAAAAACAACAACAATAGAGTTTTAGATATTTCAACGAAATTAACAGGCACCATTTGAAACTAGTATTGTTTTAACAAACCAATAACACTGACAATAATCAAACAACCGTACTAAAATAAAACAGAACATAGAGTGGTATTAATCCAAGCCAAATATCACAGGGATATAATTAAAAGTCAGAGCATATATCTAACAAGAATGTACAGATTTAGTTTTTTCCAGATTACGTTTAAGTGCTCAAAGCAACAACAAGAACCATTTTTTCATTGAACATTATTAATTATTAAACAATGTACAACTAAATAACAGATCAAACACTAACCTGATCGAAGATCAAGAAGTAAGCTTCAACCCAAAGTCACGGTGGCGTCGACTGAGGTTAAAATGAAGTCCTCAAATTCACAGCACTGACAAAGGAAAGTCAAGTCAGAGGAGAATGGTCACTGCGGAAATTAGAGGCGGCGGCGGAGAAGACTGATGATAATCAAAGAACAACGATGACGAACACAGCAACGACAATGGTAATGACGGAGGAGAGTTGAGCAAATGAGGGACGGGACGCCATGGACAAGTTCAAAACAAGCACGGACAGAGCTCACAAAAAAATCGCAAAAAGAGAAGAAAGGGTTCATAGAGCGCTCGATCTGGGCGCGGGAGGAAAAATTAGAGGGAAAAAGCTTACCTTTAATACCTGTTTTTATTAAAAACTGGTCTTAAAATAGGGAAATTTCACATTTAAGACCGGTTTGTACAAAAACTGGTCTTAAATGTAACACATTTAAGACTGGTTTTTACCAAAACCGGTCTTAAAACGTTATCGCATTTTGAATTTAAAATGTTTTAACATTTAAGACCGGTTTATTTGTAAACAGGTTTTAAATATTAAAACATTTTAAATTCATAAAAATTTTAACACTTTAAGACCGGTTTTATTTATAACCGGTCTAAATAAATTTTTTAAGACTGGTTTTTTTAAGAACCGGTCTTCGAAGTTCAATATAATTATAAAACTGCCACCGCGCAAATTTTTAAGACCTTATCCGCCAAAACCGATCTAAATGTGATGGTTTAAAAAGGGTTTTTTTCAGTAGTGTGAGTTTCATCTTATAATCCCTAGTTAAAACTCACAACGGAGGTTCTCTTGATAGACACGATCAGATCGGATGTGCACTTTATTTTTTTGGTCTTATATGTTTTACAATTCAAACAAAAGCCGTCGCCAACTTCTATTTCTGTCAAGAATCAATGTCTAAATATATTTGGCTTCATGTTGAAAACCACAAAAAATTATGATATTGATAAGATAAAAAATACTGAGAACTTCACGTTTGTTTTGTTGTGAATTAAATCATAATACTCTCGTCAAATTACGGTTTCGGTACATAACATGATATTCTCATATCAGCTTGCAAGTCGGTAAGCTATATAACCCACACGCGTTGCATCAAAAGTGGGATTCAATCAAAGAACTTCCCATAATTATTAAGAAAATAAAGTTAAAATCTTTAGTAGCATTAATGTGCTTGAGGAAGATATTATTTTTGAATTATCAAGTTCAAATGTATCTTAAATCACACAGAGATTCAACTTTAACCAGAATTACTTAAAATCGGTGTCTCTTTCATTATGTTTATTTATCTCTAGTACAGAAGTAAAAACTACAAAAAAAACACCCGATTTCCAACGGAATTTGGGACAGAATCAGCATTTCTGATGGAATTTGTGATGGAACGCGTTTCCGACGGAAATCAATTCCGTCGGAAATCGAGTGTTTTTTTATAGCGAAATAAGAATATAGATTTGATAAAAAAAGAAAAGTGTATGTCTGGAAAAAAAATGATAAAAAGTATAAATATTGGCAAAGGATGAACGCAACAAAACACTGAAAAGCTTTGGTTAATGATGCTAAGTCTAAGTTTGCTGTGTGGACTTGGAAATTAAATAGGCTACAAAGATTGGGCAAACATGCGGCCATAGCAAAACATAGAGCCGAGAATACGGGCCGGGTCTTCACGGGCTTGGACCTAAACGGGCTAAAACCCCCCCCCCCCATTTTTAAAACCCGCAACCCTATAAGGCTGGCCCTTTACGGGCTCGGGCCTAAACGGATTTGAACTCATTTTAATTAAAAAAAATATTTTTCAAATTTTACAATTTATTTATTATTTTACCTTAAATTGAGATACATTATTTTTAAAACTCATAAATTTTTAGTTAAAATAATCATCTAAAGTCCAAATTAGCCTCTTTTTTAAAGTTTAAATGAATAAACCATTGAAGAAAATAAAATAAATCAAACAATTTAATAAGTGTTTACTTGTTATTAATACTTTATTAGGTACTTATGTGCCTCTCATATTGATAATTTGATATAATGATATTATATATATTAATTTATTTTTAAAAAATATTAAACGGGCCTAAAAGGGCCGGCCCTTTTAGGCCCACTTCCTGTTTTAGCCTCTAAATCATAAACCCGGCCCTTGAAGGAATCGGGCCTAAACGGGCCGGGCCGAATTCCCGAATCTAGCAAAACATTTTCAAATTGAAAGCTTTGAAGAATTGCAGAATTTTTACATTGTCACACTTCACACATCTCCGTTTGTCTGTTTCTTGTTCATCAGGCAAGATTGACAGGATTTTTACAATAAAGATAGATGTCACCACAATACAAGTCTAAAAGCATTTCCATGTTCCTGTTGCGTCTATACATGCCAAACTTCAATGCGTTAGCAGAGATCTTATCAGAAAATAACAAGCACGCACAAATTAAAAACAAAAACATATGGACCTTCTAGTATCATGCCTTAGCAATGAAAACGCTTCATAGAATAAAAACTAAGGAATCAGAGAGTTGAGGAAGAGGAAGTGCATGGTGATCTTGAAGGAGATGACAAGTAAGGCTTTAGTGGAACTTGTAAGGACTTGGCTTTGCCTTTAAGCATCTCCATCACTTTACTCATCCTTGGATGCTTTAAGGGTTGGTTTGTAGGCACCATCACTACAAAAAAAATAATGAATTTCCGACAAAAATGTTTCATGGCAAAATTTACCACGGAATTAGCCACGGAAAAATATTCTGTGGCAAATTTATTAGCCACAAATTAGCCACGGAATAATTTGTCATGGAATTTCTGTGGCTATTATTCCATGACTAATTCTGTAAGAAACATTAAAAAATTATTATTTAGATAAATTTAATTATTTAAAAAAATATTATTTTTGATATATATATATTATTAGTTATAAATTAATTTTAATCAAAAAAATTATAAATTTAGAAATTGGACAAAAATATAGTCATATGAAAATCTATTTAAGATGTAAAATTTTTTTAATTTGAAATTAATTTATATTAAAAATAATAAGACTATATAAAATTATTTTGTATCATTATTTAAATTTATATTTAGTTTTTTATAATAATATATATTTATGTATAAGAAATATATATATATATATATAATTGATTATATATAATAAGATTATATATACAATTATGCAATAACAAAACACCAAAGCATTCCAGACTAATTAGTAAGGCATCATGCGTGCACAAATGAGGTCCTAGGTTCGAACCACCAGGGGGTCAAGGAGTTGCATTTTCATAAAATATGGAGTGTGACACCTGGTGGGAGTTAGGAGTAGACGATGAGGTGGCAGCCTCCGGAGCTACCATGTGGCTTCTCCTAAGAATGACACATGACATTTTGAAATTAAAAAATAAGTTCCAATGGAATTCAATTTTGTCGCAAATTGCTGACAGAATTCCATCAAAAATTTTGTGATGAAATCTGATTCCGTCAAAAATTTTGTTGCAAAATTTTGCGACCGAATCTAATTCCGTCACAAATTTTGCAACGGAATCTAATTTCATCTCTGAATTCTGTCGGAAATTGGTTTGTCATGCTATTATTAGTAGTGGAATCCATTCCGTCCGAAATCCGTTTCCGTTGCAAATCCGTAGCAAATTCCGTCAGAAATTCAATGGTTTTTTTTGTAGTGCATAAGCTTGTTATCACCATCTGTCTTATCCTCTCTTTGTCACCTTCATTCCTGATGCTCCTTGGTGCAAGCTCTTCATCTATTTCTAGACGCTTGTGTATCCAATGAGGAAAATATGATTCACTGGTATTATCAACGTTCACGTTCACATTCACATTCACATTATTTCTTCCTCCAACCATTTCCAAAACCATCATCCCAATGCTATACACATCTGACTTCACTACTACAGAATATAGATATTGCTACCCTAAAAGATGTCCCTTTTTAAAATAGGGACGTCTAAAACATAGGCGGTGGCATTTTTGTAATTATGTGTGGGAACTTGGTAGCTTTAGACGTCCCAAATTTAATAATTTGGGACGTCTAAAGTTAAAAAAAGAATTTAATATTTTTTTTTTTTACTTTAGACGTCACTTTAGACTTCCCAAATTGAATTTGGGATGTCTAAAGTGGGACTTTAGACGTCCCAAATTTAATTTGGGACGTCTAAAGTAAAATAAATTTTTTCCTTTTACACTTTAGATGTCCCAAATTCCATTTGGAATGTCTAAAGTGGAATTTGGGATGTCTAAAGTGGGACTTTAGACGTCCCAAATTTAATTTGGGACGTCTAAAGTAAAATAATTTTTTTTTTTTTTTACACTTTAGATGTCCCAAATAAAGTGATGTCTAAAATTAAAAAAAAAAAAAGTTACACTTTAGATGTCCCAAATTCCATTTGGGACATCTAAAGTGTAACTTTTTTTTTATTTCACTTTAAACGTCCCAAATGGAATTTAGGATGTCTAAAATGGTACTTTAGACGTCCCAAATTCAATTTGGGACGTCTAAAGTGATGTCTAAAATAATAATAAAAAAAAATTTACACTTTAGATGTATGTCCCAAATTGAATTTGGGACATCGAAAGTAAAAAAAAAAAAAAAAATTTACACTTTAGATGTCCCAAATTCCATTTGGGAATTTGGGACATCTAAAGTGTAAAAAAAAAAAAAAAAAATTAAATATTTTTTTTTTTATACTTTAGACGTCCCAAATGAAGTAATTCGAAAATTTTCCCGTGATCTGTATTGAATATAAGGGACGCTCGTGCCTTATATTAAATAAAGGGAAGCTTTTCTTCCTCTCTCTCTCTCTCTCTCTCTCTCTCTCTCTCTCGCTCCCACAGAAGTTTTCAATTTCTTTGATAAGAGTTGCAGAGAAAGACCCACATTCTATAGATTCAAATAGCTGTTTCCTTCAGTGTTTTCGCCATCGTCTCCCCTCTCATCATGCCCTTCTGTGCATAGCTTTTTCCTTCGGTGTTTTTGCCATCGTCCCCCCTCTCATTATGCCCTTCGATGCCTCTATTTGCGACGGTAACTCTCTCTTTATCACTTCTCAAATCTTACATGCTTGTATATTTATTATTATTATATAAGTTCCTCTCTTTTTTCACAATCAGATCTGGTACAGTGCATCTGGGTAAAAAAATGGATTTTTTGAATTTTAAAGTTTAACTAAAAGAAGTTTGAACAAAGCTAGCAAAGTGGTGGAAGTGTGGTGATGCTAAAAAAGGAAATTCCCGAGCCAAAAGAGAATGGAGAAAGCTAGCATTTATGTTCAATAAAACTATTACAGAGGATTCTCGTTTGGAACTTGTGTTTGCTTTCGTAATTGATGACCTCAACATCTACAGGAAATTTGAAATTCAAATGACTTTAGAAGTCCCAAATTGAGATTTGGGAGGTCTAAAGTCCTACACAGGGGGACTTTAGACGTCCCAATTTTAGATTTGGGAGGTCTAAAGTGGAGGACTTTAGACGTCCCAAATTGAGATTTGAGACGTCTAAAGTCCTCCCTTTAGACTTCCCATTTTTTTCGGACGTCTTTTATTAAAACATATTACGCTCCCCACATAGATGTCCCCCCAATTTTTAGACGTTAAAAGTGCCAAAATAGGGACGTTAAAACCCCTTTTTGTAGTAGTGCTTCTAAGAAACTACACCAAAAGTTCTAGAAATTACTTTAGGAGCAATATATCCCATCGTTCCTCTAGCACACATCATGGACACAAACTCTCTCATTTGTCAAGCATATTTTATCCTGTCCAAAATCTAGAACCTTTGGGCAGAAGTTCTCATCCAATAGAATGTTATGAGGTTTTATGTCAAAATGAAATATTTAAGTGTTACAACCCCTATACAAATACTCTCATCCTGGTGCAACACTCATAGCAATTTTGGTGCAATTTTTCACAACTCAATTGGAGATTTCCTCAAGGAGGTCTACTTCATTTTCAAAGATGAACTTTTCTAACAATCCATTAGCCATAAACTCATAAACAAGTGCCTTTTTTGACTCTTCAAAACAAAATCCTAAAAGAGTGACAATGTTAACATGAGAAGTTTTACTTGCACTTGCCACCTCATTGATGAATTCTTCTCTGTTGTCTTTTGTTTCATTCAAAACCTTCACAACCACCAAACATTTGTCATGTAACTTCCCCTTGAACACGCAGCCATAGCCTCCTCCTTGGCCTAATTTTTCCTTGAAACAATCAGTCATTTTCTTTATCTCCAAGTAGCTATATCTTTTTGTGCCAAGTGACCCATGGCTCTTTAGAATGGCCTTAAAATGTTGTTGAGCTTTATATTTGTTTTACCATAATAACGTCCTTCTAAAATAGAAAATTATAGGAACAAAAACTCCGACCATTACTGCTGTAGAAAATGTGATCAATAAGATTAAAGGTGAGATTATGCAAAACTTTGGGGCATTAATGAGTAACGTAAATATTGATTAGATACCCTATTGTTTATGAACAACTCTTCTGTCATATCCCGATTTTTGGCCTATAAATTTAAGAATTAGCTTAAAATAAGTAAGGGCGTGTTTGATTTTGTTTTTAAAAACAATAAAACCTGTTTGGCAAATTGTTTTCAAAAAATTGTTTTTAAAAACAAAAGGTTGTTTTTAAAAACTAAAAAATAAAAATAGTTTTTATTTATTTTTTTTATTTTTGTTTTCCTATTTTCTATTTTTTGAGGCCGCAATTTATCCACTATTGACACTACATTATCAGTGATGACCACCGCCACATCACCACCGGCAACCACACCGCCACGTCATTTCAAAAATATATTTTTCAAAATAACTATCCAAGCATTTTTTTTTTATTTTTAAAACCTGTTTCCAAAAACTGTTTTATAAAACTATTTCTGAGAACAAAAAATAGATAATAAAATCAAACAAGCCCTAAGTTATTAAGCACAGTTGAGCAAAAAGTCCTACAAATGCCCTGAAAGAATAGAATGATTTTCAAATTTAGATCTCTCGAATAAAGGTTAAATGAGTAATTAAATGTTAGTTGAAGGCCAAATAAAGTAGTAGAATCTCCGAGGTAACATTGTATATCTATTGTCCTGGGTTTGGGCAAAAGCATAATTTATGAAAATTACGGCACAAGAGTAATTTTGAAAGTTATACTCAAAATTTCAAAAAAAATCCCCCGATACACAAGAAGTTAGAGAATAATTTCCATGACTACATTGAAGGCTTAATTGAGGTATAAATGAGAAAATGACCTCAAAAAGGAATTTTAAATAATTATTATAATTTGGTTAATTAAAGGATAATTAGCCAACTTTTATTTTGAAAAATATCATGAGGCCTCAAATAATTGAGAAACATTAGAGGAAATTTTGTTAAGATTAATATGAGTTTATAAAAATGGTTTCATGCCCTAAAAATTGAAATTATATCTTAAAGAATATTTTATGGGCATTACATCCAAGAATAAGTCAAAATCTTGGGAATTATGGGAAAAATACTTAAGGATCAAATTGAGTTTGAGAAATGTTAGGGAATGACTCCCTAATAAATTTAAATTTTTGATTATATCACTTTGGTCCTATGATAGAAAAACTTTCAAGAAAATATTTGTAAATGATTAATTACATACATGTCAAGAAATTGTCCTAAATGCCCATCATAAGTCCAAAATTCATTTGGACCAATTGAGGGCCCAAGAACGAGGGTGAATGGCGTGGGTTGAAGTATGATTATGAGGGGAAATTGTTAAATTAATTGGGCCATATTCAAGAAGCAAAATGAAAATAGGTACGATTTTGTTGCAAATTCAACATCTCCTCCAGTTTCTTTGCTCAAGACTGCCTATGGTTCCTAAAACCTATCTTTATTTCATGTTTAGCATGAGGGGAAAATGAAGTTAGGATTTCAAGAGAGGAACTTCCAAAGAATCAAACAAGGGGCCAAGGTAAGTGGTGATTGTTGATGTATTGATGTTGCTTTAATGATGTGGATGATAATAGATTGTGTTGTTTTTTGAATTTGTGAGATTTCGGGAAGTGAGATAAACCAAGGGAGGTGCTGTCAAATTTTGAAAAAAGTATAGAAAGCTTGATTTAATAGTAAATCAGAATTAAGAAAGTTATTAGAGATATATGGAAATACGGTGGTTTATGGATTGGAATGTTGGAAATCACTTTTCCTTTCCCAATTGATAGCCACTGCATGTACAGGGCAGTTTAGCAGAGCTGGAATTTGATTTTTTTTTAATGCTTCCAATGAGTCCGAAATGAAAAATTGTGTATGGTACATGTGGTAAAATAAGTTTGGAAGCATTAGACATCGAAGTGAAATTTTTGCCCCTTTATTCATCACATTTCTGTTTTGGCCTAGATGAAAGGGAAGGAAGTTTATTTTGATCCAATAGAGCTTCAAAATGATTTCCTCATGAAAAATTGCGTGGTAAAATGATGGCACAAGACTTTTTATGTCAAGGGAAAATAAAGGAAAAGAATTAAGATAAGGAAGGAATTAAATGGAGTTTAAATTGTTAAGAGTTAGCAATATGTTTAATGTCTCTAATAGTTCTAATATATACTTCATGGCATATATTTATGGCTAATGGATGCCATGGAAAAGGAATTGGAGGTTTGGTCAAGGTGGATCAAGTTATAGAAGCAAAGAAAATAAAGAGGATTTAGTAAAGCTAAAAGGTAGTGAACTTATCCTCAATGGGTGCTTGGTATTTATTTATGCTTGTGTGATGATATGTTTGATCGCTTAGCTTGATTACGTGAAGCATGAATTAATTTTTGATGCTCCGTTTCTAAGTTTTCCATGGCCATGTGTGATATATTAAACCTTGAGCATGCAAACATGTCATTATGGTAGTCATAAATACATATAATGGGATGCAAGCATGTCATGGACCAAGCTTTTGCCATGTAAACATGAATGATATTGTTTGCTACTAGGATTCTTTGGATTTCACCCACCAATAACTAACCATATTAGATTATGAGCCTCCAAGCGAAAAGCTAAAGCATGAAGAAATGGCAAGTGTGGAAGGAGGAATGAATTTCCTATGGCATTATTTTGCTACAAGTTGTTAAATGTATAACAAATTCCATAAGTTGTGTAATTTAATTGTGAGGCCTTGGGATGTATATTTTATATGTAATATAAACAATAAGTAATTATATGCCTAAGTGTGGCCTTGAAAGTATGATTTTAAGATGCATAATCATGACTGTTCAGATTGAACTATTTTCAGAGCATGGTCAATGCTTGGTTTAATAACACATAGTAGATGATGACCAATGATCATGATGATTATTATGCCCAAAATAGACATAGAGAGTGTATAGAGTTATGATGTGTCAGTACTGTATTGTACTAGATGCTTTGTTATTTTGTGTAGAGCCGGGAAATCGGGCCGAGCCAATCGGGTCGGCCCGTTTAAGCCCTGTTAAGTCTCGGGCCGGGCTTGTAAATTAGAGACTCCAAAGAAAGTCTGGCCTAAAAGGGGGGCAGGGTCAAGGGCCGGCCCGTTAGGCCCTTTTTTTTGCCCCTACCGCCTCCCTACCCCTTGCCCAGTTGCTTCTTGCCCAAAAATTCTTGATATTTTTACTCCTCAAGTAGAGCATACTACACAAAGTGAAGCATAATCAAATGTCCTTAAAATTGATGATAATGGTGAAGAAGATGAAAATGATAGTTGTCATACTAATATTGTGTAGAGGTTAAAGTGTTTAGTTTCTTGCCTTCTTATGCTTTGGTCTTTATGTGAGTTATTATGGGCATGATTTTACTTTTGATTATGCATTAGTAACTGTGTTTGTTTCTTGCGTAAGACATGTTTAAACTTTAATGTTGACAATATTTATGTGTTAAATTAGAACTTTGTATATCCCTCTAAAAGAAAATACGTAAGAAAAATAGTTAAATATTATGAAAAGGACTTTCTAGCCCTGCGGCCGGCCCTGACCCTGATGTTCTCGGGTCGGGTTTTGAAAAACTACAATTTTCCTGACCCTGAGCCTTTTAGGCCCTGGCCCTTCAAGGGCTAGCCCTGATTCCCAGCTCTAATTTTGTGGGTTTTGTATATTATTAGGGCCTTAGTCTCCTAAAGCCCATTAAGCCTATTAGATATATTATAAATAGGCTCAAAGACATATCTGATGTACGGATGCTTCCCATTATTCAATTAATAATATACAAATTGTTCTGGGCTATGCCTGTGTTTACATAGAATCAAAGCCATAGGTTGGGTAGCTAAATCCATCTTGTAGAAAGAAGGGTCGGGCAATTAAATGGAACCCGAAAGGAAGCAAACCCAATTGAGGCAACCCAATAGTGTCATTCATGGATTTCAAACGACACGATAGCATCATTCTTGGAAACTAAGGTTCAGATTTTTCTCCCTTTGTTGTGATGGGCGACGAAAAGAACGGCAAAGATAAATCAATGGTGGTGGCCTTAGCTTCACTCATCCGATGTACTTTTCTGGTTTTATGAGGGTGAACTTTGCCGGCTGAAATTTATCATGCTCATCTAGCCACGCATCTTCACGAACTCTTATGACTCGTAAATCTTTCCTCTCTTAAAAATGATCTTTTGACTTATCTTCCTCCATTGTTAAGGCGTAAAAGTCCTGCCCGTCTTTCACTCTGTTTTTGACGCATCATCACTTTTTCTGAATTCGAACTCAACATCCTCAAGCTGCTATAAGATATCTGCACCGGATAAATTCTGAGGTGGGCCTCTTATTTCTGGTTTCCTATTGAAGTAATTCCATTGCAATCTAAACTTATGCCTTCCATCGAGAAACCTCCGATGACCCATAAAGCACCACTTCCGACTGTGGGAAAGGCGCATTGTGTTAGAGTTAAAATTGCAAGCTAGACACGCTGACTCAGTATGCACATTCCACCTAGATAATGTTCCCAGGCTAGGAAAGTCATTAATCGTCCACATCAAGGCTGCACGCAAGTTGAACAATGCCTTTATATAGGCATCATATGTCTCAATGTCGACATTCCATAGGTTAAGCAATTCCGCAATAAGCAGTTGGAGATATATATTGATGTCATTACCTGGTGCCTTTTTGCTTGGAATGATCATAGACAAAATGAAGGAGCTTTATTTCATACACATCCAAGGGGTAAATTGAAGGGAACTAAGACTACTGGCCAAATACTGTAACTTGTGCTAAGATTCCTAAATGGATTAAAATCGTCAGTCACCAAAGGAAACCTAACATTTATGGGGTCAGCCGCTAAAGATGGAAAGTCTTTGTCGAACATTTTTCAGGTGTCTACATCTCGAGGATGTCTTAATTTATCATCTTCATTCTTATCAACCTCATGCCACATCATGTGCTCCGCTATTTTGGACGACATAAACAATCTTTGTAAGTGCGGCTTCAAAGGGAAGTATCTGAGAATCTTTGCAAGTTTTTTCTTCTACTTTTCCCCTTCTGAATTTTCTTGTACCTCTATGTGTGACATCACTTACAAGTCTCCCTGCTGTTATCATCTCCCCAATACAGCATACAATCGTTGGGGCATACATCAATTTTTTGGTAGTTTAAGCTCAATCTGTTAATAATCTTCTTGGCCTTGTAGAACGTTATGGGAATCTCCAAGTTGAGGAATGCATCTTATAATGATTCCAGCAACATCGACATTCCCTTATTGGTGATTCCACACAAGCACTTGATATGATACAACTTGATTAAGAAAGATAATTTAGAGTATTTTTTACAACCTTGATATAAAGGACGATCTGCTTCATCCATCAAGCTAAAAAAATTCCGAGCTGCTTCATTCCTCATGAACACCGGCTCTGAACCCTGCACTTCTTCATTGAAGTTGTCATCTTGAAAACCAAAGGCATCATGCATAGCATCATTAATTAGATCATTTTCATCTAGTTGAACTCCTACTTATGAACTTCGAGGAAGAGCATCATCATATCTCATACCGGCCTTCTCACCATGAACTCCCCAGAACGTATAGTCTTCCGGGAAAGGCTTCATAAGCAAATTTCCTTAACAACTTGTCATGCATGCCACTTCTTGAACTTGCATCTCCGACACGGACAGACGATCTTGCCATTATAACTGGTGTGAGAGAATGCAAAATCCAAGAAATTGTTTAATTCGTATAAGTATTCTGGAGAATTGTGTGGCAACCTGATCCATAACTTATCCATAGCTAGTGAGAAAGAAATTTTAGTAAAGAAGATGAGTGAATAAAGAATTACGGATGCCTAGAAGCTTATATTCAATTTCTCTAA
The DNA here is from genome assembly GCA_963855925.1 of Inga laurina. Classification (NCBI taxonomy): domain Eukaryota; kingdom Viridiplantae; phylum Streptophyta; class Magnoliopsida; order Fabales; family Fabaceae; genus Inga; species Inga laurina. The sequence continues at coordinate 8,715,178 of OY979712.1, read as the reverse complement.
CATTTAACATTTTGTAGTAGTTATAAAACCGCTGCCAAAACCGCTACTGAGTACATGTTTGTAGCGATTATATTATCATAACCGCTACAAATTTTCATGTCCGTTGGCTCTTGACAAAATTTCATTTCCACTTTGTAGCGGTTTTAACAATATAACCACTACAAATTTGATGACCGTTGGCAGGATTTGAAATTCAAATTTCAAATGTATGACATGTTGCAGCAGTTATAATATATAAACTACCACAAATGTTCATTACCGTTGGATATCAAAACAAATTTTATTTTTCATTTGTAGCGGTTTTTGTAGTGAAACCGCTACAAATATAAATTTATTATTTTATTACCATTTATAGCGGTTTAGGATTATTAACTGCTACAAATATCCACATGTGGGAAATGCAAAATTTCAAATTTATTTTTGTAGCGGTTTAGGTTGGTAAAACCGCTACAAAAATAAATTTATTATTTTATTACCATTTGTAGTAGTTAAAAATATTAAACTGCCACAAAACCTAAATATTTTGTAGCGGTTGTATCTCTATAACCGCTACAAATAAAAAATTTATTATTTTTTTCCTTAAGTTTTTTTGTTACTTCTAAAAATGTAAATATAACAATCATAGATGAAAAAAGAATGCAACAATGCTCTGAAAATATAAATATCCAATTTATTTATAGATGTTTGAAAAAAAAAAAAAGCTAACTAATCACAAACATAAATTAACTACCCAGAGGATGATGATCAGGTCCTCCTTCAGGGGGGCTCTCTCAGGTACGGTTGTATCAGGCCACTGAGCAAAGTGAACAACACCATCATCATCAGGAGAAGGCGCTAGCTAGACGACAAACTGAGGGATATCGGGGACCTGTGGATGCTCCTTGTCAGGGAACAGGGGACTCAACGACCGCTCTAGCATGTAGTTTGTGCTATCCCGCCATTACATATGATAGGCATAGTAGTAATTGGCTTGCTACTGCATCTGATGGGCCATCACAACCTGTGTCCTAGCAACCTCCGATCGGAGCTCCTCAACAGATTCATCCCTCAGACATTTGACCCTAGACATATGTGCTCTCGAGTTGCCAGTCTCGGTGGTGCTGCTCCTGGCGTTGACCATGCTAGGTCTGGCACCTATCCCCATCCCCCTCACGTGACGGGGGTGCTCAACTGGACCTAGACCTACTTTCAATTGCATAGTGGGTCTGGGTCTGGACCCCTATGACTCCTAGGTTTGGGTTTCTTGCAGCTCAGCCTACACCTGCTATATCTGCTCCTGCTATTTTATGAAATAATTAATTATTATTATTATGCACAATAAATTATTATTATAAATTAATAAATTTACTTACAATGGCCTCCTCTGCCTACTCAAAGGTCAGAGTCCTGTCACAATGTCCTTGGGTGATAGCAAATAACTCCCCTAGTCCGTCCGACAGTTCTCCTGCTGTACCTTCTTCTCCTAAAACAATTTAAAAATTAAATAAGTATTATGAACAATAAAACACTAAATTTATAATTAATAAATAACCACCTAAAAGTAATTAAGATTATCAAAAATTACCAGCTTATTGTAAGTGACAGCAAAGGTCTTTGATCCTGCTATGTAGTGGATCTTCTACTACCCTTAGCACCTCGTATTCCTCTAAGAAAGCGTCTGCAAAGAAAAAAATATTAAAAGCAATTTAATTATTAAAAACATTGAATTTATGAAATTTATATTAAAATTATAATTAAAAATAAATTACCTACCCCTCTGTGCTCCTCTTGAATTAGACAAAGCTGGCCTAATCGTTATTCATACTGTGGAAGAGACGATTCCTCCTGTTCCTCCCACCGTCGCCCATCTTCATCAGCGTGAACCTCTACTGGTTGTCCCGGACGGCAAACATAAGCTATAACACAACTGAATAAAAATTAATTAAATATGACTTATTATAAATTAAACAATTTATAAATATTATTTAAATACAATTAATTACAAAATATATAATATAATTAAATACAATCAGTTACGTACATTTACCGTGTCGTCCCACGCCAGGTCCTTCGACCCCTTGGGAATGTTCCTCCACGTCCTGAAGTGAAAGGGGAACCGCATCCAATTCGAGCCCAACTCATTCAGGAAGTGGTTGAACAGCTAACCCACATTGTTGATAGGCTGGTCCGTGGCCTTATTCCACATAACTACAACTCGTAGTGTCCGGTCTAGGCTGTTCAAACCGGCCACATCCAGCTTCCTCTTAGATGTGTTCCCCTGCTCATCTGCACAATTTATCTTGGACCTGCACCTCAAACCCAGTCGACAGAGAAGACAACCGTCAAGGGTTGTTTTGTTCCTGCGCCTCCTCCTCATCTAAGAATCGCTCCATGTCACTGAGCGGAATCGAGATATCGAACTCCTCAGCCTCCTTGTAGTCGTTGAGACTTAGCAAGCCTCCCTCTCACAGAAGAGTCTTAGGCACCAATGGTGGGGTCGCCTCCTGTGGGGCCATCTGCTGTGGTTGTGGTGAGGCTGACTCCTATGGTTGCTGCTACGCGATTGACCCCAGCCATGGCTTGGTGGGGATGTGCCTACCCCTACGCTGCCCTTTGCCGCCGCCTCTCCTACTTCCGCCTCTGCAGCTGCTCCCCCGTAAAATAGGTCTGGGGGGAATTTCAGCCTCCTTCCCCTTCCCCTTCCCCTTTTCTCTCTCAGAAGTCATAATAAAAATATATCTATACAAAAAAAAATATATTAGTAAAATTTATATAAAAAATATAAAATAATTGCCACAAAAGATAAAAAGCACTTAAACTTAACTAACCTCATGTAATAAACTCCCTCAAAAGCTTCGGCAGAACCTCAGATCTCGAGCTAAATCTCAAAGGGCGTGACTAAGAAATCAAAATGGCAAAATGAGGAAAGGAGGAGGTGGGCGGCTTTTATAATGCTAGATTTTGTAGCGATTATAAGATAAACCGCTACACCAACTGCTACAAATCTGGAAACCCTACCTCATTTGACGTGAACATTTGTAGCAATTATTTATAACGGCTACTAACAAACAAACAAACCCTTTGCATTCTATAGCAGTTATTGCTTTAAACCGCTACAAAGTTTCAACACACTTTGTAGCGGTTATGACTAACCACTACAAATATGCGTCTCTTTCCATTATGTAGCGATTACTTTGATCATGACCGCTACAAAATAACCGTCATAATTATCGCGCTAGCTTCGCGCTAGGTGGCACCAAGCTAGCACCAATTTTGTAGCGGTTTATGTACTATAACTGCTACAAAATAATCATGGCAAATTTGGCACAAGCTTGGTGCCAAATTTTGTAGCGATTTAAAATTATTAATCGCTACAAATTCCGTTCCCTTATCCCGCACCATTTGGCGTCAGGTGACTTGTCGCAAAATCACTACAAATACACACATTTGTAGCAGTTTTTTTACTGCTACAAATCCACTGCTACGAATTATCTTTTTTTTTTTGTGGTGCTAGTTGACAACAATAATCCCAAAAACATGGAAAATTTCCAGAAAAACAAATGTCATGCAAAAAATCAGGTTTCAATAAGCAAGATTAGTAGCAGGCAAGTCAAATTCCTTTATTTTATTTTATTTTTCTAATTGTGGGATGCACATCTCAGATTTTCAACCACAAACACATCAAAATGCAGTAATTAAGGATATCAAATCCCATTTTGTCTTTCTCAGAATTTCTAATCAGTAACAACATAGAGGTTCAAATTCAGGATCAATGCATTCGATTGCATAGTCTCAAGTAAAATGGGATAGTCTATGCACTTGACAGTAGTGCTTAAACATAGCGCTACTACAGAAGCAAAGTAAGCTCCAGTAGTTTTGAACTCAAGCAAAACAAAATGACTTTCTCTAAGAAACAAAATGACAAAAGTATTGCATAGCATCATAGATGACCATGTTTGAATTCAGTCTCAACCATTTCCTACTCAGTTTCAAACTCAAATATTTAGTTTCGAAGAACCCTAAACCCAGAACCCATCCAACAAGCATAAAGCATCAATCTTGTATTATTAACTCCAGTTAAGGGAATAAATTTTTAACTTTTATGTGATTCCCGTGAAGCTTGTAGAGGTTCAAAGAACACCAAACCCAAAACCCTAAACAAGCCACACACACCTTCACAAATAGCCACAGACACAAGAAGGAGGAGAATCATGATTTCAACAATAATTGAGAGGGAAATAATAGTGGAGATGCCAGAAAAGAGTAGTTGGAGTAGTTCGACAAGCGTGTGGAGACATGGTGGGAATTTTAAAATTGTGAGAATAGGGTTTAAAAAGGGATTTTAAAGCCATATATTTGACAGTTTATTTTGAAAAACCATCAAATATATAAGTTTAATGGTGTTTTGATACATAACCGTCATATATTAATAGAATATTGTTAGCCATCTAGCTTAACCCCAAGCGCACGAATCATCACAAGTAGTATAATAATATCATTCCCACGAGGACTAAAGCAAAAATGAGGTAATTATCACACTTATGTTCTTAATTAGGTTGAGGGACAATAATTTGAAAGAAATTTTATATTTAAGAATTAATTGATTAAACTAATCAATCTCTTGTGTTAATTTATAAGGACTAATTTTAAACACCAATCTTAATCTGACAATGCTAGATTAATAACTATATCTCTATGATACTAACAAATCATCAATTTAATACCTAAACTTCAAGTCTAACATGATTTTACCCAAGTTTTATACTTAAATTATCTTTCTCAAGAGTAATTTAAACGAACAATACAACTAAATGGTGTGCAGGCATTTAGAGGTATTAAAAGTAAGATAAAACTAATACAAAAAAACTTCATTCGATGTAAAAAGAGAGTAAATAATTAATTCAATCCATAAATAGGTTTAAGAAAAATCCTAGAACGAGAAAATTAGCTACTCATATTCATCATAATTAAATCACAAAAATGGCAATAAAACATTTCAGAGTTCAGATTTAGAAAGAAAAAACTGATACAATTTATCTTCAAGTTCAAACTCTCCTTATTGATCTCCAAATCGATCACAGCGTCGTTTCTCCCGATGATGATGATGAAGGTCACCTACAGCTTCGGACGTGTTCACGCTCTCGTCCGATATCTGACTCTGCTTCTCAGCCCTTCTCGGTGTCTCGGCCCTAATTCTCCTTCTCATCCTCTCTCAGGTTTTTTTCTTTTTGTTCCCTTTTAATAGATATAACTTAAGGCTTTTCATTTTTTCTTTGGGCCCCACGTTTCTATCCCAATTCCTTAAAAGATATGATATATCATATATGTTTGTCCGATCTGCATCTTCATGTTGATCTCTTCTTTTCTTCACGTGGGACCCATGACTCTCCTTTAGCTCTTTATCTACCTCTTCCTTTTCTTTCAACATATTTGCCGACTTGTGGGCATATATTTTTTTTATTTGTCTTCTCCTTTGAATCTCCTGCAAAATAAGATCAGATATGCGTAGATTTTCTGTTAAAATTTTTGATTATCCTATCATTAACATAAAGATAGAAAAGTATACCGAAACACCTTGGGTTCAGTGGCGAGGGGATTGCTCGATGAGTGACAGGTTGTCCACCTGTCATGAGTTCGATCCCTGGAAAGTGGCATTTGTGAAATGTCTCCATTGGGGTGTGAGGTAGGCGATACTGGCTGGTGGTGGAATGGGTGTCCCTGGGGAAAGGTACCAAAGTGTTTCCTGCCCTTTAGCCAGGGGGTGGCGGAGGCCCGTGTACTCACCTGCCTGGTCCGTGGCCCCATGAAGCACCAGTACCCCTCCCTGGCCTGGGATGGGCTAAGCCTGAGCCCTCCCCCAAACTTTTTATGTATCAAAAAAAAAAAATAAAGATAGAAAAGTATATAAAAGATAATTAAATAAACATAAAATATTAATAAATACAGTGAATATATCTAAAATATATACCTATTTAATTATAAAATATATACTTATCAAACTCCCTCACACTAAATTTTTTGCACTCCTGGGCAAAGAAAAATCAATCTTAAGAATAGGTTGAAGAAAGAAGAGAGACAAATTGAATCAAATAAGAAACTGAGAGAACTCAAGTAAACATACCTTAGGAACTAAGTGTGCAATATGGGTTGCCAATCACATATAAAAAAACTCATATTAAGATATGAAGTTTAAGAAGATTAAATCCAGGAAAAATAGTCACACAAGGGTATAAAGTGTATCACTCCACTCACTAGCATATAGGTTCTTTTTGCTCAGTTAACTTGTTCAATCACCCTACCATAAGCTTGTAATAGTTCTAATTTTCTATCACCAGTCACATGTCTATTCAAAACTCAAGAGGACTTTATGGCTTATAATGTAGGAATATAGGCTGCGTGGAGTGTAGTACTGGTAATGCGGGTTGGCCAGCCCGCGCGGGCAAGGGGTGTATACGGGGCAGGCTGATGTAGCCCGCCCCCTTCGCGAGCTGGCTTTTGTCGGCCTGAGCCCGTTTAGGCGGGCTAGCCCGCCAGCCCGTCAATCTTTCACCCGCTCATATCACACTTCTTTTCTGTTATACATTTATGTTATGAAGTCAATTTCATTTTTACTTTCCTTTTTTTCCATCTATTCACATCACAAAACTATATAAACACATCTCTTTTAAATTTAATAATAGTAGAATAAATAAATATAATATGAAAATAAGTGTCAAATAAAAAATATGAGGAATTAATTAAACATATCATCAAAGGAAAGAAAATAGGGGATACTAAGAGGGCATTTGAGGAGAAAAAAAATAAAAACAAAACAAGGCGGGCCAGCCCACGGGCTAAACGGGCTGGGCTTGTTTAGCCCAAATACGTCAGGCCACAGTAATCCGCTTGGTTTTGGCGGGCCAGGCCCGTTTTACCGGCTCTAGTGGAGTGAATGATGAATATTAAGCAATATGCATGTAGATCATATTATACAGATAATTTAATGTAATAGTGATATGTGTGTTATTCTTCAAAATTCAAGAAGGTTATTCTCTAGATATATATATATATTTTTTAACTTTTTCTTTCATCTTGAGTTGTTGTAGGTTCTCCTTTGACACGACCTTGCACATGGGTGATGCAATACCGGTTACTCAGTTACTCCAACAAGTGCATCAAGAGACTTTTAGCCCAACTCATAGCCCTCTTTGACTTTACTGTTTGACGTGAGTGCCAACCTTAGTGATGAAGTGCCCCTGGTTACTAAGTGAGGTGAAAGAAGCCATTGGAGTTGTGTTTGTTTGTTTGTTTGTTTTTTTTTGAAATACCCTCCAACATAAAAACACTAACAGCGACAATACCACATCTTGTGATTTGATAACATGAGCAAATTGTTGCAATAATGATTGTACATGCATATTAACTTAATATAGATATCATATACGAAAAGAAAAAAAAATGATGGGCTCAAAGGGGTAGCAACAGATGAAATGTTTGTAGCTTGTGTTTAGGATTTAAGGATATAAAAATGAAAGCCTTTTTCCTATTAAAGAATTGCACATGTATTAGGTCGCAGTGAAAAGAAATAAGACAAATTCTGAAGTGTATGTAAGTTGAGACAAGTGAAATATCACATTAGAATCGAATGTTTTATGGGCTCAAATTTCCTTCCAACAGGGTTATATTATCTCACCCAATTTAATCAAGTGAAACAATATATCATCATATAAATTGTAATATATGTAATCAACTTCCCTTCATGCAACTAGTAACTAAACTACATTTATTCAAATCCAACAATCTCAAAATCAAGACAAAATGCCTCTTTTCTCTTCATTATTTTTTTGAAAAAATATCAATTAAATTGCGAGTCCTAATTCACTCCCCTACACTTAAATCAAGCATTGTCCTCAATGTTGCAAAAATTAATAAAGGAGAAAGAAACTAGTACTCTCCTAGTTTAAGTCTCTGATTCTGATGTGGAGTTATTCCTCTAGTAATTCAATGATGTTTCAAATTTGAGGGAGGAAAGAGCACACGAGCTAGAACTTGTAGTTGCAAGAGGAGCAATCACCCTAAAGCCTGAATAACTATGAGAAAAAAAAATAGTAAATAAAAATCAAATCATTGGGTTGCCTTCCAACAAACGCTAAGTTTATAGTCTTCAGCCAGACGTTAGAAAACAAGCACCTAATCATAAGTATCAAATACTATGACCACCTTGTCTCTATTTATTTTCATGCAACAAAGTTTAAAACAAAAAAGGTGCTCATTCACGTTAATTGCATGTACTTCATCAATCATTAGCAATCTCATAGTACATGCATTCATTAAATTCAAAGAAGACACAACATGGATATTTAGACAATCAAATGTATAAGCTTCTAAGAATTTAGGACACCTAATAAAATCTACTTGACTCCCACCAATAAAAGTCAAAACTTCAATAGGAGAATTATCTATAACAATTCTTGGGAACTTCACACTTACCTCATCATCAAACTCACATGCATTAGGTTCCACAACTGAAATCTCTTATAGACACTCAATATTGTTTTCTCCTTTATTAATTTCTAACTCACAATCACCCCAAATATTATCACAATCTAGTAGTGGTACTTCTTTACTCCCGATAGTCAATTGTTCATTTGATATCTCATCTTCTATAGGAGAACTTTTTGATATATCATAAAAAATTCCTTCTTGATTCAAAGACTCAAGATTAGAAGCCGCTTCATCAATTTGAAATTCTACATCTTGAGCATGATCATTAGTTTTCTCTTCTTGAAAAATTCTCAAGAATTTATTTTGACTATCTAGAAGATGTTGAAGCAAATCCTTTGTTGTAAGCTCCTCATCCTCAATGGAGGTTATTTCATTTACATGAGTATTAGGTGATATATGAGGATGTGATGCATATGAAGGAAAAGAATAATTAGAATCCCAAGATAATGATTGCTCATGATTCCATCCAGGGCTAAGAGTATAATCATGTGAATTAGTTTGAGCCCTAGCAAAATCATCCTCCCCATAATCTAAGGTTGAGACATAGGGACATTACACACTCAAGTGAAAATATCCACAAGAACTACAAATGTACTCACATGGAGGTTCACCTGCATAAGAGTAATAATAAGAATTTGTATAATTATTTTTATGCTCAAATTTACCACTTTCCCCATTAGTCCACCAAAGATAATCCATAACAATTTAAAACCCAATTGTAATTGATCACACAATTGTAATAATTAACCATACAAACTTTTGCCGTTAGTCCCCGGCAACGGCGCCACAAACTTGTTAGCCGTCTAGTTTAACTGCAAAGCGCATGGATCATTACAAGTAGTATAATAATATCGTTTCCACAAGGACTAAGACAAAAATGAGTTAATTATTACACTTATGTTCTTAATTAGGTTGAGGGAGAATAATTTGAAATAAATTTTATATTTAAGAATTCATTGATTAAAAGAGAATTTCAAGACAGGAAGAACCTAGAATTATCTATCCCCTTTATATTTCATGAACTAGTTAATTTACCCTCAATAAGCAATAAAACAAAGATATGTATTTATTTAAGATTTAAAGACATTCGATAATGCTCTCTCAATTCTAAACCAAATATTTATCCTAATAAACTAATCAATTTCTTGTGTTAATTTATAAGGGCTAACTTTAAACATCAATCTTAATCTGACAATGCTAAGTTAGTAACTATATCTCTATGATACGAACAAACTATCAGTTTAATACCTAAACTTCAAGTTTAACATGATTTTATCTAATTTCTATACTTAAATTATCTTTCTCAAAAGTAATTTAAATGAACAAAAGAATTAAATGGTGATCAGGCATTTCGAGGCAATAAGAGCAAGATAAAATCAATACAAAAAGACTTCATTCGATGCAAAAAGAGAGTAAATAATAAATTCAATCTATAAATAGGTTTAAGAAAAATCCTAGAATGAGAAAATTAGCTACTCATATTCATCATAATCAAATCATAAAAATAGCAATAAAACATTCCAGAGTTCAGATTTAGAAAGGAAAAACTGATACAATTTATCTTCAAGTTCAAGCTCTCCTTATCGATCTCCAAATCAATCACAGCGTTGTCTCTCTCGATGATGATGAAGGTCACCTACAACTTCGGACGTGTTCATGCTCTCATCCGATATCTGACTTTGCTTCTCAGCCCTTCTCCGAGTCTCGGCCCTGATTCTCCTTCTTATACTCTCTCAGGTTTTTTTTTTTGGGAGAATTGCCCAAAAATACCTTGGAGGCAAATTAATTGCTGATTGCTACCATAGAAGATTTGTTGCATATAACGGAAGATATTTTGCACACAATAAAAAATTGTTTGCATATTTATATGAAAGATTTTTACACACACAAAAGATGGTTTGCACAAAATAAAAGATTGTTTGCACTCTTAGTAGCAATGAATAATTAATTTACTTCCAAAAATTTTTTTGGATAATTCTCCCTTTTTTTTTTTCTTTTTGTTCCCTTTTAATAGATATAACTTAAGGCTTTTATTTTTTTCTGCGGGCCCCACGTTTCTATCCCAATTCCTTAAAAGATATGATATATCATATATATTTGTCCGATCTGCATCTTCATGTTGATCTCTTCTTTTCTTCATGTGGGACCCATGACTGTCCTTTAACCACTTTTTCTGCCTCTTCCTTTTCTTTCAACGTATTTGCCGCCTTGTGGGCATATATTTTTTTATTTGTTTTTTCCTTTGAATCTCCCTGTAAAATAAGATCAGATAGTTTTCTATAAAAATTTCTTATTATCCTATCATTAATATAAAAATAAAAAAATATATAAAAGATAATTAAATAGGTATAAAATATTAATAAATATAGTGATTATATTTAAAATATATACCTATTTAATTATAAAATATATATTTATCAAATATATATAACAGTTTTTTAGAAACTATCATTAAGTAAACGATATTTTTTTTCCTAAAAAAATCAAGCTTATATATCACGATGGTCATATAAAAACATTAAATATTATCTTATATACTTAACGATTTTTTTAAATAACTATTATATATTTCTTTCCTGTAATTCCGACTATTTATATTTAACAAAGAAAACCGTTAACTATGAAGTGTCAAATCTACGCGATTCTACAACAGTAACACACACATGTGCAAAACAAGAAACAGTTCTCTGCATAGAGACTGTTGGTTTTTGCCGTTGTCACATATCTACTTTTGTCTATCACATATCACGTACGCTTGTATGTATTGTTTCACTTCTCCACTGTATGCTTCATTAAAAGTTAAAACTAACGAGTGTAATGAAAAATATATCGACTTGCCTGTAAATCCAGAATTTAATGCCTCTTGCCTGTAAATCCACACGACACTAATCTGTTAAAAAAGCTTTTTCCCCACAAGAAAAACATTATTATTATTTACTTATACTTTATTGATTTTATTAAATTTTTGGTTTACACTCGAGTATTCTCTGGGTAGGCAATCCTATATACCATTCTTAAATAAAAAATATAATAGATTATCTAGAGTTTTTAAGTATATTAGCATTACATAAATCTATTCCGACATAAAAATAAATTATGCAAAGCCCCTTTAAATTGTTTAATATTTCATATTTTTTAAATGGAAGAATCTCACTTAAATTCATTATCAAAACCCTAAGAAGGTCAAGAGGCTTTTTCAGGGATTTCTGAATTTGTTGATTTTATCATCATGTCTTGCTATTTTCTCTGCCTCTTCTCTCTCCATAGATGTGAATTCATGTCTTAGTTTCTTCTTTGAGTCTTTCCACATGATGAGCATGCGATCTCTTCCCCTCAATACCATAATAGTGCACCTGTCAGATAAGGAAGTATACTCTAATCCTTCCTGGCTGTAACATATTAATGTTTTCAATTGACAGAAGCATATTTCAATCGGCAATCACATACACCTTTTGGTTAGAATAGTCAATCGTCGTGCTCGCCATTGTTTTCTTTCATTATTTATCATTGTAACCAAATTTCTTTGATGCTTTTAGACGATTTTCCCAAATTTACCGAACACATTTTATTCAAAGGGATGAGGCTTTCAATCATTCCATCATGCGGCGCTAACTATACTCTAAATATTAAGGTTAAAGAGAGAGTGCCAGAACTTACCTATTAATTTTCTTCGCTCGCCGAGATTTTCTTCTCTTCTATAGTTCTCTGGTTCTATCCTCAAAAGCCCTAGTTCACCTTACCCTTTTCTTTTTTCTTTTTTATTTTTTGGATGATTCATAATATGATTGGAAGCTCGATCATCATTGTAATTAGAGGGGCATTATAGTCTTTTAATAATATTCTGATATCCCTAAAAAGGCCTCAAGGCCTTATTATGGATTTGATAAAAGTGCAAACATAAATCAAGCTTTAAGTATTTTAAATGGATTTAAATAGGATTCTCTCTTTTTAAACTTCTTTTCGGATGTACATAACATTTCCTTAACATTTATAATAAATTATAAATCATTTTGAGTTTTCCTAAAATTAAAGAATTTTTATTTTCAATCAAAGTTTGTGTCAAATTTTAAAAGTTATAATTTTGACCAAATTGAAACATGTTTGTGATATTTATTTTCAACAGATACCTAAATAAGTGCTTTTGTCCCCCCAAATAAAAAACTATGTAAGTGGTAAAAAAATAAAAAAAAATTGCGTTTAATATAATAAAATTGTCAAAGTCAGATTAGTTTTAAAATTAGAATGTAGAGAAAATGTAGGAGGTTTAATCAAGAGCAATTTGATATTCTTAAATTTTTATTTTGGTAATTGGCGATTCTAAATAATTACAACTTTTATGGTCATTCCCAATAAATACCATCTGCTCTAGATCCTTCGTTCTAATTTTTCTATTTTATATATAATAATTTATATATATTCTTTTTTTCTTAAAAAATGTAAGCTTCTTTGATTGTCTTTCTTCAATTTAGATGTTTTATTCTCAAAGGCAAGCCTTAAAATATTATAAAAAAATTTAATTGACTAGCAGCTGGCAGTATAATATCAGGGGGAAAAAAAAGGATAACAGGGAATATAAAAAAAGGGAAAGAAGCTGGAAAAAACTGAAAAAAATAGGAAAGCGAAAACGAAAGGTAAATATATGCATTTGATTCAATGACCTTGAATGATTGATGACTTGTAAATATTACATTTGATTCAATGCATATATGACTACGCAACATGTAAATAATAAAAGTTTTAAAAACAGGCATGATGACTTGTAAATATGTGTGTGTGTAGTATGATTTCTTATACATTATCAATTAAAATAAATATTAAAAATACAAAGATTTATTTAGGATTTTCCTGCAAATACCCTATATATAAAATTATTTATTTTATATTTTACACATATATGTGGATCGTACTCTAATTTAATTAACTTATATCATTTACATGTTGCGTAGTCATATATGCATTTGATTCAATGACCATGAATGATTTAGCTTTTATCATTTTTTTATTGAAACATAACAAGATTGTGAAACTGATTTCTTATAATTTATTACCAATTATTTAAAGTATAAATAGCATTTACAATTTGTGATTATCCAATTCCACTAGAGCTTCTTAACATTGTTAAGAACAACACCGTTTTTTTTTTTTTATTTAGTCAAGGGTTTTCCTTTTCAAAACTTGGAGTGTAAAGAGTTTTCATCTTTTATAATATATACGTTTCTCATAATTCGAACTTGTGTTCTTCCTCTTTTAGAGATGAGTAGATTTGTTAAAGCAAATGATGTATATTTTTATAAAGGACAAGATTAGTACGTAATAATCTGAACTAACTTTAGATTTGGTAAAGTAATTGGTACGAGTATATATATACTATATAACACTAACTTTAAATTTATCCTTTTTAATTCAACAAAACAGGAATAATTATTTTGTCCCCAAGTTTTATAATTCAGGTGGGATGCAAAGTATATTTGCGCAGCCGGACTAATCCTTTTTTTTTTTTTTTTTCTGGTGAATGACTAATCCTTATTTTTTTCAGCCACAACACTATCCTTTATTTATCATGAGAAGATAACGTGGGCCTATATCTCACCCTCCCGTTCTTTTCCTCAACATCACTTTCTCAACTCTCACAAAGTTGATTTTTCCCAAATCTATCCCTCCATTAATCATTGTACTTACCACAGAGGAGGAAATTTTGGGACGATGAGGAGCATATTGTCCCTTCGGGAGAAACTATGGTTCTTGGTTTTGGCTCTGGTCGGCTTAATCGGCAGCGCCTTCTACATGTCAACTGTCACTCGGAATACTAACAGCTCTTTATTGTGTTCTCTCACGGAGGCTAGAGGCGGCGCGGCGGAGGGTCTTCCCACCACGTCGACCCAGCTCAAGGCTATACTCCACTACGCCACCACTCCAGTCGTTCCTCAGCAATCGCTATCGGAGATCCGAGTCACCTTTGATGTGCTCAGATCGTTGGGCCGGCCGAGCAACTTCCTCGTCTACGGCCTCGGTTACGACTCGCTCATGTGGGAATCGATCAATCCCGGCGGTACCACTGTGTTCCTCGAGGATGATCCTACATGGGTTCAAACAGTCCTCAAGGACGGTCCTCACCTTCAGGCACACACTGTGTATTACCATACGCAGGTCAAAGAAGCGGACCTGCTTCTATCTTCGTATCGGTCGGAGCCCAAGTGCTCGCCGGAGGAGGCGTATCTTCGTGGCAACGACAAGTGCAAACTGGCGCTCCACAATCTGCCGGATATAGTGTACGATACGGAGTGGGATCTGATAATGATCGACGCTCCGAAGGGCTATTTCCCGGAGGCGCCGGGGCGGATGGCGGTGATCTTCTCCGCGGCGGTTATGGCGAGGAATAGGAAGGGATCCGGTGTGACACACGTCTTCTTGCACGATACGGATCGGAAGGTGGAGATGATGTACGCGGAGGAGTTCCTGTGTCCGAAGTACAGGACTAATACCGTAGGGAAGCTGTGGCACTTTGAGATTCCGCCGGCGACGAACGTGACCCACCTTAGTTCTTGGTTTTGCTAGATTAAGCCGCCGACCAATAACCACGCGATTTTTCAGGAAAAGCTGTGCTGCCCTCCATCCACAGTTTATGGATTCCATTATTATTTATTATATTTTACCTATTTTGTAGTTTCGAATTATCTTATTATAGTATTACATTACCCTATTATTATACGAGCTAAATTGAGGGCCGTGGAATGTGAGTCTCTCCCTCTCTCGAGTTTCTCTTAAGAGAGGTTGAGTTTCGTCTCATGCGAGTGTGTGTGCATGGCGTCTCCCTCTCCGGCCTTCGTCGGTTAAGGGGATGTCCATGCTTCGATCCTCTTTGTGTCGTCCTTTCTGTTTTTCCATTTTTTCTTACTTTTCATTTGATTTTGCAGATAGAGCGGCGCTTCATCGATGCGAAAATAAGCAGATCTGAGGGGTGTTTTTGTTGGTGCCCAATAGTGTTGGCTTCTGTATGTTTGCTCTGCTTGGTGGTGGAGCATTCAGAATGCTAGAGATAGGATGTTTTGGTCCATCAGGTGTGGTCGCTATTATGTTTTCTACTTCCTCTTGCTGTGTCTGTGTTGCTGGTGTTTATAGGTTTTTTTTTTTTTTTTTTTTTTGTATCTATGGGTTCATCCCATGTTTACTCATTTGTAACCTCTTTGGGTGTCTTTTTGCTAACGAAAGGGTTGGTTCCTCTTGGATGGTAGTTTGAACCCCCACCCCTTATGACCTTGTTACCATTATTGGCGTTTTTTCTTTCCTATGGGTTCTGGTGCATCGACGTGGCCAGTTTGGAAGAGATGACGGCAGCTTTTGTCATTCTACTTGGTCTACAGATTAAGGTTAGGGTTTAGTTGTTGTGGTCTTTGTTTTTTTGAGCTAATGAGCGTTTATTTTGTTTGTGTTACTGTTTTCTTGTTCCTTTTAAGTCTTTCTTCGTAATGGAAATATCTTTTCCTGGCCAAAAAAAAAAAATGATGGGCTGTGTTAGTGGTAGCGATATGAACAGCCAAAATTACGCAGGGTTATGACTTTCCTGTCGCTGTTTTTGTTTTAATTTTCACCTTTTTTTTTTTTTTTGTTCACCTTCCTTTGGCTAGATGCCTCGTTGCGGATTTGAGGAGACTATGATGTGAATATATGAATTGAGGAGAGTCTCTCACTTATGAGATATTTTGGTGGCAAAAGTGATGGATAAATTATTTTTGTTTATTTGTTTTCTTTTGAATTTATGTGTTTAAATTAACTTATTTAAAGTGATTTTACCTAGATGGGGTAAATATGTACCGCTGGGTTTTGCAACTTTGGAGTATCTAAATACTGATATGATCCTTAATAAGTTGGAGTAGATTATTACAATAAATATGATATGACGTCCTTAAAATACCTTTATATAACAACAATTGTTTATAAGTAAATAATAAATATTAAAGATAAAATTGGTATGGGCAATATATTGAAGACCAAAACAAATATCCTAACAAAGGTCCTATAATAAGGGCTAAATATAGTTATACTAATATTTAAATCTGAACGAGTCTTAACTGTTTAGAGATCTAACAATAAAAAAAAAAAAAAAAAAAGAAGTATCAGGTATGGAAAGTGATCAAGAGGCTTATTTCCCATAAAAACTATACTCGTACAAACTAGCATCATGAGCTCCTGATTTTAAGTAAGTGGTTTGGGGTTTTATTTTGACACTTTAAATTGTTATGTAAGGAGGCAACCTTAATTAATATAAATCCGCCCTTCGTATGGATTTGTTTTTGCTGTGGATAATACTTTTAGTTTAGCAAAACAAAGAAGACAGAACACTTTTTTTCAAAAGTACCTCCAATTAAATGATTCTTAATAAATATCTTTCTTAATTTCTTTCTCATTATGTATTGTCGTTCAAATTAATTTAATTAATTAATTAATTAATTAATTAATAGCTTATACATTTTAACTTATGACTTATAATTTGAACTATAATACGAGTAACTTGTTCAAGGTCAAGAGTGGTTAATTACTTGGTCGTGCTTGTTTTATTATTCTTGGGTTGGGTTTAATATTTTATCTATTTTCCTTTTTCACTGAAATTAAATCTTGTATAATCAAAGATTGGGACGCATGTTATATTAATATATTCTATAAACAGAGCAAAATGTAATGAATAATATATGTATGTATGGATTGTGTTAACTTCTTTATTTATTTATTTGCAGTAACTGTTACTTTTCTTGACAAAGAAACAAAATCTCAAGAGAAGCCACAGGTGCGGGGCCACCTCCGGCAGCTGCGTGCTCTCAAGGTGCTTTACCACTTGAGTAGTTGGCCTACGATGAATTTGCGTTCTATTATTACAAATATATATATATATATATATATATATAATTTTATTATACGTGAAAAATTAAATATAAATATATATTTTATATTAAAAACTAATATTAAATTAAATGAAATTTTTTTTAAAAAAAAATTTATATATTTATTATAATTTTTAAAACAATTTAATTTCAAATTAACCAAATTTTAAATCTTAAATAATTCTTTTTATAAATACATTTTTCTCCCATTTTTGAAATTGAATTTTATCTTTAATTAAATTAATTGATATCTAATAATATATATATACATTTCTGAAAATTATATTAGTTTTATATATCATATATGAATATCATCAATTGATGATATAAATTTTAAATTACAAGTCGTTCACGTTTATATTTCAAACTTGTAACATATAAAAAAAATGTGTAGTTTATAAAAATGTCACTAAAAATTAAGTAAACTTTTTTAAGGCCATAAATTATATATATTTTTATTTGAAATTTATATACTTTTTTTTTTTTTTGTCAAAGAATAAATTATAACAAAAGCCAAGGCCTATTGCTTTAACTTTTCTCTCTCTCCTTTTTGACGTATGCTAATGTCAGCTCCTGAAATTTACTAATTTGAGACGACTTAACCAATTACATGTTTAGCAAAATCAACATTATTTCTACTCAGCTAATTTACTTCCTCCGATTATAATTATAAGATAAATTTAACTTTTTTGAAGAAATTATGGAAGCTAATTAAATTACTTTAGAGTATTTATATTTATATTTTTTTTTCAAAACTAATTAATTTGACTAATAAACTAATATATAATCTAAGGATACTAAAAATATAAACACTCTAAAGTAATTTAATTGACTTCCTTAATTTCTCCAAAAAAGTCAACTTTATCTTATTATTAGGACCGCAGGAAGTATCTTTTATGAAACCAATACATATATTCTCCATTAATCAATAACTAAAATATATGTATTATATTACATTATTTTTAATTACATTATTAATAAAGATATTATTTTAAAAATTAATAAATTTTTAAATTTTCTGATGGAATTAGTTATGTAATATTTCCGTGGCAAAAAAGGTTTCCATGAAATTTTTCATGGAAAAATTTAATTTGCCATGAAAAAAATTCTGCCAGAAATTTTTCCATCAAAATTTTTTTATGGATTTCTGACGGAATTTATCACAGAAATTTATTCTATGGCAAATTCCGTCAAAAATCAAGTGTTTTTTTATAGTTTGGCCACATCTCACCACCAACCTTTTCAAGATGAGATGAACAAATAAAAGAAAATAGAAGATTAATGTTCCCTTTTAATAAAAGAAAATATGAATAAATAGGAGTCATAAAAAAGTTTAAAATATTAACAACTTGTTTGATTTGTCCGGAGAGACTGCTTCATTGCCTGCTTCTTTCTGGTTTGCCTTTCATATGGTTAGCTTGTAGTTATACATAGAGCTTTGCCATATTATTGTCAGCTTTTCAATATTCACTTTAAGGACAAAATTTAATTCCAAGCACTCACGAGTAAGTGCTTGCTTTCACCGGTGGTTATTATAAGTCTATTTATAGAAAGAATTTTTTATCATAAATTCTCCCTCCAATTCTTTTTATAAAGAACAACTAACAAAATCATGTGGTTCAAAATATTAGTTAAATATAATAAATGTATAAAATATGGACTTCTCTTTTCAATTATAACCTTATTTATAAAAAGGATATATGAGAGATAATGAGTGAATTTATTGAAGAGAGATAATGAATGACTTATATTTAATGGAGGCAAAAATAGAAAGACCGGCTTAAAATTTCAGATAAAAGGGATTTGTTCCTTATATTAAGAATCATCCTATGAGAAAGAATATACCTTATAAAAAGGACAGAAGTGGGTATATAAGAAGTCCACTTATGACTGATGAGCCACTATTTTTCAATTTTATACTTATTTAATTCTTGTTGGAATGAGAAAAAAGGGAGAGGTGTGAAAATGATTTGTAAATGTAGAAAAAAGAATAAAGTTAAACTTTGAAAATTTTATTTATTTAAGACATATTTAATAACTTAACTATAAAATTTTAGTATCAGAAAATTAGTTAAAAATAGTTTTATAATAAGGAACAGAGTAGTAAATAGTGAAAGTAATTTTATCTCAAAAAAACATAATTTTTTACTAAGCTTAGAGACATCCACTAAACGGTTATACATTCATTTGAATATTGGCAATGTAAAATATCAAATCAAATCTCTTTTTCTTAAGCATATGTATCATGTTGTGCATGCTTTTTTATTCAGCAATCGCTATCGGAGATCCGAGTCACCTTTGATGTGCTCAGATCGTTAGGCCGGCCGAGCAACTTCCTCGTCTACGGCCTAGGTTACGACTCGCTCATGTGGGAATCGATCAATCCCGGCGGTACCACTGTGTTCCTCGAGGATGATCCCATATGGGTTCAAACAGTCCTCAAGGACGCTCCTCACCTTCAGGCACACACTGTGTATTACCGTACGCAGGTCAAAGAAGCGGACCTGCTTCTATCTTCGTATCGGTCGGAGCCCAAGTGCTCGCCGGAGGAGGCGTATCTTCGTGGCAACGACAAGTGCAAACTGGCACTCCACAATCTGCCGGATATAGTGTACGATACGGAGTGGGATCTGATAATGATCGACGCTCCGAAGGGCTATTTCCCGGAGGCGCCGGGGCGGATGGCGGTGATCTTCTCCGTGGCGATTATGGCGAGGAATAGGAAGGGATCCGGTGTGACACACGTCTTCTTGCACAATACGGATCGGAAGGTGGAGATGATGTACGCGGAGGAGTTCCTGTGTCAGAAGTACAGAACTAATACCGTAGGGAAGCTGTGGCACTTCCAGATTCCACCGGCGACGAACGTGACCCACCTTAGTTCTCGGTTTTGCTAGATTAAACCGCCCACCAATAACCACGCAATTTTTCAGTAAAAGCTGTGCTGCCCTCTGTTAGAGTTTATAGAATCTGTTAGAGTCTTGTTTCTTGGTCTTGATTATCTTGAGGATAAGCCCATGGGCTCGGGTTCAGGACTGTGTATATATGTTGTACGTATGAATGTAAAGACAGAGTTTTTGGTTCATGTAATTATCAATAAAGAAAGTATTCAGCCCAGGTCCATACGTTTCACATGGTACCAGAGCCTCATCGGTTTGGGCACACATCTTTCAGGTTCCCGGTTTTCTTATCCTCTTGGGTTCGGGTCACCCGGTTTCACAGATCACCATCTTCTCTTCACGCTCCGCGATTCGTCCCTACGCTCCACGATTCGTCCCTCTCAATTTCTTTGCTGTGGTTCTTCTCCCACTAGCCATGGCAGCCCCAAATCCAGATATGTCTCCCAAGATCAACGGTAATCTACCTTTCAATCATCCTCTATTTCTAACACCCGATGACGAGAGGGGGACGAGGAGGACGTGGTAGAGGGCGCTCTAGTCCTCAAGGACGGGGAAATTTGATTGATGAATGTTCTCATTGCCATCGTAAAGGCCACAAGAGGGATCGATGCTATCACCTCATTGGTTTCCCTGCTAATTGGAGGCAGCGACCTCTTAATGAACAAGTTGGAGACTCTCGAGGATCTATTGAGACTGGCCCAAACGTGATGGCCAATCTGACTCCACAACAATATGATCGTCTTATTCAAATGCTTGATAAGGAGTCCAACGGTGATGCACCTGCTGATAAGAAAGATTCGATCGCCACTGCAATTGGAGCTGTTGGTACTACTTCAGGTTTGAATGGTTTGGCTTCTTCCTCTAACTCTGTTTGGTTTCTTGATTCTGGTGCGACTACTCATGTTGTTAGTAGTTTAAAATTTCTGCGCACTTATGAGGTTTACCATGGACCAGTCCAATGTGTTAAAGTACCTAATGGACAAAGACTCACTGTTACGCATATAGGAGATGCTCACATAAATGATATGCTTACAGTAAAAAATGTGTTGTATGCTCCTGGCTTACATTTTAATTTAATATCTGTTTCTCAATTAACCCATGATGAAAATTGTGTGGCTATTCTTTCCCCTAAACTGTGTGTTTTGCAGGATCTCTTGAGTGGCAAGATCAAGGGGACTGGTAGACTCTTTCATGGATTATACCTACTTGATAAGCAATTAGATTTTACAATCTTGACTGATGACCAGCATTTTTCTTTGTTTCCTATGAGAAATGTACTCTCTTGCACTATACTCAATTGTAACATTTGGCACCAACGATTAGGCCACCCCTCTATGCATGTACTCAAGCATCTTCATGGAATAAAGGAACATGTTACAGAATTACAATTTGACAAATGTGATATCTGCTTTCAGTCAAAACAGACACAACTCCCCTTTCCCTCTAGTTCCATTAAAACTACTGCTTGTTTTGAACTACTCCATATGGATGTCTGGGGGCCATATAGGGTACCTACACATCAGGGTTTTAAATATTTTTTGACCATAGTTGATGATTTCTCACGTGGCATTTGGATCTTTCTCATGCATAATAAATCCGATACCCATGTACACATTCAATCTTTCCTTACTTATATCTCCACACAGTATGGTATGAGTGTCAAGACAGTAAGAACTGATAATGGGTTAGAGTTTGTTAATTCTGATGTTAAAACCATTTTCTACAACAAGGGAATTGTGCATCAAACTTCTTGCCCTTATACTCCCCAACAAAATGGGGTTGTCGAACGAAAACATCGACACCTTTTGGAAGTGGCAAGATGTTTGATGTTCCAAGGGGGTATTCCAATCAAATTTTGGGGGGAATGCATCAAAGCTGCATCATACTTAATTAATCGTACACCCTCTAAATTGCTTGGTTTTAAAACCCCTTATGAACTCATTTATGGGCATCCACCTCTTGTAGGGCATTTACGAGTTTTCGGTTGTTTGGCTTATGCATCAAAATTGCATCATGTTGATAAGTTCCAACCAAAAGCTGATCCTTGTGTGTTTATGGGGTATCCCACTACTCAAAAGGGGTACATCCTTTATAATTTGAAAACCAAAATGTTAATGATCAGCCGCCATGTTTCTTTTGTTGAGGAGAGGTTCCCTTTTCTTGATAAAGAATGCACTAATCAAGGGGGGGATGTGTTGCACCGAGTAGACCCTTTTCTTTATGACTGTGCAGATTTTTCTCCCTCTAATGAGCTGACACAAGAACCAGCTTATGTGCCTGCAACTCGTCCTTCACCTGAGACCACTCAACCAATCAATGAGGCATTGAGAAGATCCACACGCTCAAGGCATCCTCCAGGATGGCTTCAGAATTATGCTCATGAAATTCCTGGTCTTAATCCCTCTGAATCAGCACACACAAACATTCCAACTTCTGGGAATGATGTCAGTATTCCTCCATGTGATGCCACCCAGCCCGATTCCTCTGCTAGTAACACCATACAGGGAAGTATCACTTATCCTATTCAAAATTACATGACTTATACTCACTTATCTGCCTCTCATAAACTCTTTCTGGCATGTACTGATTCTGCTGTTGAACCTAGGACATTTGAAGAGGCTGTGCAGGACCCTCGGTGGGTAGAGGCCATGAAAGACGAAATTCAAGCCTTGGAATCCAATCATACATGGGAAATTGTGGATCTGCCTCCTGGAAAAATGCCGATTGGTTGCCGGTGGGTGTATAAAGTCAAGTATGATTCTCTTGGCAAGGTTGCCAAGTTCAAGGCACGGCTAGTGGCAAAAGGTTATACACAAAAGGAGGGGGTGGATTATTATGAAACCTTCTCACCAGTGGTAAAAATGGTTACTATCCGTGTTGTTCTTACTTTGGCAGCTATGAACAATTGGGAGATCTTCCAGATGGACGTCCACAATGCCTTCCTCCATGGAGATTTAGACGAGGAGGTGTACATGAGAGTTCCACAAGGGTTTGACAAGGTTAAAAGCAATAAAGTCTGTAGACTCACCAAGTCCTTATATGGCCTCAAACAAGCGTCTCGACAATGGAACATCAAGCTCAGTCTTGCATTAATAAAGGGAGGTTTCAAACAATCTTTACATGATTATTCTTTATTTGTGAAGCAATATAGAGGAGAAATGATTGTCATACTAGTGTATGTAGATGATTTGATTATCACTGGAAATAGTATTGAGGGAATACATAGAACAAAACAGTATTTGCATAGTCATTTTAAGATCAAGGACCTAGGAATAGCAAAGTATTTCTTGGGGTTGGAAATTGCTAGGTCTAGTAAAGGAATCTTCTTGAGTCAGCGCAAGTATGCACTTGACTTGTTGCATAGTGTGGGGTTAAGTGGGGCCACACCAGCACCCACTCCCATGGAACAAAACTTAAAATTGGTTACTAAACCATGTCCTGACTTAGATCACACACTGCTGTTAGAGCTAAGAGAGACAAAGAAGGTGCACCAATCTGATCAAAAAAAATGTTGTTAAGGACGAGCTGTTAGAAAGACCTGAGGTTTATAGAAATTTGGTTGGTAGGCTATCTTATTTGGCAGTCACCAGACCTGATATATGCTATGTGGTGCAGGTTTTGAGTCAGTTCCTGGTAGAGCCGAGGGATTCACACATGACAGCAGCCACTCGAGTCCTCCACTATTTAAAGGGAACTCCTGGATTGGGAATCCTTCTCTCTTCTCATAGCAGAATGGAATTAAATTGTTACAGTGATGCTGACTGGGGAGCATGCAAAGATACCAGACGCTCAGTCACAGGGTTTGCTGTGAAGCTAGGAGATTCGTTGGTATCGTGGAAGTCTAAGAAACAGACTACAGTCTCTTGCTCTTCAGCTGAGGCGGAATACAGAGCACTTAGACATGTTACTGGGGAGATTGTCTGGCTGATTGGGTTAATGAGGGATCTGCATGTTGTGGATATTGAGCCTGCTGTAATATATTGTGATAGTAAAGCGGCTATGCATATTGCAAGCAATCCGGTCTTTCACGAGAGGACGAAACATATTGAGATAGACTGTCACTTCGTGAGAGAAAAATTACAAGAAGGTTTGATTAGTTTACAACATGTGTCTTCAGCAGAACAATTGGCAGATATATTTACCAAGGCTCTGGGTAAAGCCACCCATGATTATTTGTTGAGCAAGTTGGGTGCTTCTAATATATATATGGCTCCAACTTGAGGGGGGTGTTAGAGTTTATAGAATCTGTTAGAGTCTTGTTTCTTGGTCTTGATTATCTTGAGGATAAGCCCATGGGCTCGGGTTCAGGACTGTGTATATATATGTTGTACGTATGAATGTAAAGATAGAGTTTTTGGTTCATGTAATTATCAATAAAGAAAGTATTCAGCCCAGGTCCATACGTTTCACACCCTCCATCCACAGTTTATGGATTCCATTATTATTTATTATATTTTACCTATTTTGTAATTTTGAATTATCTTATTATAGCATTATATTACCCTATTATTATAGGAGCTAAATTGAGGGCTGTGGAGTGTGAGTCTCTCCCTCTCTCGAGTTTCTCTTAAGAGAGGTTGAGTTTAGTCTCATGCGAGTGTGTGTGAATGGCGTCTCCCTCTCCGGCCTTCGTCGGTTAAGGGATGTCCATGTTTCAATCCTCTTTGCGTCGTCCTTTCTGTTTTTCTATTTTTTCTTACTTTTCATTTGGTTTTGCAGATTGAGCGGGGCTTCATCGATGAGAAAATAAGCAGATCTGAGCGGTGTTTTTGTTGGTGCCCAATAGTGTTGGCTTCTGTACGTTTGCTCTGCTTGGTGGTGGAGCATTCAAAATGCTAGAGATAGGATGTTTTGGTCCATCAGGTGTGGTAGCTATTATGCTTTCTACTTCCTCTTGCTGTGTCTGTTTTGCTAGTCTTTATAGGTTTTTTTGTATCTATGGGTTCATCCCATATTTGTTCATTTGTAATCTCTTTGGCTGTCTTTTTGCTAACAAAAGGGTTGGGACCTCTTGGATGGTTGTTTGAACCCCCTTATGACCTTGTTGCCATTATTGGCGTCTTTTCTTTCCTATGGGTTCTGGTGCATCGACGTGGCAAATTTGGAAGAGATGATGGCAGCTTTTATCATTCCACTTGGTCTACAGATTAAGGTTAGGGTTTAGTTGCTGTGGTCTTTGTTTTTTTTAAGGTATTAAAATTTGTACCGAGTATTGAATTGGTCAGGGTATTAGGTTAAGGGTCAGTGGATCAGACCGGGGCTAAACCGAGACCAAACCGGTGAGAAATTGAAGATTTTAGATTTATAGTATGAAATTCTAAAGAAAAAAAAAATTTTAAATTGTAACCCGGAATGGATCGGGAGCGGACCAGTTTACCGGCCGGTTTTTGGGCCGGACCGACCGATCCTGTCCAGATTATATAACATTGGTTTTTTTAAGCTAATGAGCGTTTATTTTGTTTGTGCTACTGTTTTCTTGTTCCTTTTAAGTCTTTCTTCGTAATGGAAATATCTTTTCCTGGCCCAAAAAAAAATTGATGGGCTGTGTGAGTGGTAGCGATATGAACAGCCATTACACGGGGTTATTACTTTCCTGTCGCTGTTTTTGTTTTGATTTTCACCATTTTTTTTTCACCTTCCTTTGGCTAGATGCCTCGTTGCGGATTTGAGGAGACTATGATGTGAATATATGGATTGAGGAGAGTCTCTCACTTATGAGATCTTTTGGTGGCAAAAGAGATGGATAAATTTTTTTTTTTTGTTTTCTTTTAATTTATGTGTTTAAATTAACTTATTTAAAGTGATTTTACCTAGATGGGGTAAATATGTACCGCTGGGTTTTGTAACTTTGGAGTATCTAAATACCCATATGATCCTTAATAAGTTTGATCTGAGTAGATTATTACAATAAATATGATATGAAGTACTTAAAATACCTTTATATAACAACAATTGTTTATAAGTAAATGTTAGCCGTATAGTTTTACCGCAAACGTACGGTTTGTAAGTAATATAAAAAGATCGTTTTCACGAGGACTATGATGAAAAATGAATTATTTATCTCAATTAAGTTCTCAATCAAGTTGAATAAGAATATTTTGAAATTTAATTTGTTTAAGAAAAGATTTATTTGAGAATTCTAAAGTTAAGATTTTTCTTTAAGATCGGAGGAACCTAGGATTATCTATCCCCTATCTATTTCATGAACTAATTAATTTACCCTCAATAAACAATCAAAGGAAGATATGTATTTGTCTAAGATTCACAGACATTCGATAATGCTCTCTTAAGTCAAAACCAAATATTTATCCTAATAAATTAATCAATCTCTTGTATTAATTTATAAGGACTAACTTTGAACATCAATCTTAATATGACAATACTAGGTTAATAATTATATCTCTATGATACTAACAAACTATCCATTTAATACCTAAACTTCAAGTCTAACATGATTTTACCCAAGTTCTACACTTAAATTATCTTTCTCCCAAGTTCTACACTTAAATTATCTTTCTCAATATTAATTTAAATGAACAAGACAACAGGTATTTAGAGGCATTCAGAGCAAGATAAAAATCAATACAAAAACTTCATTCGATGCAAAAAGAGAGTAAATAATTAATTCAATCCATAAATAAGTTCAAGAAAATCCTAAAATAAGGAAATTAGTTACTTATGTTCATCACCAAACCAAAACTATAAATAATAATTCGGTTCCTATCAGAAATAAAGAAAAAGAGAGAAGGAAATTAATGAAAAATCAAGTTTAAAGCTTTAAATTTCTTTGAATCTTCAAGCCCAAACTCTCTAATCTCTACTCTGATTCCCTTGTTCAGTTCTCGCTCGATCCTGACTCTGCTTCTCGCCTCTGCCGTCCGGCCTGTGCTTCTCTTCTCTCCAAACTGTAACCCGTTGCTGCTGTGTCCGCCTCTCTTTCTCCCCTCTCGCATATATCTATATAATATATGTCGTCACTCTTCCGTGCTGTTCACGATTTCTTTTTTTCTTGATATCTTCTATTATAATTTATGTGGGGTCCATGATGCCATCCCAATTTTCTTAAATATATGATCCGATCTGCATCTTGATTTCTTCTTTTTCACGTGGGACTCGCGTGTCGCGTTTTTTTTCTTGGGAAAATTTCAGAAACATACATCTGAAATAGGGAAATACCGATTTAGTACTCCGAATTTCAAAATCCCGGATCAATACCGTGTCAGTACGGATGAACAGTGCGGGAGGCACCAAAAGATGATTTTGCCCTTCAACCCTCATTCTCGCCACTTCAGAATAACAACATGAGGCTCTTAATTAACAACTCTGGATTCTTGATTAACAACTCATGTTTCATCTTTTTACTTTCACAATAACAACATCGATCTTGTTATTAACAACACCATATTCTATATTAACAACTCCCATTTCTTGTTTCACAACTTCATAATTTAAGTTTCAGGGCCAATAACAACACCTCTTTCTTTATTAACAACACCGTATTTTATATTACTAACACTATATTTTTTAGATGCGAATATGTGAAAAAACAAAACGGAATTGTTAATCAAGAATCCGAAATTGTTAATTAAGAGCCTCGTGTTGTTATTCTGAAGTGGCGAGAATGAGGGCTGAAGAGCAAAATTGTCTTTTAGCGCCCCCGCACTGTTCATCGGTACTGGCACGATACTGATCCGGGATTTTGGAATTCGGAGTACTGAATCAGAATTTTCTTATTTCGGAGGTATTTTTCTGAAATTTTCCCCTTTTTCTTTTTTTTATTTCATCAATTTGCTGCAGCACCTTTTGTTATATATATATATATATATATTTATTTATTTATGTCAATTGATTCCTCTTTTTTCTCTTTCATCATATAATATCTCCTGCACAATAAAATAGGATTGGATATTAGTAGATTTTCTGTTAAAATTTCTTATTATCCGATCATTAACGAAAAGATAGAAAAGTATATAAAAGATAATTAAATAAGCATAAAATATTAATAAATCCAGTGAATATATCCAAAATATATACCTATTTAATTATAAAAAAAATATACTTATCAAACTCTCCCACACTAAATCTTTTACACTCCTGGGGAAAGAAAAATCGATCTTGAGAATAGGTTGAAGAAAGAAGAGAGACAAATTGAATCAACTAAGAAACTGCGAGAACTCAAGTAAACATACCCTAGGAACTAAATGTGCAATATGGGTTGTCAATCACATATAGAGAAACTCTTATTAAGATATGAAGTTTAACAAGATTAAATCCAGGTAAAATAGTCACACAATGGTATAAAGTGTATCACTCAACTCACTAGCATATGGGTTCTTTTTCACTCAATTCACTTGTTCAATCACCCTACCATAGGTTTGTAATAGTTTTAATTTTCTACCACCAGTGACATGTCCATTCAAAAATCAAGAGGACTTTATGGCTTGTAATGTTGGAATATATGCTATGTGAAGTGGATGATGGATACTAAGCAATATGCATGTAAATCATGTTATACAAATAATTTAATGTAATAGTGATATGCATGTTATTCTTCAATATTCAAGAAGAGTATTCTCTCTCTCTCTCTCCATATATTTTTTTTTTACTTTTTTTTTTCATCTTGAGCTGTTGTAGGTTCCTTTTTGACGTGACCCTTCATATGAGTGATGCAACACCGGTTACCTAGTTACTCCAATAAGTGCCTCAAGAGGCTTTTAGCCTAACTCATGGCTGTCTTTGACTTTACCATTTGACGCAAGTGCCAACAGTGGTGATGAAGTGCCCCTGATTACTAAGTGAAGTCGAGAGAAGCCATTGGAGTTGTGTTTGTTGTTTTTTTTTTCTTTTTTTAAATACCCTCCAATATAAAAGAACTAATAGCAAAAAAACCACATCTTGTGATTTGATAACTTGAGCAAATTGTTGCAATAATGTTTTACATGCATATTAACTTAATGTTGATATGATAGATGAAAAGAAAAAAATGATAGGCTCAAAGGGGTGGCAATGAATGAAGTGTTTGTAGCTTTTGTTTAGGATTCAAGGGTATAACAATGAATGCCCCTATCCTATTAACGAATTGCACATGTATTAGGTAGCAGTGAAAAAAAATAAGACAAGTTCTGAAGAGTAAGTTGAGACAAGTGAAATATCACACTAGAATCGAATGTTTTAGGTTCGAATTTCCTTCCGACAAGACTATACTGTCTCACCCAATTTAATCAAGTTAAACAACATATTATCATATAAATTGCAATATATGTAATCAACTTCCCTTCATGCAACTAGTAACTAAGCTAAATTTATTCAAATCCAATAATCTCAAAATGACAAAGTACCTCTTTTCCCTTCATTTTTTTTGAAAAAACGTCAATTAAATTGCAAGTCCTAATTCTCTCCCTCACACTTAATCAAGCATTGTCCTCAATGTTGCAAAAATTAATAAAGGAGAAAGAAACAAGTACTCCCCTGATTTAGGTCTCTGATTTTGATATGGAGTGCTTCTCTAGTAACTTTAATGATGTTTCAAATTTAAAGGAGGAAAGAGCGCATGAGCTGGAACTTGTAGTTGTGAGAGGAGCGATCACCCTAAAGCCTTAATAACAATGAAAGAAAAGAAAAAAAATGAAAATTAAATCATTGGGTTGCCTCCCAACAAGCGCTAAGTTTATAGACTTCAGCCAGACTATGGCAGCATCTTAAGAATCCAATGTTAGAGGTAATGTAGTGGTTTGACGGTCCACTTCACCACCCCAATAGTGCTTCAATCTTTACCCATTGACTTTGAATTTCTCTTTACTTTTGCCTTCCAACTCCACTGTGCCAGGATTAAACACTTGAACCACAGTGAATGGTCCCGATTAACGAGATTTTAGCTTTCTTTGAAACAACCTTAGCTTGGAATTATATAAGAGCTGTTGTTGTTCTGGTTCAAAGGTGTTGAATACAATCTTCTTATCATGCCACTTCTTAGATGATTCAAACTACATTCGTCCTTGAGGATAAGGAATCGATGCATCCATGATAGCTTTGCATTCCTCTATTATAAATTTTTCTAAATCAATCCTAAGTATCGCAGCTCTAAGTGGGCCATCAGTCATAACTTTTTCACATTCATTTTGTACCACAGGATCAAGCATGTCAATGAAAAAATAGTCCTTTGGAATATTAGGAGATTTAATTAGCGAAGTCATATTGAAGGTGACCTATTCATCAGCTACTCTCATAGTTAACTCACCTTTCTCTACATCAATCAATGTTCTAGCAGTTGCTAAAAATGGTCTTTCTAATAGCAAAGGTAGTTCTTTATCTGCCTCAAAGTCCAGTACAATGAAGTATACTAGAAAGATAAACTTGTCAACCTTCACTAATACATCTTCAATGATTTCATGAGGTTGAGATAGACTTCTATCAGCAAATTGAAGAGTAACTGTTGTTGGTCAAGCTTCACCTAATCCTAACTGGTTGAAGACAGACGAAGGCATGAGGTTAATACTAGCTCCAAGGTCACACATTCCTTTCCCAAGAATTTATCTCCAATATGGCAAGGAACAGAAAAGTGCCCAAGATCTTTTAACTTTGGAGGTATCTACTTAATGATATCAGTGAAATTTTTTGTCACAGCAACTATCTCAAACTCACTGAATCGCCGCTTCTTAGCTAGAATATCATTCACAAACTTGGCATATTTAGGCATATGTTCTAAAGCTTCAGCGAATGGTATGTTGATGTGGATTGCTTGAATATCTGAATGAACTTCTTGAACTGTGAATCTTCTTGATGTTGTTTTAGTCGCTGAGGGAATGGTGGGGGAGGCACATATTTTAAAGGGGAAGCGCAAGTCTTCTCCTTATTTTCCTCTATTTTCTCTAGGTCAATAGATTTCTCCCAAACCGCCTCATCAATACCTGCATGTATTTCATCATCTTGCCTATTAGTAACCTCATTACTTGCACCCTTTTTCTTTCTACTTTGGCTAGGAGTGTCAACTAGTTGCTTTCTATTTCTTAAGGTTATTGCTTTGCAATCTTCCTTACCATCCCTTCTAGGATTAGGAACGGTGTCACTGGGTTGACTATTTCTGTTGAATGTGTTCATGCTATTTGGCCCACTTGTATCTCAAGATTTCTGATAGCTGTATCATGAAGGTTGACATTGTTTATCATACCTTCTTGGTTCTTAAGAAGTTGCCTCAAGAGTTGGTTTGTCTCTGAATCACTTTCTCTAGATTTTTGTTGTTGCTCAAAACTTGGTAGTGCCATTGGCTTGCTAGTAGAAGCATAGTAATTAGGGTGATTCTCACTTGGTCCATTCTTCCAAGAGAAATTTGGATGATCCCTCATACCTTGGTTGTAGGTGTTAGAATAGGGATTGCCACGAGGATATCTTTGATTGTTGTTCAAGTAATGGACTGTCTCCATAGTATATGGGCAATCCTCATAAGAATATGCATCTCCACAAGTTTTACAAGAGAGGCCCGAGGCTTAGATAGCGTGAATACCCTTAGAAGATGTCCTCTCCATCTTCATTTCAAGTTGATCAAACCTCTTGGCCATAGTTGCAAGTTGAGTGGCAATGTCTTTAGATACACTAGACATATTGGAAGTATTTGTCTCTTTATAAGTCATGTACCCAGAGTATGCTTTATCGGATTGTTGCAAAGTGCTAAAAGCAATTTCATCATACAACTTTAATAATTCAGACACTTTTTTCTCACCAATCCCACCATTGCAAGCATCCTCAATCACAGAAACGATGGGATCATCCAATCCAATCCAAAAAGCTTCTAATAACATATGTGCTCGTTTGGATGAGCGATTGGAATGCTTAAAAGTAGCTTTTTAATCGTAATTTACGGTATACGAAGTAAGTATGTGAGAGGAGTTGTGTCTCGATCTACGTGAAAAGCAACTTATAAGCAATCTAATCGTTGAAACAAACATGCCTAGTTTTCTGCTCATAATTAGGACAGTTATGCCACATTTCTTTGAATCTCTCATGCCTCGTGAAAGAGTTCACCTTGTTCTTGTGCAAAACCCAATAACTCAGCTCTTTGCACTGCTCACTGACCCCTTGGAATGAATCTTGCTTTGAATAAAGAAGCTAGGGTGTCCCATGTAGAGATAGAATTGGGAGGTAGAGCTGTGAGCCAAGCTGTTGCCTTTTTATCTAATGACATGGGGAAGAGTCTCAATCTTAGTACATCAGAAGACACTCCCTACTGTTTGAAATTTTCACACATTTGAACAAATTTTTTCAAATGCTCAATTGGATCTTCATTCTGATTTCCTGTTAACGTGCCAATCATCTAGAGCATTTGCAACATAATTGGCCTCACCTCAAAATTTCTAGCAATAATAGCTAGGAATTAAATGCTAGATTGATATGTAGTTCTCTCTTATTCCATATATTCATCCAAAGTACGTCTATATCCTTATCATTAGAGCGTGCTATGATCTTTGGATTAGGTAACGTTGGTTCTTCTGATGATTCTGATTTAGATTTAAGTTCCACTTCATCAGAATGATGCTCGTCGTCTAGGTTGTTAGAATGGATTACAAATGCGCCACTCATACGTCGAGAGGTACCTGCAAATCCAAACAACAACCAAGGAGTATCAAACTTATAAAAAATAAATAATAAAAAAAATCAAGAAAGGAAAGAAAATACTCAAACGTGATTAATCACACAATTAAGATAACTAGTTCAATGAGCTTTTTGCCAAAGTCCCCAGCAACAGCGCCAAAAATTTGTTAGCCATCTAGCTTTACCACAAGCATACAGGTTGCTAGTTCAATTAGCTTTTTGCCAAAGTCCTCGGCAACGATGCCAAAAACTTGTTAGTCGTCTAGCTTTACCGCAAGCGTATGGGTCACAAGTAATATAAAAATATCGTTCCCACGAGGACTATGAAAAAAAATGAATTACTTATCTCAATTAAGTTCTCAATCAGGTTGAATAAGAATATTTTGAAATTTAATTTATTTAAGAAAAGATTTATTTGAGAATTCTAAAGTTAAGATTTTTCTTCAAGATCGGAAGAACTTAAGATTATCTATCCCATGTCTATTTCATGAACTAATTAGTTTACCCTCAATAAGATAAATCAAACGAAGATATGTATTTGTCTAAAATTCAAAGACATTCGATAATGCTCTCTCGAGTCAAAACCATATATTTATTCTAATAAACTAATCAATCTCTTGTATTAATTTATAAGCACTAGTACAAAATAGAAGATTTAAACCGGCACATTTAGATCAGTTCTACAGGGATAAGGTCTAAAAGGTAAGTGCGGTGACAATTTTGTAATTATAAAGAACATCTGAAACCGGTTCAACTAATATAATGTCTAAAATATATCATTTGGACCGGTTATAAATAGAATCGGTCTAAAAAGATATATTTTCTAGACCGGTTCTCTTTATAACATGTCTAAATGAATTTTTAGCATTAAAAGTAATTTTTTAAAAAAACATTTCAGCACTTTTTAGACCGGTTATTCCTTGTAACCGATCTAAAAAATGTAACTTTTTAGACCGATTTTAAATGAGAACCGGTCTAAAATATTCATTTAAGACCGGTTATTATGTATAATCGGTCTTAAATGGGTTTCCTCCCCATTAACCCTGGATCAATTTTGCTTCTGAATCTCGCCCCCTCTTCACGCCTAGAGCTCTGTATCTGGAAGTATTCAAGCTGTCCATTGTACCTCGCTCCACCATCGCACCTCACTCTCAGTCTCTACCGCACGTCGCTCCTTAGTCTCTGTTGAGTGTCTCCATTGCACCTCTCTCACTCCTGTTATGTAGCTAACGGCTACACTCGCTCCCATGGCGTCGGTGCTTGTGTTGTCGCTTGTATCGTTAGTGGTCCTAACACCAACGACTATGGCACCACCAACCGAATCATCAATCGCACTATGGGTTTGCCCGATTTCAGCCAAGAGCATGAATGCTTCTAGACTATAACTTGCTACCAAGTACTAATTTCACTGTAATTTTCTATTTTATTCTTAGTTATTGATGGTGCCCTTGTTCTTCTTTGGGTTTTAGGGAAGTTCGCATCTAAAGTCTCAAGCTTAATTGTTTTTTAAGAATAGATTTTTTTATTATTATTATTGGAGGGTTTTCTCCTTTCTGTTCTGTATTAGTTCCCTAAATCTGCTGCTTTAATCATTTGTCAAGTCTTTGATTTTGCCTCAGACAACTTTTTTGGTTTTTCTTACACCATATTATTTAGGTTTATCTAATTATTTGCTTTTAATGTTGATAGTTCTTTACTTTTCTTGATTTGATGAACTAAAAACAAGTTGCCTTTTATAGGAGTTGTATATTCAAATTGGGTGGCCTCTATATCGCAAATATGGTCATGCTTTTGAGGTAAGGAAGTTTGTTTTGTGTGTGTAGTTTTCTCTGAATTATGTGATTCCTATATGATACTCGTTTTGTGCAGGCATTTAAAATAATTGTTACTGATCTGGATTCAGTTTTGAATTCCCTCACCTGTGAGGTCAAGGAGGTTGTCCCTGATGGGCAAGAGGTAAATATTGTTGTCATAGACCATTTTTTCACAGAAGTTTTATGATTACTTGAGACTTATTTTGTTTTTCTCTTTTAGGTGACCAAAGTGGTTCCGACGGTGTCAGAAGCGGTGAAGGATGCTCTAGTAAAGAACATCAGAACTTGTTGGCGAATATTGATATGACAATGTCATTAACATAACCTCAGGTCTGATATTTTTTTTTGCTGTTAGTCATGATTCACGAGCCCTTGAAGAGTTTATTTGGGAGAATGGAAAAGTGAGCCCTGTGTTGCTCTCCATCTTCCCATAACTTCAAGTATAACATGTTAGTCTTTAAATCATTGAATGGGACAAATATGTAAAGCAGGTTGTGAAGTTGACGTGGGGGAACTTGTTTATGAGCCTTCAAGAAATGGCCCTACATTGTGGGAAATAAGCATCCCTGATTTTACTATAGAATGTTCACTCTTTCTCTGGGGCCTATGATTATCACTTGAACCTTCTTTTGACCCTAAGAAAAGAGAGAAACATGTATCATAGTACCTATATTTGGCAGGTATATGCAATATGGATTGTGGGAGAGGTATGCAGAGTTGTATCCAAATGAAGACTTGGTGTACACTGTAGGAACCAGTGACTACAAAAAAGATTGGTTTTTTGCTCAAGTTAATAGGTAATTCTCTTTCACTCCATCTTCCAATTTTTCAATAAAGAGCTGTAAAATGCTGCAAAAGACGCCCTTTGCTTGAAGGCAGATTAGGTGAAGTCTATATTTACTAAATGTATGATATATGAATAGAGGAGATATACATGGCGATTTAATTTCAAACTTGATAATGTAAATACGAATGGAACCTACAAATTGTGATTGGCTCCGGCGTCTGTGCACTCTGCTGAGTTGCTAGTATATCACTTCATACTAAAGTTTTCCACTGAGCTCTATGTATATCTCTTCATGCTCACAAAGTCACAATTCTTATTATCATTGTTG
This sequence comes from Inga laurina, assembly GCA_963855925.1. Taxonomy (NCBI): domain Eukaryota; kingdom Viridiplantae; phylum Streptophyta; class Magnoliopsida; order Fabales; family Fabaceae; genus Inga; species Inga laurina. Next base: position 8,679,425 of record OY979712.1, on the reverse strand, counting down.
TTTTTTTTTGTTTAATTTTCCTTGGCAGGCTCGAGTAAATAACTCAGAAGCAAACGCACCTTTGTTCACAAGTGGAGTGATTGGAAAGGAAAACACAGTAGCCAGACATGGAATTCATAGGCTATATTGGCTATTCAACATTGATGTACAGGGCACTCTTCTTGTGTAGGGGAATAATACCTTTTTTCTAAAGCCACCAAGAAACACAAGTCCTTTTCAAGAGATTTTGTATGATTATATTCACTTAGAAGGGCCCTCTTCTGTAACTAGTAATATATGTTCTTGGTCCAGAATATGCGATTAATAATACAACTATTCAAACCTTTTTTATTATAAAAATCAATTTATTGATCCTAGGCTTGAAAAACCTTGAGAATTTCTAAGGTCTGCCTTAATTTTTTTTCCTGACAAACATTAATGTTATAGCTACTGGAAATAATGATTGCCCAGTGAAGATTAAACTTGTTGCTCCCCCACTTTATGTTCTTACCACTCAAACGCTTGACAAGGTTGGTGTGCAATCTTCACAAAAACTTTGATCTGATGTGTGATAATAGGCCTTGTAACTAAAGTAGCTATTGATCTTACTCTGTGACTTTATAGTGCCTGTTTTGATGCTTTTTCTTGGAAAAAGCTGTTACGTTTTTTCCTCTACAATCTGAGAATCAAACTTGTAGAAAATAGTTAATTACTTATCTAGTATGTTGGAGGCAATTTTATATTTTATCAGAAAGTTTAAATTTGTAAAATTTGTAAGCAATGACTTCAATACTGAAACTACGTTGGGTGTTTCTTCTTTGTTTACATGAGCAAGGAATATTGGTTCTCAAGGAAGCTATCGATGCCTGTGAAAAATAGAAATGTTCCTCCTTGCATGAGGTAACAATTCCCAGGAAGTTTGAGTATAATGAGTGTCAATAATCTAAAACTCAGAAAGAATCCAATCCGGCCAGATTCAGTAATATGAAAGTATGTATACTTAGCTACATAAACTAATTTTTTCTTATGCAAATCATTTTGCTCTAACATGCATTTCATTCTATTTAAAAATGGGTTTAAAACAAATTAAGAACTTTCTTATGTTTATAGACAGTCAACCTTTGTAATATTTGGAGATGATTTAGTAAGTCCTCGATCAAGATCAATTCAAGTCTGGGGATTAAAATAAGCTAGTTCTAACAATCTATATTAAGGGAAAGAAAACTATTTATCTAAATAAACCAATTTCCATATTTTCATTAGAAGGCATTCTTTGAAAAATTCTCATCATTTTAAGCTTATTTGACAATTTGCTATAGTTCAACTTGTTCACCAGATTTGATACTCATTTGTTTGGATCATGACATTACTGTAATCCTACAATTTTAAATAATTTGTCCATTCACAAAGTCTGGTACTTTTACCAGGAGCAAGCTCGGAAAGAGAAAGAAGAGTTTGGTGAAGGATGCATGAGGAGAACCGGAGGAATGTTGAAGAAGCTCAGTGAAGGAAAGCTTTAGATTAGCAGAGGAGAGAGAAGGGACAATATAGAGAGTTAGAAGAGATAAATCAGACATATTTATATTAAAAGATATTTGAATGGGAAGATTGTTGGTATTAAATTTCATTTTGAAACTTTTGAATTGTTATTTGAAAATATTGAGTTGTAGAAATGAGAATGTTGAAATTATAGATTGAATTCTACTCTTAAAAATGTTGGGTCTCTTCTCAAGTGCTGGATAATGGGTTAGAAGAAGAAATAATGTAGATGTTTGAAAAAAAAATACTTTTAAACCGGTTGTGTTTACAACCGGTCAAAAAAATCTTACTTTTTAAGACGTGTTGTAGACACAACCGGTCTAAAAAGTGACTTTTTAGACCAATAGTGTCTACAACACGTCTAAAAGGTGACTTTTTAGACCGGTTGCTACAACCGGTCTAAAAAGTAAGATCGGTTGTATCAAGACCTAATCCAGAACTTGTCTAAAAAAGTTATTTTTAACCAGTCTAAAAAGTCATTTTTTTCACTGGTGAAGGACTAACTTTAAACACTAATCTTAATATACAATGCTAGGTTAGTAACTATATCTCTAAAATACTGACAAACCATCCATTTAATACCTAAACTTCAAGTCTAACATGATTTTATCCAAGTTCTGCACTTAAATTATCTTTCTCAAGATTAATTTAAATGAATAAGACAACTAAATGGTGATCAGGCATTTAGAGGCATTAAGAGCAAGATAAAATCAATACAAAAACTTCATTCGATGCAAAAAGAGAGTAAATAATTAATCAATCCATAAATAGATTCAAGAAAATCCTAGAATAAGAAAATTAGCTACTCATGTTCATACCAAAATTATAAATAATAATTTGGTTCTTATCAGAAACAAAGAAAAAGAGAGAAGAAAATTAATGAAAAATCAAGTTTAAAGCTCCAAATCTCTTTAAATCTTCAAACCCAAGCTCCTTAATATCTATTCTCCTTGTTTACTTCTCGCTCGATCCTAACTCTGCTTCTCACCTCTATCGTCCGAACTGTGCTTCTCTTCTCTCCAAACTGGAACCCGTTGCAGCTGTGTCCGCCTAGAGCCGGAAAATCGGGTCTAGCCCGTCGGACCGGCCTGTTTAGGCCCAAGCCCTTCAAGGGCCGGGCTTATGATTTAGAGGCTAAAAAAGGAAGCGGCCCTACAGGGCCGGCCCTTTTAGGTCCATTTAATATTTTGTTAAAATAAATTAATAAATATAATATCGTTATATCAAATTATCAATATGAAAGACACCTAAATACCTAATAGAGTATTAATAACCGGCAAACACTTATTAATTTGTTTGATTTATTTTATTTTCTACAATGGTTTATTCATTTAAACTTTTTTTTTTAAAAAAAAGACTAATATGGATATTAGATGATTAGTTTAACTAAGAAATTATGAGTTTTAAAAATAATGTCTTTCAATTTAAAGCAAAATAATAAATAAATTGTAAAACTTAAAAAATATTTTTTTTTGAATTAAAATGAGTTTAAACTCATTTAAGTCTGCACCTTTGATAATCCAACTCTATAGAACTGCAGGCTTAAAAATTATGAGACTTTTAAAAAACCAGTATGTTAGACCCAAACTCATAAGGGCCGATTCTATAGAACTAGGCTGATCCGCATTCCAAACTCTAGTCCGCCCCTCTCTCTCCCCTCTCGCATATATCTATTTAATATATGTTGTCACTCTTCCGTACTGTTTGCGATTTTTTTTCCTTAATATCTTCTATCATAATTCATGTGGGGTCCACGATACCACCCCAATTTCTTAAAAGATACGATCTGCATCTTGGTTTCTTCTTTTCTTCACGTGGGACCCGCGTTTTTCTTTCTTTCTTTTATTTCTTCAGTTTGCTGCAGCACCTTTTGTCATATTTATATCTATATATATATATATATATATATGTATGTCCATTTGATTCTTCTCTTTTCTCTTTCTCCATATAATATCTCCTGGATAATAAGATAGGATTGATGTGAGTAAATTTTCTATTAAAATTTTTTATTATCCTATTATTAACGAAAAGATAAAAAATTATATAAAAATTAATTAAATAAACATAAAATATTAATAAATCTAATAAATATATCCAAAATATATACCTATTTAATTATAAAATATATAATTATCAATAAATAATAAATATTAAAGATAAAATTGGTACGCGCAATATATTGAAGACCAAAACAAATATCCTAACAAACTCCTATAATAAGGGCTAAATATAGTTATACTAATATTTAAATCTGGACGAATCTTAACTGTTTAGAGATCTAATAATAAAAATAAAAGAAGTGGAAGATACGAAAAGTGATCAAGAGGCCTATTTCCCATAAAAATTATACTCGTACAAACTAGTATGAGCTCCTGATTTGAAGTAAGTGGTTTGGGGTTTTATTTTGACACTTTCAATTATTTTGTAAGGAGGCAAGCTTAATTAATAAAAATCCGCCCTTCGTATGGATTTGTTTTTGCTGTGGATAATACTTTTAGTTTAACAAAACAAAGAAGACAGAACCCTTTTTTTTCAAAAGTACCTCCAATTAAATGATTCTTAATAAATATCTTTCTTAATTTCTTTCTCATTATGTATTGTCGTTCAAATTAATTAAATTAATTAATTGATTAATAGCTTATACATTTTAACTTATGACTTATAATTTGAACTATAATACAAGTACATTATTCAAGGCCAAGAATGGTTAATTACTTGGTCGTGCTTGTTTTATTATTCTTGGGTTGGGTTTAATATTTTATCTCTTTTCCTTTTTCATTGAAATTAAATCTTGTATAATCAAAGATTGGGACGCATGTTATATTCTATAAACAGAGCAAAATGTAATGAATAATATATATATATATATATATATATATATATATATATGTATGGATTGTGTTAACTTCTTTATTTATTTATTTTTGAAAAATTCATTCTTAAATCCCAAAGAAAAAAAATATTATCAGAAAGATTCCTTAAGATTATAAAACACACTTTGTCAATATAGATGGTAACCAAAAACCTTTTTAATAATATCTTCATTATTTGAGATGGGAAGGAGTGATTCTCCCTTTAGTTTTTTTTTTTTGCAGTAACTTGTCCCTTTCTTGACAGAGAAACAAAATCTCAAGAGAAGCCACGTGTGCCGCCCCCATGTGTCACCACCCAACGCCACGTGTCGCAACACCATAATTCATGAAAATGTAACTTCACCTGATCTCAAACTGGCGCCCTCATGCGTGCTCAAGGTGCTTTACCACTTGACTTGCAATGAATTAGCGTTCTATTATTACATATATATATATATATATATATATAATTTTATTATATGTAAACAATTAAATATATATATTATATATATATAATATTAAAAACTAATATTAAATTAAATGAAATTTAAAAAAAAATATTTATATATTTATTATAATTTTTAATATAATTTAATTTCAAATTAACAAAATTTTAAATCTTAAATATTTTTTTTATAATTACATTTTTCTCCCATTTTTGAAATTGAATTTTATCTTTAATTACATTAATTGATATCTAATAATATATATACATTTCTGAAAATTATATTAGTTTTATATATCATATATTAATATCATCAATTGATGATATAAATTTTAAATTACAAGTAGTTCACGTTTATATTTCAAACTTGTATCATATAAAAAAAATGTCTAGTTTATAAAAATGTCACTACAAATTATGTAAATTTTTTTAGAGCCATAAATTAAATATATTTTTATTCAAAATTTGTATACTTGTTTTTTTTTTTTTGTCAAAGAATAAATTATAACAAAACCCAAGGCCTAATGCTTTAACTTTTTTTTTTTCTCCTTTTTGACCTAAGCTAATGTCAGCTCCTGATAATTTACCAATTTGAGACGACCCAACCAATTCCATGTTTAGCAAAATCAACATTATTTCCACTCAGCTGATATATCTTTTATGAAACCAATACATATGTTCTCCATTAATTAATAACTAAAATATATGTATTATATTACATTATTTTTAATTACATTAATTAATAACTAAAATATTTGTGTATTATATTATATAATTTATTTTTATTTTATTTATAATATATTATTAAAAATTTACATGCATTATAACATAATTTAAACAATAACAATGGAGAAATAATTTCTATATATTTATATGAATATTAATATCATAATTTTTATTTTTATAAAGATATTATTTTAAAAATTAATAAATTTTTAAATTTTCCAACTGAACTAGTTACGAAATATATATGTGGCAAAACAAGTTTCCACGAAATTTTTCAAGGAAAAAGTTCATTTGCTATTAGGGGTGTTCAAATCCCAGGACGGGACCGGGATCACCCAATCCCAGGTCCCGTCCCGGGGGTGGCCGGGAATGGGAAACCATTCCCGGTCCCGGTCCTGGGACTTCCCGGTCCCGGTTGTAAAGCATAGACGGACCGGGAACATCAGCGCTCAGCATTTTGACCTTCACCGATGAATATATCCAAGCACTGGAACAGAAGAGTCAAGCATATGAATAACATTACTTCACCATGCAAAATGAGAGCAGAAAAGCACAATGACGCATCAAAACTTGCAAATAATGATTTGTTCATGTGTTTGGAATATCATTCCATTGACTCAAAACCAACATTTTCCAGAGGTAATTCAACTGCTCTGGTTAAAACATAACTATGGGGCCTTAATCACATGGAAGATACCAAAGCATGCTATCAACTGAAGACAAATCATTTTCTCCATAGCAGAAAAACTAGGGACAAAACAGCATTACCATTGTAAATTTATTTAACCAGACCACATTAGCTACTGTATTATCATAATTCCAAACTGTGCTGATTCAAACAATTGGAGGCATATAGAATGCAAATATAAGAAAAATCGTTTTCTTTACATGGCAAATAACTGAGCTACATTAACATGCTGCTTTGCTAATCTACAAAATGCATCTACAGTCTGATCCAGGGCCGCTTCTTTTTCCTGCAAGGAACGTAGAAATCATTAACAAGAAGCATTTTGTGCTTGTAGTATTAACCATTTCATAGATTCATAGATACATAACATATTAGATCAATCAAGCAAGAACCTTCTCAGAGTTGGATGACCTAAACTCTTCCCAGAACCTCTTGAAGTCCAATTCCAGTTCATGTGTGTCCCTGATTTCAAGCTTCAAAAGGTCATACTCACATGTAGTGGCATAAGAAAAATAAGTCATAATATATTTAGTAGAAAAAAGCCTTAAAACAAAATGCAACAAGAAAATAGCATCCAACATTAGCTTTCTCTTTAATTAAAAATGGTCAATTAGCATCCCCATGAATCCTTAACAGCTCCCTTCACGTATAATTCATTTTTTGACACTATAGTTAACCCCAAAATATAAAGGTAGAGATAGTAATGTCAAAGCAGAAATAAGAACATGCTTATCATTATTTCGATTCCTTTAGAACTACAAACATTTAAAGTAGGAAGGGTCTAGTTCTATGACCTTTATTGAAAACATCAGGACGAGAGGAGCCCATGTGCAAGATCTCTAATTCATTTTATGATATTGCACCTCAAAACATGTCTATATCCTCCAGATCTTGAGCAGCTTCAAATTCAAGGAAATCAAGATGGTGGTTCGGAGGGCAAAAACATGAGCAAACACATGATTTAATCAAACACATTAATCAAACACATGTTTAAATAGCAAGAGTTGGTAGAGCAAAAACACATTACAACAACACTAAATTCAGATTACAAGAGCAAACAAAGTCTCAGTCCCATAAATTTAATCAAAACAGCAATGATTCAATGAATAAACAACAAAGACCTATTTATGGATTTGGACGTTGCTCTTCAGCTGCAAAAGTGAAAAGAAAAAATTGGTTGAAGTTAAAATTATTATTAAGAACTTAAATAAAACAAGTGAATTAAATTAGACAAAGATTACGATATTACCGATTAGAGCAACTAATACTTCCTCAGTGTCATTGAAGTTATCAGTCTCAAGTGATTCAAGTCCGGTTGGGAGTAATGTGGATGGAGAGAGCCAATTTTGTGCACAAATGAGTGCTTCAACCATCTTGGGTGATAATGAACTTCTGTATGAATCAATAACACGGCCCCCTGTGCTGAAAGCCGATTCTGAAGAAACGGTTGAAACAGGCACAGCCAACACATCACGTGCCATCATGGACAGGACTTTGTACTTACTTCCATATATTTTCCACCAATTCAAAATAAGAAAATCAGGATCACGACCTTCAACTAAGTCAGATTGAAGATACTTGTCCAACTCCGCATACTTATCACTCTGACCCTCATTCTGATTATCGGCCCTAAATCTTCTCTCTGCTTCACGATCTTCTGTATCAATATCAAAAGTATCTTTTTTAGCACTTGTTACAGCGCTACAACTACTATCAGTTCCTTCTTGTGCCTGACTTTGACTCTCAATAACAATCCCAGATGTGCCAAGATGACTTGAATAATGATCAAATAAACGATAGAAGACATTTGAGACTTTTTGTATCATGTCTACACGACTATCAGGATCATCAGGATACATAGCATCAAAAGCATACCTCAAAAACTTCATTTTGTACCTGGGGTCAAGCACCACTGCAATCACCAACAAAGGATTGAAGTTTTTAAACCGATCCCAATACTTATCATATTTGGCCTTCAGACTGTTAGCCATGGCATACAAAGAAGAACCATGATTGGTTGAAGCTTTATTGAGAATAGAAGCAAGATTTGATAGTTGTCGGAAGGCCAAATGTGAGGTCACAAAAAGTGATCCAGAAAGTTTCAGAGTGACATTGTAGAACAATTTCAAAAACTTAGTAAACTCACTAGCTTGTTGGAATGACTCATCCGTAGGAGGACCAACTAAAAATTTATCAGAGAAGTGTTTCTTGTAGTCATCGTCTGAGGCCATCCTTTCAAACACGCTACTGAATTGAATGGCACTCTCCAACATAATGTAAGTGGAATTCCACCTAGTTGGACAATCCAAGCTTAGTAAACCCTTCGACTCAACTTTCATCTTTTCTACAAGCGACTTGAACTTTCAAAACCTTGAAGGAGAAGATCTTACATATTTAATAGCATTCCGAATGGCTTCAACTGACTCGTGCATATCCTTTACACCATCACAAACAATCAAATTTAAAATGTGTGCACAACACCTCAAGTGCATGAAGTCCCCGTCACATACTAAACCACCATTCCAATGTTTGAAAACGGACTTCAACCTTGACAATGCACTATCGTTAGAAGAAGCATTATCAACAGTGAAAGTAAATACCTTATCAATCCCCCAAGACAATAGGCATTTCTCAATTTCATCTGCAATTGTTTCACCCTTGTGGTTTTCAACCACACAGAAATTCAATATTCGCTTTTGGTATGTCCAACTCTCGTCAATCCAATGTGCAGTCAGGCACATATAATTTGCATTCTGATTTGAAGTCCAAGTATCCGTAGTAAAGGATACTCGAACTTTTGTTGTCTCAAAGTGCTTTTTCAATTTCACCGCCTCCTCAAGATACAACTTGTAGCAATCTCTAGTAATCGTAGATCGTGAGGGGACCTTAAAGCGGGGTTCTACATCACTCATCATCGCTCTAAAACCAACAGATTCCACAGTTCGAAAAGGCCTCTCCTCCAATATAATGTACTTTGCAACACCTCTTCTGCATCGCTCTTGACTGAATACATGAGAAGTCACAGTATTAGAGGACCCTATCTGAGTCGTAAACAAAGATTGGTTCTTCTTGTTTGCTTTGTTTGGATTTTTAGGACATATCTGTAAATGTCTCCGCAATCCAGAAGTCCCTTGTTTATGATGGCAAAGAATTTCTTTTGGGCAATAATTACACTTGGCTGTGTGCTTTCCAGTAGTTGGGTTGATTTGTACCTTCCCATAATGGTCCCAAACACTTGATTTTTTCTTTTTCCCAGGTCTTTCATCTCCCTCTAAATCATCTTCAGCTTCAACATTTTCATTTGCTTCCCTAGCTTCTTGTTCGACTGTACTTGGAGTTGCTTGGACTGTTAGTTCACTTTGTCCAACAGTTTCTTCATTGGCACTTGTACTTGTAGTAGTATTGGCCAAGTTTCTAGATCTTTTCACCATCTATTAGTAAGCATTAAAGAGCAACATTCTAAGTGACTGCATGAAAGTGAAACCCAATCCAATGCACTAAAAACTGTCAAAAACAGTAGCTATAAAGCATTCTAAATGGATCATGAAAGTGAAAAAATTTTATCTTCCTAAGTGAAACACTAAAAACAGCAACTACACAGCAATCCACAAGGTATAATAAGCTTCCAAATTATTATATATACACTAAAAGAGTTTTATGAAAGTGATAAGCATAGTCTACCAAACAGAAAATTAGTCATATCTAACTATATTACTTTATTATTTCCAAAATCAAAGAGATGTGATAAACTCATTCATCCTGTTTGAAAATGAAAAATTTCTCCAACTTAACTTATCTCATATCTAAGATCACAGAGAAACACTACATCAAATTTAAATTTCAAGTATCCTCCTAATAAATTGCAAATATGGGTAATATTTGAAAGAAAGTTCGTTAACATATATAAGCCATCAAATGACTAAAAACATGGATTAAGAATTTCATCTAGGGGTTAGCTTTGAACCTTTGAGGCGTAGCACAAAGCTGAAAAATTTTTTGAAACAAAATAGACACTACTCATCAAATCAAATCTTCTACTACTAAGACTACTTCACATACAACTGAAGGAACTCATGCTTGAGCTACACACACACAAAAAAAGTTGGGGAATCAATCATGGAAGGATTGATAAGGAACTCACCTGAATGAGACGAGCTGCGACGGGAGAACGACGCCGCGGCTACCGGCTGGAACTGGAAACGCGACGGCGAGCCTGGGAGTGAGCGTCGGCCGAAAGGAGAGGAGACGAGGCTGCGAGTCAGCGTTGGCCGAAAGGAGACGAGACGAGGCTGAGTCGCAGGGTAGGGCACGAGACTTGAGATTGACTGATTGAGAGAGGCGGAGTAGCGGAGCTGCAGAGACGAGGTAGAGATTGAGAGATCCGAGACTCAGATAGCGATTACCGAGAGCCGAGAGACGACATCACGACTCGCAAGAGAAGAGAGGCTGAGTTTGAGGGTCAGGGAACAGGGAATTAAGGGAAGGAGGGACCGAGGGTCGAGGGATTAGAGATTAGAAAAGGGGGGAAAATGATTAAAAATATATATATATATATTAACCTGGGACCGGGACCGGGATTCCCGAAGCCCTGCCCGGATCCCGTCCCGGACTGGCCGGGAATTTTCGATCCCACTGTTATCGGGACCGGGACGGGACCACCGGGACCGGGATCCCATGAACACCCCTATTTGCTATAGAAAAAATTCCATCAAAAATTTTTCCAACAAAATTTTTTATAGATTTATGATAAAATTTGTCACAGAAATTTGTTCCATGGCAAATTCCTTCAGAAATCAAGTGTTTTTTTTGTAACGTGTCATCTCCCCCATCAACCTTTTCAAGATGAGATGAACAGATAAAAGAAAATAGAAGAATAATTTTCCCTTTTAATAAAAGAAAATATGAATAAATAGGAGTCATAAAAAATGTTTAAAATATTAACAACTTGTTTGATGTGTATGGAGGGACTGCTTCAATGCCTGCTTCTTTCTTTTTTTCTTTTTTTTTTGATACATAAAGTGGCCAAGCTAGCTTGGAAATGAGGTACAACAAAGTACACTAAACATCAGAATAGGGTAGAAGATCTTCCCGCATAAAAGGAAGGCACCCCGAAAGTGGTACTGGCAAAATAACCAAACGTTGAACTAAAGTCTGTGCATCCTTGGCTAGGTAATCAGCACACCTGATTGTCTCTCGTGGTGTATAGCGAAGGTGAATGTCCCATTTGGAGTAAAGCAAATCCCTAACTGCATTAATCTCCAATCGCAAAGGATGATGAAGGCCGCTGTCCCTCATAACCAGATGATATGCCTCAAGGGAATCTGTGTACGCAACAACTCTCTGAAATCCATATTGTCTGCATAGTTGGAGACCTTGGCCTAAGGCTAAGAGCTCTGCAGCAGTGGTTGGAGCAAATCCCAGGCTGCGCTAAAAGCCGACAACCCAGTTGCCTCTATGATCACGAACAAGCCCTCCTCATGCCGCATTACGTTGAGCATCAACTGATCCATCTGTGTCGAGTCAAACGTAACCCTCCGGTGGCAATGTCCAGGAATGGTCATCTCCATCTGTGTAGCAGAAGATCTGGTGCCGAAAGGTATCCAAAGTATTGGATTCCATGATCTGGTAAAGTCCACCATGAATAATTTCATTGGGCTGAGCACGAACTCCCTCCATGACACCCTTACATCTATTCTTCCATAGAAGCCAGCAAATGATGCTAAAAATTCGGATCTATGGCCAACGATGAAAGTAAGATTTGCCCAATGAGAGTGACAAATTGTCCCTGAGCCATACCTGCAAATTAGAGCGAAAAAAAAAACTAAAACGATGATTAGGAGCAACAAAATATATCTATACTGCTCTCACAATCTCACAGTCACGAAGGATGTGTATAATGGATTATGTACTCTCACACTGAAAGGGACATTCCTCACTAACTGATAAACCTCTCCTAGCTCTCAACAAGTTGGTAGGTAGTCTCTCGTGAATAATCTGCCATAAAAACATCTTCACTTTCTCCGGAACAGGTAACTTCCACACTTTCTTCCACAGGGCTGAGCCATTCTGGTCCCGCTTAGTAGAAATGAAGTTATAAGCAGCCCAGACACTAAATTTGCCATCGGAAACATTTCTCCAGCAGAAAGGATCATCTCCATGTTCACGAGGAGGGGGGATCTGAAGTATGATATTGACCTCCCAGTCTGGAAGGAAGTCCCTCCATTTTGAGATGTTCCATATCTCAGTAGGTAAGATAAAATCCTTCACTTTGGCACCAGGATCTAAGCAATGAAAATTATGATCAATAAACTGGATTAGGGGTTCTTCAAATGGGGTCCATAAATCCCACCATACATTAGCTGTTGTCCTACTATGCAAGATTCGGCCGATTCCGCTATAAAAAGTCTCCCAAACAGTAGCAATGCTACGCCACACATGAGAGGAATTAGCCTTTTAACAAACCATGGTATAGGCACTACCCCCACATCCATATTTTCCTTTTAAACAACGAACCCAAAGGGCCTCGGGTTGGGTTAAGATGCCCCAGCAGAGTTTCATGATGAAAGCCATTTTTTGCCTTTGAAGATCTTTAATACCTAAGCCTCTTGTTTCCTTAGGTTGCTTGATTTGATCCCATGAAATGAGATGCATTTTTTTCCCCTTTTGATCCTGGTTCCATAAGAAGCTTCGACTGATCTTCTCTAATTCCTCTAAGATACCTTTGGGTAGCAACACAGTTTGCATATGATAGCTCGGTAGGCTGACAAGACGGCCTTAATTAACACAGTCCTACCTGCCATAGTGAGATATCTCCCTTTCCAACCTGACAACCTCTTCTTTGCTCGGTGAATGATGGGGAAGTACACAGCTTTAGTGCTCCGTCGATGTAAAAGTGGCACCCCAAGGTATTTGCCAAGATCACCAGGGATCCCCACCCCCAGCGATTGAGTCAATTCAAGGGCCCTATTAAAGTGGACATTGCGGTAGAAGAATGCTTTTAATTTGTTCAAGTTGATTTAATGTTAGGAAACTTGACAAAAGGCTCGCATTGTGTCCTGCATGAGGTCAATCTGGTCCCCAGTAGCCTCACCAAACAAGAGAAGGTCATCCGCGAAGAAAAGATGAGAAATTGGAGGGGTATGACTATTGAATCTAAGCCCTTTCCAACGACCCTCTCTGACCTCCTTATTAATCAATTGACCCAGGCGCTCCATACATAGCACAAATAAATAGGGACTTAGGGGGTCGCCCTGCCAAACTCCTCGTATAGGGCTAAAGTCCTGGGATTCTATGCCATTCCATAGGATCTTCATGGACACTAAGGTAGTGCATGTCATGATGAGCTTAATCATCTCTTCTCGTATCCCAACACAAAGGAGAGTGGATTGCAAAAACTTCCAATCTAGACGATCGTAAGCTTTTTCCATGTCGATCTTGATTGCGACCACTCCTCTTTTCCGTCGTCTACTCCGCATAGTATGGATAGCCTCTTGTGTAATGATAATATTATTACAGCTCTAGCGTCCTGCAATGAAACCACATTGTTGAGGTTGGATCAAATATTGCATTGCCTTTTTCATTCTTTCTGCAATAATCTTAGTAACAATCTTAAAGACAACATTACACAGAGAAATAGGACGGAAGTCCTTGACGGTGATAGGGTTATCTACTTTTGGAATGAGAACAATGTTAGTATGATTGATATCCCTAACCCTTTCAGGTTGTTGCCAAATCTCCCGGATAAGTGCACACACCTTAGCCCCAATGTGATGCCACTGGGTATGGAAAAAATGTGCCTGAAGGCCATCTGGGCCAGGAGCTTTAAGAGCCCCTATCAGAAAAGCAGCATTTTTAATTTCAATATCCTCCACTGCCTTGTGAATCATGACATCATCCATGGGTTGCAGCGGCAGAAAGTTGGCATACCAGTCGGTGGAGTCAGGAACCTGAAGCTATCTAGTGTAGAGATTTTGGAAGAAATGGGCAGCCATATCTCTTAGCTTATCCGAGTCAGTAACCCAATTTCCCTCATCATCTTGAAGGGCTTCGACGCGCTGTTTTTTCCATTTGATCATCGTTGAGGTGTGAAAGAATTTTGTGTTCTTGTCTCCCCAAGCTAGCCACTTACACCGAGATTTCTGGTACTAGAGAAGTTCCTCCTGAGCACACAATTTGTTATAATCTTGCCAAAGCTATTTTTCAATCTTGAAGAGGCCATTAGACGTATTGTTCCTTCGAGCTCTATCAATCCCCTCTAAACGGTAAAGAAGGTGGCGTTTTTTCCTAGGAATACTACCCAGGACATTAGAATTCCATTTGGATGCCTCATCTTCAAAAATCAATCTTCCCTGGGTCCAAGTCCTATTATCCCAGGATTTACGAACCACACTTGGGAAGCTATCTTCAGATGCCCATACAGGGTGATAGCTAAAACGGTGTTTGGAGTTTTGAGCCGTGGAGTTGGCGCCATCAGAGACCAACACAAGTCTATGATCAGATTTGTACCGGAGTTGGTGAAAGGCCTTGCCCCGTGGGTGACTGAGCTCCCATTCAAGATTACCAACCACCCAATCCAGTCTTTCTTTAACCCCTTGTTTCTCCCATGTGAAGCGCTCGCCAGTAATGGATATCTCCAGCAGATTTGAGCTCCTGATACAATTTGAGAATTGTGTCATAGCTCGAAAAGAGGGTGCCATCCCTCCGATCTTATCTGCTGGAGTCAAAAAAGTATTAAAATCCCCAATAACCATCCACGCCTCCTTAACATCCTGGGCAATCTCTTGCAACGAGCTCCATAAATGTTCCCTTTTACTAGTCCCAGTTTCCCCATAAACAAAAGTAACATAAAAAGAATCATTTGCATGCTTGTCTAAAACCTTGCAGTGAACCAATTGGGTAGTGGAGAAAAGGTAATCAATCTGAATATTAGCTTCATCCCACAAAATCCAAATACCGCCCGCAAAACCCGTGGCTTCCAATCTAATCCAATTATTAAATCCTAATTTACGGGTAACCATGTCCGCCCTAGGACCACTAAGACGAGTTTCAAGCAAGGACAAAATATCAATATTATGAGTGTGAACTAGATCCTTAATGATGTGGGGGAAATTCCTATTCCCCGAACCCCTACAATTCCAAGAGGTAATTATCATGATAAAAATAATACAGGGTACAGAAAAATGTGAGACTTACTGAGTACCAAGAATCTTGTCAACTCGTGCGGGTTGACCCACCAACACATGTTGTGTTTCTACATCCCGTGTGGCCTCCATAAAGTCATCTCCAATGTCATCATCTAATTCAGTGGCTAATGGAGGCATAAGGGCAAGATTTGGTTCTATAGGCATACTTTGTTTGCATTTTTCTTGATAAATGCATCCTTTGAATTACCCTCTTGTTGGTTAGGGCCTTCTAATAGCAAGAGAGGATGTGTGTCTAGCCTAAGATGGTGTTTTGGTGCTAAAATGGAAGAAGTTTGAACTTGGGTTAAGGATCCCCCCACCACCAAGTGTTCTCTTTGACCCACATGACTCTTAGAAGGCCCATTTTGTTTTTTCCCTATTTCCTGGCCCAATTCGGTTTTTTCCTTGTAGGCTTGAGGCCTTGTGATTTGTCCAGGCCCATTCATCAAATAGGGCCCAATCTTCCTTTCAGATTTTTTTTCTCTTTTTCTTTTTCCCTTCCATTCCCCTTATTCCCACGTGCTCCTCCCTTATCCACTGCTGACCTGCGCCCGTTTGGCCTTGTGTTCAGTTCCCTGTTGCGTCGCTCATCATCATCAATCTCAGACTCAAGCGGCGCCTCTGCTCCGTTCCGTCCCATCACCATACCTTCCTCAGAGTCTAGATCGGCGAGTGCTTGGAATCGCGTGCTACCGCTGCTGTCTCCATTGCCAGCCGTGATGTCTGTCGGCTCCTTCCTCGGTCTCGACCCAGTCCGTCTTTCCGCCGTGTTCCCCATCTGGTTCCGCCGTTGCGACATCCGAGATCATCGCCCATTCCCGATGAACATCCAGTCTCCAAACGGCTCCTCGGTGGTGGGCTTACGCTGTGGTGGTGCCGTGCTATGGTGCGGCGGAGGCATAGGTCGACTCGGTGTTGGCACGGACAGGGGATCCGAGGACTCTGGATTTTGGTATGTCCAGGGGCATTGCTCTTTGTGGTGTCCATAGTGGCCACAAGAGAAATAGATAAGATTTAATCCTTCATATTCTACCTGGTATACCGAATGAGCCGCGATCACTCATGATACAAGCTTCTTCCGGAGATCAATTTCCACACAAATCCTTGCATATTTGCTGCGCTCAATTCTTGCAGAGTCTGAGGTCGTGACAGAGGGAGTAAGTAAGTCCACTTTCATGGTTCTACCAATGCAATTTCCCAATCTAGTAATGAAATCTCTGTTATAACACTGCATTGGGACATTTGGGATTCTAATCCAAGTGATAATTCTGCCGAGTGGATTGTTGTAAGGGTCAAAGTTAGGGGACCATTTTTGTACCAGGATTGTGTGTTACTGAACCACCCATGGGCCACCATATAAGACTTTTTGATACAAATGCCCCCATTCCTCTTTCTGTAGAAACCGAATAAGGAAGTAGTTATTAGGGAGGTCTACAAGATCAAACTGGGAGGTTTGCCATATTCTGCTGAGGTGTGTCTTTAATGGGTAAACATTGAATTTCTTGCCTAGTATCGTGATGATTAATGCTGCATTCCAATGATGGCACCAGTCATTGTATTTCTCTGTTGTGACAGGGACCACCGGGTAAATTTGCATGAGTGCCTTCACTTCTTCAGATAGCTCTGGTAAGTCCCACTCCATATTGAGAGTGTCAGACAATAGGTCTTCCTCTTCCATACAATCTCCTCCATTAGCAATACCATTTAAACCCACAAGTGAATCCTTGTAGGAGGCAGTACTAGATGAAGGTCGTTGGGTATGGACCTCAACTTGGACCATGGAGGTGTCGTTCACTGGAGAAAGCTCCTCAGGCTAACTAGTATCCATGGTGATTGGAGTAGAATTATTTTTTGGCTTCTTAGTGCTACTGTTGGCTAGGACATCAGATGGCCAGTCCGGTGGAAGTTTCCGGTGGCTTTGGTCGTCCATTTTTTGGTGAAAGGAAGTTGGCACGATATTCAAGAGAATGCCTGCTTCTTTCTGGTTTGCCTTTCATATGGTTAGAGCTTTGCCATATTATTGTCAGCTTTTCAATATTCACTTTAAGGACAAAATTTAATTCCAAGCACTCACGAGTAAGCGCTTGCTTCCACTAGTGGTTATTATAAGTCTATTTATAGAAAGAATTTTTTATTCTAAATACTTTTTTCAGTCCTTTTTATAAGAAACAACTAGCAAAATCATGCAATTCAAAATGTTAGTTAAATGTAATAAATGTGTAAACTATGTACTTTTCTTTCCAATCATACCCTTATTTATAAAAAGTATACATGAGAGATAATGAGTGAATTAAGATCGGCCTCTGTGATGCTTTTCTCTCTTCTCTGAGATTTTTTTAGGGTTTCTCCTTTTCTTTCCTTGAATAAGGTCTCTCAGCCTTGTGCTGTCTCTCCTATTCCTTTATCTTCTTTGTAACCAAAATAGTGTTTCTATTGAAAGAGATTTATGAGTATGCTAAGAGAGCGGAAAAGCTGAAACAGAGTACTGGAACGTTAAACAAAGTAGGGGAATGTAAATTTCTTTTTGAGTTTTTGTTGCAATGGAATTGACTGAATCTGTCGGGAAGGACCTTAGTATTGAATGGTCTAGTGGAGACACAGAGGAATATGATGAACAAAGCTTGGTGGGTCTTGTGATTTAGAAGTCTAGGATTGGGTTAGGAGCCGTGCGGGAAAATGTTATTGCGGCTTGGAAACTAAAAGAAGATCAGCTTGAGGTGTCAAATATTGGCACCAACTATTTCTCATTTGATTTTAAGGGGATTGAGGATGCACGAAGGGTGTTAGCAGAAAGTTCGTGGGTGGTAAGACACAATGTTCTGGCGCTTCAGCGTCGCCAAGCTTATGTCAGTGATTGCGATATCCAAATCAATAGTTGTTTGTTCTGGATACAGTTGCATAATATGCCTCCTGAGGGTAGAAGCCTATCTAACTATCGTTTACTTGCAGCTAAGGTGGGCAATATCATTGACATAGAAGATCCGGGTAAGGACAAGATCAAAATTAAGAACTTTGGAAGAGTGCGCGTTGAGATTAATATTGATAATCCCTTAGTCCCTCGATTTTATATTGAGCGCCCTGTGAAGAACTCTAACATTAAGAGGTCAGTGTGGATCCAAGTTAAATATGAAA
Organism: Inga laurina; assembly: GCA_963855925.1. Taxonomy (NCBI): domain Eukaryota; kingdom Viridiplantae; phylum Streptophyta; class Magnoliopsida; order Fabales; family Fabaceae; genus Inga; species Inga laurina. The sequence goes on along the minus strand of OY979712.1, from coordinate 8,660,882 downwards.
GATTATCTCGATTTTGTTATGTTTGTGGTCAATTAGGACATGAGGCAAAGGGCTGTGAAGTTGGTGTTAATGGAGCTGGAGGAAGCAGTGATGAAAAAGGAAGATTCGACGCCAATATGTGTGCTCCACCGGTAAAGTCGAGTTTCAGCTCGCCGGAGAAGATGCCTAGTAGCCGGACGACGGAGAGTAAAGTGGAGCATGGGGAACACGTTAATATTAATTGCATGCATGGGGAAGGAGGCGTTGTTGAGTCAACCGAGGAAGATAAGGAATATTCCCAAGGCCAAAGTGAGCAGGTCTCAGTGGAAAATCTTGACTCTTCAATAAATGAGAACACACCATTGGGTGGGCCAATCAGATGTGAAAGGGTAAGAGGCACGTCTGAACCGCAATCAATATGTAGAAGAATTGAAATAACCAAAGGAAGGTGTTTGGGACAAAAAGCAAATAGTTGGGCCGGTATAAGTTGGCCTAAAGTCATGATATCAGAAATTAAGATAAGAGAGTTTTCTTTCTAAATGGGCCAAGCGGATATTGACCCATCTCATCTGACCCAGTAGAACAATAACAGTGGTGTGAATATTGTTGAAATTAATGAAGAAGGGGATGAAGCCCAACCAGATGATATAGCGAATCAGTATGGTGAGGAGGTCGGAGCTTTAGCTGTACAAGTACAGCGCGTCAATCTGAAAAGAGCAGCTGATGATAAGTGGTCTTCCCCTTTAGCCAAAAGGAAAAAATCACACTCACAAGAGTCCCCTGGATTTGCAGAAGAGAAGAAAAAAGCTGAAATTTACCTGTAAAAAGTCGCTGAAAGGGAAAGGAGTCCCTGCAGTAGTGTTTTGTTCACAAATGAATCAACCAACCCAAATTTGGGTGAGGAGGTATGTGATCTTTCTTCTAAAAATAGTTTAAATTTTTCTCATGGGGCGGTGGAAAGACAAGGTATGCGTAGGATTGGGGAGAAAGGAAAAGCACAAAAGGTCTTATTTCCAGGGGAGGTATCATCTTCAGCTAATGAAAGGGGTGGTGATCGGCCTTCTCTGGTCACCAAGTATCCATGATTTTAGCCTAGAATTGTCGGGGTCTTGGAACCACCTCGACGGTTCGGAATCTAAGGTTCCAGTGCCAGAAGTTTAAACCTATGATTGTCTTCTTATCAGAAACTAAGATGCAGAGGGATAAAGCTGAAAAAATTAGGAGAAAATTGGGTTTTGGTTCTGGCACATACTATGACCCTACTGGTAGATCGGGAGGATTGGCTTTATGGTGCAGGGAGGGTGTAGACCTTAATATAAGTATGGTAAGCAGATTTATTATACATGTTGAAGAAACTCGAGTTGATAGGAAGAATTTTGGCTCTATCACTTTTATTTATGGTCCGTGTGATTCTTTTTTGAAAAGGAGATGGTGGTTGAACCTAACAAATCTTAAACCTCCCACTCATACTCCATGGACAGTTATGGGAGATTTCAATGCTTTGTTGTATCACTCAGATAAGGAAGGAGGGCGACGGGTGCCAGAAAGAGACTTTAAAAGTTTTAGAGGCTTTATGTCTGATTGTGAATTGTTGGAACTGGAAACAAAAGGAAACAAATTCACTTGGATGAATATGAGAGAAGGGGAAGGGCTCATAAAGGAATGTCTGGATAGAGTAGTCACGAATGGGAGTTGGAAAAGGTTATTTTCGAAAGGATTATGTCAGATCCTAGAAACTGTTGGTTTTGATTATGCGCCTATTTTGCTACATTTTGAGTATAAAGATGTGTTTACTCCAAAATTATTTCGGCTAGACCAAAGATGGCTTCATCATCCAGAATTTGAAAATATTGTGAAATCTAATTGGGAAGCAGAAAGGGTCAACCAAACTCTAGAAGACTTTGCTGATAATCTGAAATCTTTCAGTTCAGTGTTGGAAATTGGAGTAAAAAAAAGTTTGGGAATCAACATCAGTTGGTTAAAAAGCTAATGAAACAGATTAATGTATGTCTATCCAAGGCTAATAATGATAATCTAATCCAGGAGCTTTCGGATCTGAAAAAGCAATTGGGTGAAGCTTGGAAACAAGAAGAGCTTTATTGGGCGCAGAAATCACGGATCCAGTAGCTGAAGTGTGGTGATCAAAACACAAAATTTGTTCACCTCACTACAATAATGAGAAGATGTCAAAACAAGATTGCCAGACTGAAGAATGAGGATGACCGGTGGATTGAAGATGAAGTTGAGATTGGGCATTGCTTTAATCGGTTTTATTTAGATCTATTTGAAACCTCAGGACCAAGAGAATTTGATAATATTCTGCAATTCATTGAACCTAAAGTATCAAATGCGAACAATGAAATGTTGATGAGAACCATTACAAAAGAAGAGGTTTGAGAGGCAGTTTTTAGTCTTGGGGGCACCAAAGCACCAAGGCCAGATAGCTTCACATGGAGTTTCTATCAAAAACACTGGCATATCATAGGCGACCAGGTAAGTAATCTAGTTTTAAAATTTTTTGAAACTGGTTTCTTGCTAAACTCCATTAATGAAACTGATCTAGTTCTGATTCTGAAAGTTGAAAGACCAGAATCTGTTAATGAGTATAGGCCCATTAGTTTATGTAATTTTGCCTACAAAATTTTTTCCAAGATCATGGCTAATAGGATGAAACCTCTTCTTGATGGGCTTATTTCTGAGTGTCAAAGGGCCTTTGTTCCTGGGAGACTAATCCAGGACAACATTATTCTTGTCCATGAAGCTTTCCACCATTTGAAAAACAAGAGAACACACTCAGAAATGGCTATCAAGCTTGATATGGACAAGGCCTATGATCGTGTGGAATGGGATTTTTTGGTAGCCTTAATGTTAAAGATGGGATTTTCCAATAGCTGGGTTGAAAGGATTTTATGGTGTATATCTTCTCTTCATTTCTCCATTATGTTGTCTAGAAAAAGAATGTCTAATGTTGTACCTAGAAGAGGTCTTCGCCAAGGAGATCCTCTCTCACCATATCTTTTCATTTTGGTGAGCAATGCTTTATCACTTATGATTGATAATTGGCAAAATAGGGGACTAATTCAAGGGATCAAAATTGCACGTAATTGCCCAGAACTAACTCATTGCCTGTTTGCGGATGATTCTGTCTTCTTCCTAAAGGCAGAAATTGATAATTGTAGAAACATGCAACATTTATTGAATATATACTGCAATGCTTCAGGACAAATGATAAATATTAGGAAGTCATGTCTATTTTTCTCTCCTCAAGTCCCGGCTTTACTAAGGGAAGAAATTGGTCATATTTTTCATATTGCAGCAGTTGACACTCCTGGAAATTATTTAGGCTTGCCAATTATTTGGGGAAGATCCAAACGACAATCTCTGGACTTTGTAGTGGATAGAGTTAAAAAAAATGTTGGGGTAGCAGAGAAGTTTTTTATCAGATGCGGGACGGGAGGTACTAATCAAAGCTGTTGCTAATTCGATTCCGGTATATTCTATGTCCATTTTTTTATTCCCAAAGTTTGTTTTAGCACATTTGGATAGATTGGTTACTAGGTTCTGGTGGAAAGGAACTGTTAATAAGCGAAAATTCATTGGGTTTCTCAGCAAGTTTTAAAGAAGCCAAAGGAAGAAGGAGGAATGACATTTCATGACTTTGAATCATTCAATCTTGCTATGTTGGCTAAGATTGGGTGGCGCATTTTGCAGAAACCAAGTCAGCTATGGGCTCGAGTCTTAAAAAGCAAATACTTTCCAAAGAGCAACTTTATAGAAGCAAAACAAAGCAGATCATCTTCATGGTTATGGAACAGCATATTGGCAGGAAGACAAATACTGGAAGGTAATGTTGCTGTGAGTGTGGGGAATGGCCTATCCACTACATGATGGAATGATCCTTTGATTCATCACATACCGGGTAACAAACTGATTTCTCAATGCCCTTTTCCATTCTATTCTGCTATTAAAGTTTCTGAAATAATGAGTGATTCAGGGTAGGATTTATCTTTCATAAGGGACTTCATTTCTGATGAGGAGGATGATGCTATAACAAGTATGCCTCGGGTGTTAAGTCATAGGCCTGACAGATGGATTTGGATCCTTGATCCTAAGACAGAATATTCTGTCAAGGAAGGATATAAATGGATTAAATCCTCTAACCCGAGCACTAGTAGTCTGACAGGAGACATTATGAATGCTAACAATTTTAATATTTGGAAATATGTGTGGAAACTAAAGGTGCCGTATAAAATTAGAAACTTCCTGTGGAGATCTCTATCAAATGCACTTCCAACCATGTTCAATTTGAGAAAAAGAAATTGCTCAGAATCTGATATATGTACAATCTGTGGGGTTGAAAGTAAGACTGTCTCTCACGTTTTGTTATCATGTGAATAGGCACAGAGAGTTTGGTTTGGTAGTCCTTTTGCTCTACATACTCAAGGATCTCATACTGGTGATCTGAAAAGTTGGTTGAGTTATCTTTTTCTCTTTCCTCCATGAATGATTATGACAATGCTTTTATTGCAGTCACTTTGTGGCACATATGGAAAGCAAGGTGCAAATTCATATACCAACACCATCGCCCTGATCCAGTGCAGACTTTAAACCAAGCTGGAATTTCTCTTGGAGAATTTTGGCAGGCTAACTGTTGGGGTTCTACCTCTATTGTGCAAAATCCAAATGTTGGGGATGTAAGAGGCAAGCTTCACCCAAGAGGGGGGTGAATTGGGTGATGTTATAAATTTTTCGCTTGATGTGGTGATATGAAAATATAGTAGATAGAGTGGAGTAGAGAAGATTTGAACACAGAGAGTTATACTGGTTCGGCCTAACAACAAGGCCTACGTCCAGTCCTCAGAGATCAAGACCTACTGAGATTTTCACTATATCTCCAAGATTCAATGGGCTCTCAGAACGCCACAAAACAACAATCGTCCTTAAGCGAACTACGAGCAGAAATATTCTCTCAACAAGAAATTTCTCTCCCCCTTACGACAAGTCTTACGTGCAGAAAAACAACCTATGACTCTTCTCACTTGCTTATGTATACAAGACTTATGAGCAGTAACGTTCTCTCCTGCTTACACCACTGTAAGTCTTACGAGCAGCAACGTTCTCTTCTGCTTGTATCTTATAAAGCTTAAGAGTGGAAGACACAGCAAGGAATTCTCTCAACAGCTTCTCTCGTAAGGAAAAAACACCCCTTTCAAGGTCCCAATACCTTGAGATCAAATACACATAGAATTTTGAATTGTATGAAGACTCTCTTACAGAGCTAATGAATAAATACTGAAGGTCAATGTGTATACAGAGGAAAATGATGAATAACAGAGACTTGATATAAGCTTGTGAATTCTTGTGATATATTATTGTCCGTGATCTCCTTGAATCTCTGTATATATAGTTGCTCCAGTTTTTGCCCGTTTGGAAACTCTTCATTTGTGGAGCGGGACATTTGAAATTAATGGCAGACACGCGCATGTTTTAAATAATCTGAGTGCGGTAGATGCCAACGTGTATATAATCATATTGTCTGCCGTTGTTTGAATTTCCTCATGTGGTTCAATTCAAACGTTCATATTCCTGTATCATACTTTTAAAATAATCAAAGCAATGTTAAACAATGATAAAAAGTAATGATGATATGAATTAATAACAATAAAACATATTCGGAATGAACGTTGTGATACTTAGCATTTTCGGTGGACAAATAGGGCATCACTCGAGCATGAAAGGCTCACTTCGAGTGATCTCCTATTTTCCTTCATATACCTCTGTTATCGGGATGTGCTTGCAAAGAATATCAGAGAGACGAAATCTTCACTCGCGGGTGAAGATGGGTCTCACTCGAGCACAAAACCTCTGCTCGAGTGATCTTGCAATTTCCACAGGAAATGTCTTCTCGGGTCATCACTCGCACACCATTTTGACAAGAGTGAGAATTTGTACTCGCGAGTGATATGGTCCCTCACTCGAGCACACATACCTCTGCTCGAGTGAGACGCATATTCTCAAGGAATATGCTCTCAATATCATCACTCGTATCAGGATTTCAGAGGGATAGAATTTTCACTCGCGAGTGATGTGGGCCCTCACTCGAGCACAAAGACTCCTGCTCGAGTGAGAAGAATATTCTCAAGAATTATACCTTTTGAACAAGCACTTGCAACAGAATTGGAGAGGGATGGAATTTTTACTCGCAAGCATTGATGTGTCACTCGAGCATATATGGGTGTGTTCGAGCACACTTGCACTTCTCTAAACTTCATGACTCTCGGCCAAGTACTCGCAGTACCCTGCTCGAGTGAATGAAGGAAGCATGCCATTACTTGCTCTCGGCCAAACACTCGCAGACCCTCACTCGCATGTGTGCTCGAGTGATCTAGTGATCACAAAGGGAGAATGCCTCTCGGGTACATGCTTTCTGGCTTTCTCTCGCACCTGCTCGAGCACAGAAGAGATCTATGCTCGAGCACAAACATCATGCTCGAGCACTCAAGTGCAATTTCACAGCAGATATCAGTAAAACATCAAATATGCATTTGGTAACTTGGAAACTTTTCTTAACCTTCTAAAACACATGTTTTTCACATAATTGACGTATTGTTATCATCAAAACTTGGGATCTAACAGGGGAAAAGGTAGAACAAAAGAAGAAATGGAAATTACTGGAAGGAAATTCTTTAAAGGTAAATATTGATTGTGCTTTTTCTAATGCTGAAAATGTGGCTGCTATGGCTTTTGTTGTACTAGATTCCAATGGTTATGTTATGGATGGGAATACATATGTCATAAAAGCCACATCGGTGTTCATGGTTGAAAGTATGGCAATGTGGTTTGCATTATGTTACATTCGAGATAATGATCTTGATTATGTAACTCTGGAATCTGACAATCAACAGCTTATTCACTGTTTGGGAAAAAAGGCTTTATCCCCTGATTGGGAAAGCCTACATGTTGTGGAAAATATCCTTTTTATAAGGAACTTATGTAGAGTCCTACATTTCAGATGGATTCCAAGAGAAGCAAATGGAGTTGCGGATTGGGTGGCTCGTGCTTCACTATAAGGTCTATGTCCTGATAGTTGGATTTGGAGACCTCCTGCACAACTGCAGTCTTTGTTGGAAAAGGACTTGGAGTTTCAACCTGCGAATGCTGGCATAGGATAGCGTTTTTTTTGTTTTATTAGTTTATTTGAGTTTACGTTAGCTGTTTTCTATCTTCATCGTACTGTTATTTTGGACCTTATGTTGTTTTCTTCCTTGTTATGAAATGAAACTAGTTACTTTGTTGGCAAAAAAAAAAAAAGAGATAATGAGTGAATTTATTGAAGAGAGAAAATAAATAGCTTATATTTAATGGAGGCAAAAATAGAAAGACCTGTTTAAAGTTTCAGATAGAAGGGCTTTGTTCCTTATAAGGACCACCCCTATGAGAAAAAATGTACCTTATAAAAAGGACAGGAGTGAGTATATAAGAAGTCCCCGCCCAGGGGGGCTTGGTCTGGTGGTTGAGACAAGGGAGGCAAAGATTCCCTCCCGCCACCTGGGCTCGATCCCTGGGAAGTCCCTCCCAAGGGGCGTCCCGGATTAGTTTGCACCTTCGGGTGTGGGATACCGGGGGAAGAAATTCAAAAAAAAAAAAAAGAAGTCCCCTAATGACTAATGAGCCACTATTTTCAATTTTATGCTTATTTAATTCTTGTTGGAATGAGAAAAAAGGGAGAGGTTTGAAAATGATTTGTAAATGTAGAAGAGAGCATAAAGTTAAACTTTGAAAATTTTATTTATTTAAGGTATATTTAATAACTTAACTATAACCTTTTAATATTAGAAAATTAGTTAAAAATAGTTTTATAATAAGAAACAGAGTAATAAATGTGTGAAAGTAATTTTATCTTAAAAAACATAATTTTTTACTAAGCTTAGAGAAATCCAATAAACGGTTACACATTCATTTGAATATTGGCAATGTAAAACATCAAATCAAATATCTTTTTTTTAAGCATATATACCTTCCTGTTGGAGACAACCTGTTGATCAAATCCAATTTAATGTCTCCACAGCCTGTCAATAGCTATTGCTACATCACATTTATTAAACTTTATTTTTTGTGTTTTTACTTTGCTCATCCTTACTTTAGTTGACTTTGTGCATGCTTTTGATTTTTCATTTGCCAAATTAGTTGTTGATATCTATAATTGCACCACACACACACACACACACACACACACACACACAGAGTTGCCTTTAATCCATCATCCGATCCATTATTCAATAATATTTTCAATAATTATTTATACCCTGTGTATAAACAAGATAAATCGTAATTTTATATTCATTGAGGATGTAAATAATTGTTTAGGTCCATATTGGTGTTTCTTGTGGAGGTTTTGTTGCAGGTGTCACAGTTTAATAATGTAGAATTATTAATACTCACTCCACAACAACCGTTAGTTGTTCAATACACATTGAGCATTTGATTTGTTTTTTCCAAGTTTGGAATTTGATGTGTAAATATTTTGCACGAGGGAGATAACGCTATTATGCTTTATTTTAACTTTTAAAAGTTGTTTTTACACAAAATTCTTCTTACATACTTATCTCATATATTGCTAGTTCAAATATCTTCTTTTGAACTTTGGGTCCAAGTCCATCCTTGATAGGCCGGACTATTTAATTAGGAAACAAGTAACCTTATTAAATAAGAAACAAATCACTAATGGAGGTTGGGTCTAATAGAAGGGGCTAGCCCCCCCCCCAACATGGTGAACCAAGATTTGAATATCCGCTAGGAGAGGTACCCACATTTAATGCCCGACAATGCTTCAACTAGAATTGCCTCCAATAGGAGGATTCCTATACCTAGCCAAAAAAAAAAAAGAAAAGAAAAGAAAAGAAATAAATCAACATTAATTATGGATTTGTTAATTAAGAAACAAGTTATTGTTCATTTAAAAATTAATCAGGAATTAATTTTCTGATTGTTTCTTATAGGGCAAATAGGAGTGCACATTTAATGTCTGAGAGTACCTTAACTATGATTGCCTCCAATAGGAGGATTCCAATGCCTAGCCAAAAAAAAAAATGAAACAAATCGTATTAATTATGGATTTGTTAATTGAGAAATAAGTTATTATTCATTTAAAAATTAATCAAGAATTAATTTCCTGATTATTTCTAATAGGGCAAATAAGAGTGCACATAACTTCCTAATTAGTGGTCTTCCTAGATCTCTATAAATAGAATATGCCTCCCTAAATTAGATTACTCATGTCATTGAGCTATTTGGCAATCTCTCTTTTCTCCCACCATATTTCTTGTTATGATAATTTGCTATGCCAATCTTATTTAGGCTCTAGTAGTCTAATTATTATGTGAGTATTTTTTTTTTTCAAGTTATGGAGCATTAGAGCTTTGACTCTGTTGGACTTTGGGTCCATGTCCACTCTTGATATGCCAGACTATTTGATTAGGAAAAAGCTAATTTTATCAAATAAGAAATAAATAATCATTAATTATAGATTTGTTAATTGAGTAATTGTATATTAGGAATTAATCAAGAATTAATTTCCTAATTATTACTTAGAAGAATGTGTCTCTCTCAGTTGCACCTCACCCCTGCTATTGAGCTTCCTGGCAATCTCTTTTCTCTCTTACCATCTCTTTTGTTCTAGTGACCTTCTGTGCCAATCCTATTTAAGCTCTACTAATATAATAATTGCGTGAACATTATTATGTTTGTGTTATAGCATTGTAGCATTATCCTGGATCGAAACGTGGATTCACCCTGATATGCGAGTCTCTTCTCTCTCTCTCTCTCTTTTTTCTTCATTGGTATTAGAGCGTGCCTAATCATGAGACTGTGATTTATTTTTTGTACATAAGCTTATGATATATTTTATTTATATCCACATCTAATTCCGTTGTGTTAACATACGTGAATATATGATGTTTATATATATATATATATGCATTTCTCTCTCTCTTTCCTTTTCTTCCTTTCTTCGCATGCATTTGTACCGATAAATATATGTCATTCCTTTCTCTCTTGCAATGACTTTTTTTTTTTTCCAAAGACGCACGTACATGAATATATATGTTATTGGCATATTTTTTTCTTCTCTCTCTCATATTCATATTCGCATGTATCCCTTTGCATGATCTTTTCATCTATATATGCATATTCTTCTGCCTCCTCTCCTCTAATACTTTGTTTTATTAGATATTGAGCTTTATTTATGTATTATTACCTCTACTTCATGACAGTATGTAATAATATGAGTATGTGAATATGCAATGCCTACATGCGAATTTTAGAAGTTGCTATCACATAGCTTTCTTTCACTCTAATATGCCTTTATGCGTTTTATCTAATGTTTTTATATGTATATATGGTGTATATTCATGTTGTTGCTTTATGGATTGTGTTTTCTGAAGGTACATAATCATTCTTCATCTTCTCTCTGCTTTGTGGGTTGTGTTTTCCGATGGCACATAATCATTCTTCCTCTTCTCTCTTTCAATCTGATTCCAAATGAGATTTTGAATCTATGGGTGATCAAGACCAAGTAGCTTGAACCCCTTATGAGTCATGGAGCTCATAAGACATAGAAAACACACATATAAGTCATGTTACGAAGTGCCATCAAAGTCCGCTGAAGAAGCTCAAAAAATTGGGCTTTTGAAATCAAGCATTTTTGCGCAATCTGAGGCCATAGATATGTAGAGTTCTAAGAGAAGATTCCAACGACACTTAGAATGTGTCAAATAAAGTTTAGACGAGGGATATACGAAGGAGAGAAATTTGCGGGTCACATTGACGCGATTGCAAAAAAACTTTACATTTTTTATTTGCAAATGATGTTATTCGAGAGAGTAAAAGCCACCAATTTATAGTTCATTTTGTGACGATTCCAACGACACCAAAAACATGAAAAATGGAGCTAAAACGAGGATGATATGAGTTTCCAAATGAGGGTCGCGATGACCCATCGAAGCTCCAATAGGATCAAGAAGATCCAATTGGAGGTTGAAAATGATAACGTGGTAGTCTCATGCCATGTCATCAGTCAACTAAATACGTGGTTCATTGAGAAGAAGCCATGTATCGTACATCGCCACGTCAAACCTGGCTATGTCATCAGTTGATTAGGCAACGTCAGCCTACCATGTGATTAGTTGACTTGCCATATTATAGAGCCACGTCAACAAGTCAAAGGTAACATGTCAGATGGTCCATGGTCAAAGGGTTGACCAAATTTTGAAACAAAAATCTATTTTTGTTATATTTGCCAAAAAATATATTTCAAAAAAAAATTCAGAGCTAGCATGCATGTCGCGCATGGGCCTAGTGGGAGCAACTTTTTTCCATGTGACGCACACCGTATGACAGTGGGAGGCGTGTGGATGTCGTTGATCTAGCGCGTGTTGTAGACAGAAGCCTCCAAGGCGGGGCATGGTGCACACGCGATATGGCTGAGAGTGGGCGTTGCTGAAATGTTTCAATTTTTCAGGGTTTTTCAATCTAAACACCTTCTAGAGGCATGTGTGAGTATGTGAGACCTCCAATTAAGACACATTTTATTTCTAAAAATCCTAAAATTTGAGAGATTTAGTTTGATATACAATTTTCATATGTTTGAAGCAAGTTTGGATCTATTATAGGTCAAGAAATTGCTTATCTACACTTGAAGATTCTCAAATACATTCAAATTGAGTCTGTTTTGATTTGTTTTGTTTTTGGAATAAGTTGGTATAACCACTAAGAAGATTTCAATTGCAACATATGGTTAATATTGAAATATTCTTTTGATGAGATGTTATTCAAATGGGTTTTTAAAATACGATTTCCTATCCAATCTTGATTTAAACTCTTAGAGATAAAACTTAAAACGTGGAATAACTTGAACTAATTAACTAATATAAGTCATCCAAAGCTTCCAACTACATTGAATTAGTTGGGGTTGAAATAATGACTTTTAAGTCAATCTTTTTACAAATGTTGTGACAAGGAATGAGATATGGAGAGATGCATGAATCATCTCATCTAATGGAGGTGTGCTATAAAAACATCTAAGTGAGTGGATGTAAATATGGCCACGAGGAGTCAAACATTATAATAAGATGCTACACGAGTTTATATGGCCAAAAAGGCTTATAAGAAGAGGAACCCAGTCAAGAAACAGTAATATGAGTCAAATTTTTCACGTTCTTTTTCATTGAATTTATGGTTAAGTTCTTTGTTTTTAGAATTGAATTGAGTATTCCCTCTGCTAGGGTTTCCTTGAGCTGGCGAATAAATTATTCGCCAAGATGGCTCAACCAGAGGCTTTTCTAAGGTCCTCTTTTCTCATCTGTGGAGGGTCCCCGATAGGTTCGAGTGTGAGACTTGGTTGGGTGTGTGTATTGGCTTTTTCATGGATTGGGGCATCGAGGTGTACAAATTTGAATCCAACTATGGAGGTCGATGACATTAAATGGGTGATGATGGAGAACAAGAGGAATTGGAATTTTGTTGGCAAGAAATTGCGGTGGAAGCTCCTCAATCGCGATGTTAGGGTTGAGGATCTATAATGGGTACCTTCAAGATTAGTGACATTGGAGCTTGCTTTGACATTGAGAAGCATTGGGTTAGTTAACGGAATGGGAAAATCAACCACGGAGAGGAAGAGCTTCTCCTTACAAGGTATGGCAGTGCCAGATTGTATAATTTCTTCTCTGTATGCAATGATGGTTGTTGATGGATTGTTGAGGACTGGGTTATTGGTAAGAGAGGTTTGGGAGAGCAAGTCTAAAGGCTTAATAGTTCATTTAAATTAGCATTGTGATCCTTTAATTGGTGCCCTGTGTGCTGTTGTCCTGGTGATTTTCTTGCATATATCTGTTTAGGCTCATAGGGCAGAAGATTAAGGATTATTTTAGGTGAGTTCTCCCATGGAATGGGGGCTAAAATGATTTGCATATCATTTTCTGCAACAGGGGAGGTTCTATCTAGCATTGGAAAATTAGTATATATACTCCCTTTGATCCTAATTATAAGACAAAGTTGACTTTTTTGGAGAAATTAAGGAAGCCAATTAAATTACTTTAGAGTAGTTATATTTTTATTTTTTTCTCTAAACTAATTAATTTGACTAATAAACTAATGTATAATCTAAGGATACTAAAAATATTAACACTCTAAAGTAATTTAATTGGCTTCCTTAATTTCTTCAAAAAAATTAACTTTGTCTTATAATTAGAACCGGAGGGAGTATCTTCTATTTCCCTTCCTATTTAAGGTTTTAGTTGGACCTAATAGACTAATATGGTGTGCTGATGTTTGTTTTGGGAATGATATATCTGATTCAGTGTGTCCTTCATTAATTCAAGCTATTATTCTTAGAATCGTTTGCTTAAAATGGATTAGCTTGAATTTGGTGAAGGAATTATCAAATCTTGGCGAAGCTGCTGGCATGGATGGCGTTGGGTGGGGTCCAAGAAATAATCTAGTTGCAGCTTGGTGTGTTGGTGTAGCTCTTATGGAGAAGTGCTCGAAGGGAGTGGGTGTTGCATCCCACTTTTCCTATGTTTAAGATCCTGACAATTGATAAATCTAAGGTTGGGGTTTTTGTTGTAGTGAAAATAATTTTGATTTTCATATATATATTCCCAGATTAGTTCAAGTTTTTATATTTTTGCTTACTTTTACTATATGTATGTATGTATGTAAGCATGTATGTATTCTTATTTTCATATTTATATTATGCCTTTCCTATTAAAGGATGCGTGACTGGAACTCTCGAAGTACTTGTCCGTGATCTATGGATAATCTATCATAAAAGCATTCATGAATATTGTGAAATTTTTTATTAATACTTTTTCTTTTAGAATTCAAAAATTATAAGATTATATTCTATTGTGAGATTTTTTTTAAATGATTAATTTTTTTAAAATTGTATCATATTTATCTATAATGTATTTAATTTTGAATACTATAAATATATTTTTTGTATTTAATATTATTATCTTATTATTATCAATGATGATATTGTGACTTATATAATAAATATTAACAATAAACCTAAGTAAAAAAATAATTAAAAATAACTATATATAATTTAAAAATACAACCATTTTATTGACCGTTATTAATAAAAAAACCGTTAAGTATGCCTTTTATCATATAATACTTGTTTTTCCTTCATACTTCAATAATCAGTCGAAGGTTTTTATGTGTCTGTGTGCTTGGTAAAGGACCATATTTCAAAACATGACCCTGTGTTCTAATCTGGTCAAGGCTCTCCATGCCACCAGAAGATAAGTGGGGACTAAACATAGTGAGTGTTTGGGATTGCTTTTTTGGTCCAATAAGCCCATTTTGGGAACAAAAAGCCCAAATGTAAATGGGTTACGTTTTGGTGATGTTTGGTTCAGCGTTTTGAAAAAAACAAAAAGCCCGAATAGAGCCCGATTTCAATAAGCTCGGATGAGAAGCTTTTTACAAATGCGTTTTGGTGTAACCGTTATTATGGGCATTAATGGCCTGCCAATGCATATGTACGAATTGCATTATTTTTTTCCCACTGTCTTCACTTTAGACCGAAGCACATCACCATTATCGGATCTCCAAAGCTCGTCCACCATTTTCGACTGGATCTCCAAAGTTCGTCCTTCTCTCGATCGGCGGCCGGAAAATGGTGAAGCCGTGGTGTTGGAGCAGTGGAAGCCGAGTCTAGTGGTTGCGGTGGTGTGGCTGGTAGTTCGAGTTCTGAGCCGGACTGTTGGTGGAGGTGAGCTTCGACGGTGTCTTGCGGTGTTAGTTCAGCCATTTTGAGCAGTCCACGGTGGTGGATCTGTTGTTTGTTGGCAATTTTGGGCAGTATAGAGTCTAGTGTTGCGAAGTTGTCCTCCGGTCATCCGTCGGCGAGTTCGCTGTGCGCACTGCTGTCGGTCCTCCCTCCATTTGCAAGGTAAGCTTCACAAGTTGCATTTTAGATGAGTTTTGAGTTTTGAGTTTTGAATCATTCCTTTCGTTCGGTGTCTCTCTGTCTGGCTTTTTTTTGTAGCTACTGTTATACGTTGTGGCTCTGTTTTGCTTTTGCTTGTGGGTGAACTCTTTTGCATTGAGATGTCGTGGCTCTGTTTTGCTTTTGCTTGTGGGTGAACTCTGTTGCATTGAGATGTCGTGGCTCTGTTTTGCTTTTGCTTGTGGGTGATGTCGTGGCTCTGTTTTGCTTTTGCTTGTGGGTGAACTCTGTTGCTTGTCGAGCTCAAGGAGGCACCGAGGCAGCATGTACCTAATAATAGCAACCTTCTTTGTCCTGAACTTTTAGCTCTGTTCTTACTCCATTCAACAAACTAATAATCATATTCCTCATAAAAGCATGCAGAGTAAAGTAAGCCCTTTCCCGTTTCAGCTCTTGCAAATACATTGTAGTATTATGTAGTTACTTTGTCAAGAACAGAATCAAGAAGAAACTATTCATTAGTGTCCATTCCTTTATTTGAATTTGATAGACGTTCCACTTATGTGCGTATGGATCTGCAATATGCACTTTGTGAAATGACACAAAAAGTGGGGGGAAGAAAAGTGTGGACGATTAGTTTGTCTTACATATGTCATTACATGGCGCCTCTAAAAATAAAGTTGTAGGAAAAAAAATAATAAATGCAAATTTCAAAGCCTATGATAGAAAACGACTCAGGCACAGGGGATCATGTAACAAATGAAGGTGCCTTTCTTAAACTTTGATTGGCTCATATTTTGATTAATGTTGTTAGTTACGGGTCAGTAGAGGGCCAAAGGTCTTTTAAGTTTTCTTAAAATGATTCTTGCGGAACCACATATGCATGATTTGATATTTTCTAATGTTGAAAATGTGGTTTGGTATCACGTGGAAGATAGATTCATTATTTAAGCTTATGATTGAATGCTATATTCTGGATTTTTTGGAGCTCAAGGCCCAAGTGTATTAATTAATTACGGTTTGGTTTGTGAAACATTTAGAAATGTTTTATTATCTATGATAGGTTTTATATGTTCAGTCTGTCTCTTTTCTATCATGGATAAGTCTATTAAGAGGTTTTAATTCTTTTATACTGATATTGTTATTGCATACTGTTTACAAATTTCAAAATTTTAGTCATTATTTATATTTCTTCCTCGTTGCCCCTGGCTCACAGTAATTGTAAAAACATTTGACTTTTAATGGGGGTTAGGTGTTTGGTTACACACACACAAACACATCACAGTCATGCTTAGTTAACTATTTGCTGTCAAAGAGTTAGCTAGCCATTAAAGTTCTATGGGTGCAGCAGTTTGGAAATGGGTAAGTAATTAACTAGTTTAGGGGAGCCGGTTAGGATATAAACATGTATTGTCTTTATGTTTAAGAAAAAGGGAAATGAGTATTTTGCAGAATTATATAGTTATGTTGGCTAAAGTTGCATGATATTGATTCTTCTATATGTCATAAACATTTATGTAAAGTGAAACTTTTCCATAGAAAGATGAATGATAGAGCGTTATGGGATGATGCGTCCACTGAGATATTTGTCTACGCCATGGTTGACCAAATCTTAAAAAAAGAACGACGGGGGTTGTCTTTTTCAAAAGATGGTTGGGAAGCTATTATGGCTACATTCAACGAGAAAACTGGGAAAGCGTATGACAAGAAACAGTTAAAAAACAAGTTTGATATGTTAAGGAAGGATTTAAGGACTTGGGATGCGTTAATAAAAGAGACCGGTGTGGGCCGAGAGCCTGGAACCGGAAATGTCGTTGCTTCGGCCGAGTGGTGGCAGCGCAAATTTCAGGTTAGTGATTCCTACTGAAACTTATAATTCAGTAGCCTCAATCACCTTTTGTAATATAGTTAATGGCTTTGTTACTTGTCTGTATGCAGGAGAATTCGGCGTATAGAAAGTTTCGCCGTTCAGCCTTCAGGAACGAAAGAGAATTGAGGCTTATATCCAAGGACGTCGTGGCAATAGGCGAGGATGAATTGAATCCGTCGTTCATACAAACACAGACACAGGATACAGAGGAAGAGGATGTGTACCGACCTACTATGGTTGAGGAGGAAGGTTCAGGGGACAGCAAGGACGAGAATTTTGGAGTGGACCCAGCACTTAGCACAGGAGTGACAGATGAGCTAGCGAGCGTCGGGTTATCCTCCCAAACTCCTGCCTCTGGTCCAGGCGCATCATCTGGTCCAACTAATTCCGGAAGTCAGGGAAAGCGGAAACAATTTGATCTCTTCGGGAAGAAAAAGAAGCAGAAGATGCCAGCGGCAAAGCAGATTGCGGATGCGGTTAGTGTCATGGCAGAAGCATCAAAGAGTAGATCTACAACCATCAGCGAGATTCAAGCAAGGAGTGTTGATGCCGCTATTGCTGCCTTGCTTAAGTTGGATGAAGTGCAAGAAGATGAGGACTTTCAAATCCGCTGCTTCAAGGTCATCATGGATAAGACTAGTCGGGACACATTTTTCTCACTTGTTAAGCGGAAGAAGGATAGCGTGATTGCGTGGATGCGTTATATGGTTGCGACCCTTGATTGAGTCGCTACGAATTATGTTCTTAAGTATCGATATGCATGCTTCGTATTTTGTTTATTGTTAACGACCCTTGCATTGAACTTTATGGCTAAATAGTTTAGTGTTTATTGTATGCATGCTTCGTCTTTTGTTTTTACTAGACAAACAATGCTAATTTCGGAAATATATTATGTATATTTTAATCCAACGTTCGTTTTATGAATTATGTTTATGTTATATACGTTTGCAACCAATGCACAGGTTACAGCTGCAATGGAAAATTGGATGGAGGAAGAAGACGACGACTCTTAGATACTAGCTCTTATCGATGAAGAGATAACAGAGTATGAACAAACAGCTGCATTAGTATGTCAATATTGGATTCCTTTCATGTGTAAAGAACCTCGTAAAATGGGTTCACGACCCGGTCATTATTTGTCCAATATATTTTGGCTGAGCATGAATCACAATGTCATGACATGTTTAGAGTTGAAAAACATGTATTCTACCGGTTGTGCAGTAAATTGGTCGAACATAGGTTACAACATTTTAAGAATGTCGGGGTCAAAGAAATGGTTGCGATGTTTTTGCTCACAGTTGGCCATGGCGTCGGTAATAGGATGGTCCAAGAGTTGTTTTAGCATTCAGGGGAAACCGTCAGTCGGCTATTGCATTTGGTACTAGAGGCTTGTTTTAGCCTAGCTCGAGAATATATCAAACCCTCTGATCCCAAATTCAAAGGATGCCACCCAAAAATCCTCCACGATCCTCGCTATTATCCCTACTTTAAGGATGTCATTGGAGCCATAGATGGAACTCACATCAAGTGTGTGATCACTGGTCCCAACCGGGAAAGATATATCGGGAGAAAAGGTTATACAACACAGAACGTAATGGCTATATGCGATTGGGATATGTGTTTTACGTTCGTGTTGGCGGGTTGGGAAGGATCTGCACATGACGCTCGTGTGTTTGATGCTGCTGTCTCAAATCCAGCTCAGAATTTCCCTCATCCACCTGTAGGTATATTTTAAGCCCACTCAGTGTAATTACTTTCTGTGCGTACTTTGCTTAATCTAACACCTTCAAAATGATTTGAGACATTCATTAGGAAAATATTACTTAGTCGACGCTGGATATCCCACACCAGTTGGGTATCTTGGTCCCTACAGATGTAACCGCTATCACCTGGCAGAATTTCAGCGTCGTCCTGGTTTGGCAAATGCTAAAGAGACCTTCAATTACTATCATTCAAGTTTGCGGTCAACTATTGAAAGGACTTTTGGCGTGTGGAAGAATAGATTCGAATTATTGCAAAAAATGCGCAAATACTCCTACCCAACGCAAGTCCGCTTAGTTGTGGCAACTATGGCCATTCATAACTTTATTAGGAGAAATTCTCAGAGTGATGTTGATTTTGGCGAAGCAGAAAGTGCCAATGTAGCTCAGGGAGATGATAATACTGTAGACGATGCGGCTTCCTTGTCCAATGTTGCTGCGACGTCTTCAACCAGAATGAATCGTATTCGTGACATGATTACACAGCAACTTGTACGGAATTTATGATCCCAATTAGTTATGTAATAGTTTTTTGTGAAATTATGTAATTTCCTAAGTTATTTGGTTTTTTGAGCCAAACGTTACCTACGTTTGGACTTCGTACTACAATTGTGGCCATTGAAATTCTAGATTGGGAATTATTTGCTCTAGTGGCATAATAGAGTGAATCACAATGTGTCTATGCTGTTATAATTTCTGAAATTTCATTCCTAGTTTGGACTTCATTTTACAATTTACAAGTTTGCATTTTAGATATCTTCCAGGCCCAGATGATATGTTACTGTTGGATATCGCATATATGATCTATCTAAAATTTGAAGAATATACAAATGCCCTTCAACTTTTTATTTTTAAAAACGCACTTATACAATCGCTAATCCAAACATGTTTTGACTTATGAAAAAGCACGTTTTCAATCGCTAATCCAAACATAAATCACGAATCAAAAATTCACTTTTCTTTTAAGTCATTTTTAATAAGTCAGAATCACAATAAGTCATTTTTCCTACCGCTATCCCAAACACACACATAATGGAGAACTTTATTGCAATGAGTGTTGACTTGAAAATAAAAGGCCAACACTTATTAAACGCGTTAGGAGGGGGGCCAAATTAAAGGGGTGTCAAATTATTGTCCAAGCACGTCAACTTTATATTATTTCATGTTAAAAATATGAAGTTATAAAAGCATTAAAAATTCAGATAAAAACACATTAAAAATAAATTAAATTTTCTATTTTTAAATTTTAAAGTGTGATAGACTAGGAAATTTTAAAATTTGTTTGAATCTTGTTATATGTTGCATGCTGCAAGAATAGCGTCATAATTGTATGGATTCATGAAACAAATAATATATGTAACCATAATGCAAAATTGTTTCTTTTTGTACAACCACAACGCAACATGTTAGAAAATTAATAATTAATCAACACGGGCCATCCTTTTGTAACCACATCTGTCCACCAAAATCACTTTTTACCTGTAAGAATCTTTGGCTTGAATAAAATTTTCCTAGCTAGCTAGCACTCTCATAAGTGCATGAAGAAGAAATGTGTAATAAATACAATGCATGGTATGACCACCGACGAAGTTCTGATTTTCTCTGCCAAATAAATAATGAATTATAGTACACGTACATTCTAGTTGAAACAGAAAATAAAGGAGGAATTTTGCAATGAGGTTGACTTGGAAACAAAATGCTAAGACTGAAAAAGTGTTACTTAATTAGAAGGAGGGCCAAACTTTTGAATCAACTATTTATGGCCGCACAAACAGGGTCGTATTTGAATGGAATGTTTATTAAATATGGATTCATGAATGATGACAATGTAACTAAAAATGTTTCTTTTGGGTAATTCAAAATGTTCCTTAGTCCCTGCCCAATATAACAGGTTTCAAAATTAATCAACTTGGGCAACATCCTTTGCTTTTGTGCCTATTTGTCCATCAAAATAACTTTTTGATGAAATCTTATGCTAAAGGGGGAAGAGAATCTTTGATCTCTATATATTCATCAACTGCAATAGTGAAACATTTCGAATTGAAAGCTGTGGAACACTGCAGACTTGTCTATGAAATTATATTGTAACTAAATAAGTTTGTGACTGGCAGCATACCCTAACTTAGAAATCAACGAAGATGACAGAATTGTTGAGATTATTGCATTGCCTCTCTTTAGGAATTTCTTTTTATCTTTCTCTTTTTCTACTTAGAAAGATCACAAGAAATTTAACAATATAGACGAAAAAGGGCACATGCACAATACAAGTCCACAAGCATCACCATATTGTCTATACATGCCAGCCAAAGTACAGTGCATTAGCGCTAGCTTCTAATTATCAGAAAATACCAAGCACAAATAGAAACATATATAAATAAATGGGCCTTCGAGTATTTTGCCTTTATGAAAATGCCCCATAGCATGAAAGTTATGGAATCAGCAAGATGAGGAAGAGGAAGGGCATGGTGATTTTGAAGGAGATGATAAGTAAGGTTTTGGTGGAACCTGCAAGGTCTCAGCTCTGACTTCAAGCATCTCCACCACCTTACTCATCATTGGACGCTCTGTAGGGTTCGTTTGTATACACCATAAGCTTGTTATCACCATCTGCCTTATCCTCTCTTTGTCTGCTTCATTTCTTATGCTCCTCAGGGCAAGGTCTTCATCTAATTCTAGACGCTTGTATATCCAATGAGGAAAATATATTTCACTCGTATCATCAGCATTGACATTGACATTCCTTCTTCCTCCAACCATATCCAAAACCATCATCCCAAAACTATAAACATCTGATTTGTGAGAGACAGCACCAAAGTTCCTGTAAATTACCTCGGGAGCAATGTATCCTATGGTTCCTCTAGCACCCAACATGGATACAATACTTTCATTTCTAGGGCATACTTTAGCAAGTCCAAAATCTGAGATCTTTGGACAGAAGTTCTCATCCAATAAAATGTTGTGAGGTTTTATGTCAAAATGAAATATCCGAGTGTTACATCCTCTGTGTAAATACTCTAACCCTCGTGCAACACCCACTGCAATTTGGTGCAATATTTCACAACTCAATTGGAGATTGCCCTTATGTAGGTCTGCTTGATCATTTTCAAAGATGAACTTCTCTAACGATCCATTAACCATAAACTCATAAACAAGTGCCTTCTTTGACCCTTCATAACAAAATCCCAAAAGAGTAACAACGTTAACATGGGAAGTCTTGCTTATACTTGCCACCTCATTGATGAATTCTTCTCCGTTGTCTTTTGTTTCCTTCAAAAGCTTCACTGCCACGAGACATTTGTCATGTAACTTCCCCTTGAACACGCTGCCATAGCCTCCTTGCCCTAATTTTTCTTTGAAACAATTGGTCATTTTCTTTATCTCCAAGTAGCTGTATCTTTTTGTGGCAAGTGATCCGTGGCTCTTTAGAATGGCCTCAAAATCTTGTTGACCTTTAGACTTGTTTTTCCATAATAACATCCTTCTAAACCAATAGATTATAGGAACAAAAACTCCCACTATTATAGCTGCAGAAACTGTGATCAATAAGAAGATGAGATAATGCAAAACTTTGGCGCATGAATGAGTAACATAAATACTGGTTAGGGATTCTATTGTTTATGTAAAGACTCTTTCAACTATATATAACATACTCCTTGATTCAGTCATTAATATAAGACATAATTACCTAATTTGATTATATTAAGAAAGTTAGTTAATATGACATATAGTTTTAAAAGCTTTCTAGTCATCTTCTTTAATTCTCACATTTTGTCATTTCCTTGATCATTGTTAAGGGAGCATCAATAGGGGTAAATTAGGAAAAGATTGACAAATATGAAAAATATGTCTTATATTTAGGACTAAAATCAACTCCACAAATATATTCTATATTAAGGATCGAGGGAGTATATAGAAAGCTTTCTTCATCTAATAGATCTCACTCTCTAACATTAAATTTTAATTTCAGGATGACTTCTATGATATACTACTTTCGGTTATTAATATAAGATCTCATTCAAATGTAAATAATACTACGAATGAGATCTTATATTAAGGGATGGAAGTAGTATATTTGTTCACTGGGAGAACAATTATGCAGACTTTGAACTAATTATGTTGACTTTTGAGTTGAGGAGGAGGTTAATTAAATACAATGCAAATATTATTCCAAAAAAAAAAAACAATGCAAGTACCTGTAGCAGCTATGACCACCGACTTCCTTGATCCCTTGCCAACTAAAAAACGAGGTAGTAAGTTAGTTAGAACACATTTACAAACTACCCTTGAGAGATTACTAACAGGAAATTTAAGATACTAAAAACAAGAAGAAAAGGAATAAATTTGGAATCAAGATTTGCCCAAATAAAATCCTACAAATTAAGGTTGGCTAAAATTTAAAGTTGATTGTGCACCAAATGATCAAAACTTCAATCGTTTAAAGATTAGATTAAAATAAGATGTAGAAGAAAGAAATTAAAGGAGAGGGTTGTTGATTATTTATATATAAGTCATTTTTAAATACTATTGAAGTTTAAAAAAAGGAGTTTTTGATTAAAAGTTTTAAAAATTTATTAAGCTTTAAAGATGTCTTAGGTAATAGGAGAAAATTCAAATTTGATAGGAGAAAATTCAAATTTGATAAGAGAAAATTAAAAGTGCAAGTTTGAAATCGGTAATCTAATTCGAATTTGCACCCATTACATGGGACAACTTTAAAGCTTAACTTCTAATAGCATAACTTCATCAATTCAAATCCAAATTGGGCAAATAACTCATCATTGGAAAGTTCTATGAGTCTACTATTTAATGAAAGGTCAGAATCGAAATAGTGAGGAATGGTCATAGAAAACGTTTTTCTCACCAGATTTGAAAAATCATAGCTATCTATTTCATATGAAAACATTTCTTATTGAAATAAATGTCATTGAAATAGATGTCATTGAAAAAATTAGAGTGTATTTTGAATTTGGCTAACCTTGCATACTTTCTGTAAATTCAAATTTCATTAATAAATTTTAATTCCATGAGCTAGCCTTCTAGAATAGCATCTCTGGTATTCGAATCAGAACTTTGAATTCCCTCATAAATTTTATAAAATTTCCTCTCTCAGCCAACCAACTCATGTGTCTCTCAAATTAAAATGTGTTAAAGAAATTCCAACTCCAGAGAATTATTATAGGAAAAATGATTAAAAAATCCTATTTGAATTAGAAAAACACCAAAATATCTACTAAATTGGGAAAAGAACAAATATATATGAATCTAAGATTTTTGAAGTTTAGGTGCTTTTACCAAAATACCCCTCACATTTTTTTAAAAAAAGGGCAATAACCCTCACTGGCCGCGGGCACCAGAGCTCTAGTGACGACTTGAATATAGCAATTAGTAATTTGGATATACATATTAACAACTTCAAGTTCTCCTAAATTGTTAATCTCTATGCCCAAGTTGATAATTGATATTCCTAAGTTATCATTGCTTATACTCAAGTTGTCAACGACACCTGATAAGAGTAGACAACTTAAGTATAGACAATGACAACTTAAAAATAGCAATTAACAAGTTGAGTATACATATTAACAACTTGAACTTTTCAAATGTCAACATTCTTGTAGGTCATATTTTACCCCTATCAAGCGTCGTTAATAACTTGAATATAGACAATAATAACTTAAAAATAACAATTAACAAATTGGATTATTAAATTTAATAAATTCTAAATCAAGTTATATGTTCTAAAATAAAATTTTAGAATTCAATAATTGCAGCTTACAACTTACAACCCCTCATTCAATTTCAAGTCAGTAATAAATACTATTGTGTGTAAGATGCGTCTTACTCATCTGTCTTTATTATTTAAATTATTTTTACAAAAAATGGGACTCATTAATTAATAATTACTCTCTCTCTCTCTCCCCCTCTCCACTACAACACTTTTCCAAAAGCTCTCCCCCTCTCCACTGGTTGATGCACCACTTCTTCCATCTCTGCCCCTGCCTCCACTCCTCTCTCTCTTCAATATTATAAAGGTGAAGGCGGGTGTATTAAATTTGGCCAGTAGTAGAAAAGAAATGGAAGAAAATCGGTTATAGGATATTGGACATTGGTTGCTTCCAATCACTTTCTTTCGATGATCTCCTCTCTTGGTCTCATTTGTCAGATTTGGGATTGGGGCCTCTGCTGCCCCAATCCTGCTGCTCTCTCTGCTGCTTCTATATTTTGGAGGTCTTCCCAAATGTATTTTTTATGACTCTTTAGATCATTAGATTCTACACAAAATGAGTAAAATTTTGATATATTATAGATAAAAAATAGATCTATTTTCAATTTTTCAAAGATTTATCACAAAATGATTTTTTTTTTGCTTTAAGCACTTTTTTCTGAAAAATCATAAAAAATTGAAAATAAATACATTTTTTGCCCATAATATGTCAAAATTTCACTCATTTTGTGTAGAATCTAATGGGTTAAAGAACCATAAAAAATACATCTAAAAGACCCTTAAAATGTGGGGGCAGTAGAGAGGACATCAGGATTGGGGCAGTAGAGGCCCCAATCCCAAATCTGACGGGATTGGGGCCTCTGCTGCACCCACATTTTGAGGGTCTTTCCGGATGTATTTTTTATGGTTCTTTAACCTATTTGTCATATATTTCTTCTTCTCCTCTTCAATTCTTCTTCACCAATTCCAAGCATTTTCAATTTCCCAATTTTGCATTTGCCATGAAGGATGATCGCAATGAGGAGCTCATTCCTCTGGTTCTCCACCTTCAACATGTTGACAACAAACCCAAAATGCCTCCATTGTTATCGGAGCTACCGTCGGCTCTCAAGTCTTCTCCGCCCATGGATTGTACTATTGCTAATGCATATGGTTGGGCCGCCGACGGCCTCCCCTTAGTATATGGGAGTGTTATGGGCGAGCCATGGGTCGATCTCAGTGGAACTCCCCCCACGGCCCTACCTTCACTAATATATCGATTTACTGAAGAGAGAGAGAGGTGTGAAGGTTGGGGGTTGAGATGAAATAAGTGGCGATGGAGAGGGTGAGAGTTTTTGGGAAAGTGTTGCAAGAGAGAGAGAGAGAGAATAATTAATATTCTCATGTCTTATTTATAAACAACTTTCTCTCTCATTAGCCTGATCCTTTTTATAAGCAACTTTCACTTTGTGTCTAAAAATTTAAGCTTCTTTTTCCTATTTTACTCTTATTAAATACATATATTTATAATTAATTATCACACACACCAAGAGTTATCTCTTATACTTTTTATCATTATCTCTCCTATACTCTTTTTCATAAATATGGGCATATGTGAAAAAAAATATGGCATTTTTAACACACTTATTGCTTTTAACTACCATTTTGTTTTGCATAATTAAGAGGAAAATTGCTTATAAATAGGACTGGAGGAAGTAAGTCCCTATCTTTTATTAAAAAAAGATATTAAATAAGTAAAGACGGAAGAGTAATGCCCCGTTTGGTAGCATGGGAGTAAGGGGGTGGGAAGTGGAATTGAAATTGAAACTCAAGATTTGGGTGCTTGGTATACTGGAAGTGAGTTCCATGGAAGTCCCACTTCCATGGAAGTGGAGATCTGACCCTTTTGCCCTTTGAGAGGTTGTTGTGAGTAGTGAACACTAGTGAGAGGGTTGATCTTTGGAGTTCGTCATCGTCGATCTCTGAAATTCGTTGCCGCTATTCTCCATCTTTCACCCTAAGCTTTCCTTCTAGATCTTCACCAGCTCCAGTCAAACACGAATCCTGTAGTCTTCGCAGCTACTATCGTCCGTTGTTCTTTGTCGACGAGCTCTCCCTCTAGTTCTTCACAACCCCAGCTGAACTCGCGACTCCTTTAACATCACCATCTTCGACACCTATCATCGTCACTGTCTCCATCATGGATGGGATCTTTGGAAGGAGAAGTATGGAAGGCCATGGATACGAAAAATAAAAAACAATTGGATTTATCATGGGTAGTTCAATGGCCTTTTTTTATAAATAGTTTGATAGCTATTATGTGATGGGTGAGTTGATTGTGGCGGCTAGGGATGTTTCTTTGGTGGATGATGACTAAATTTTTTGATGGCCGATGATTGTTCTCTATTGGTGGTGATGGATGTTTTTAGGAGAGAAGGCTTATGCTTTTTTCAATGATAAGGTTATTTTCGTCTTTTTGAAAGAAAAATACATATATTGATTAAAATTTATATCCTACTTCCATTGACATACCAAATATACTTTAAAATCCACTTCCATTTATATTTTCACTTCCAATTCCACTTCAAATTTTACTTCAACTTCCATAAAAAAACTCTTCTATCGTATCAAACGGGGCATAACTCGTAGCTTGCACATTGAAGTATTTATTGCTGAGTTGAAGTCAAACGAGGGGTAGTAAAGTAAAATTATTAAATTCTAAAATCCTATTTTATGGACTATAACTTGATTTAGGATTTATTGAATTTAACTACCCAATTTAGAATTTGAATAATTCAATTGTCTCTTTTAATGTAGGGACTTTATTAATTTCCATAAAATTATTATAAATTTTATTTATTACAATCACTTGGTGATATATATTTACCAAAAAAAGTATGAATTATATAAACTTGTTTATATTTACAATTATGGTTAAAAATAATTTAATTAATTACATGAATATTTAAATATTATTTTTATGTTTGATAAATGTATACCCAGAATCTCATTAATAGCCTAAGCTCAATCAAGATTTGTTTCTACGTAAATTATCTTACAAGAAATTTATATTTTAAACCAAATCATTCTTCTAAATATTGTGGATTGGAGGGAGTATGCTAAAAGTGCAGCAGCATGGCACAAAATTCATGATTGGTCACGTTTCAAGAAAATGAGTCAGGGTCTGTTTGGCAAAGCGGCACAGCCCTCCTACCGCGTGTTCCACTTAAAAAAAGCCCATTAGCCGCAAAGCTACCGTTTGGAAAGGCTTTTTTCTTCGCTGGACTTCTTTCATCACTGTTGCTTTTTTTTGGAAGCTAATTCGAGTAGCTTTTCGAACACCTTCACTGTACTTCTCTCTCTTCCCATCAATGTTGGTGCAGAAAACCGTTGGAAGATAAATGCTGACCAAAGTCGACCGTTGGAGCCATTAACGCATGCAAGAGGCGATCTCTAAGCTTCTGGTTTTCTTTCGATTCTGAGGTTTCGGCGGTGCATTTTCGAGCAAGAGGCAATCGACTCAGAGTCTGAGTGTCGCCGTCTTGGGTCATCGGACCGAGCAGATCTTAGAGTGTGAAGCGCGTTCAGGTGTGAGCTTTAACCTCTGTTTGTTTTCATTATAATTATCACTGAGCTCATGGCTTGGCTTTGGTAGTTCATTGTTTCGTCCGGATCTAAGGTTCCGCCTCGTCAACCCTCACGGTGGTCGGTGAAGCTGCGTGCTTGTTTTGAAATTTTTGGCTCAACTCTGCTTGTCTTGTGGCGATCTGTGGGAGCGAGAGTCAGGAGGTCCAGATCCGTGACTTGGGACAGAGAACAGAGGTCGTCGGAGCTTCTACAAATCGCCGGAACAGTGTGAGTACGCCGGTTCTTCTCTGTTCAGCTCCTCACCGTGTCTGTCATATCAGTATTTTTCCTTTTCTAATTGTCTGCCTTGTTTTGAGGTAATGCATATGGGCTTCGTTGATTGCAATGCTCATTTCTTTGCGCCATATTATTTTGATTGCAATCGATAAGCAATGCAGTATATAATGTAGAACAGAGGTCATCGGACTTCTCTCTTCAACAAGTAATGCAGTATATTATGCAGAACAAAGGTCGTCAAACACATGTATATAATGCATTAATCACATGAGTTGCAAACTACGTAATATAACTTTTGTTTTGTCGAACACATTATTCATTTTTTTTCCTTTCTAATATACTTAGCAATAAGAGTCGGCTGTGCATTATTATCCTCATTTTTTTTTCCTGGTATGATCATTGTTTATTTATCCCTTCTCTGTCATTAATTTCGCACGATTAATTGGACCCTCTGCTTCATTAATTCGACAGATGCCCAAACTTGGAACTGTTGTTTGTAAAATGTGGTCTAGCTTAGATGAAAGGAATGTTGAAACTTGTGGTTTAATAATAAATTGTTGGTTATATTATTGAAGAATTTAGAGGTCATTTAGTTCTATATGTTACGTATGGATAAGGGTGTACTAAATAACTTTTAGTGACAAACTGTGAATTGGTAGTAATCACTGTCTCTCCTGTTTCATTACTCTGGAATTTATTCTCATGTTTTGTTATTATATCTTTTTCTATATATTCTGCTATTTCATAGTCTTCCTATGGGGTGGAAGTATAATGGGTTGAATTTAAATGTAGGTTTTAATATATTTTGTGCTGGTTATCTGGTTTTGGGGGACCCATGTGGCTACTATATCACAACAACTTGTGCAACGTTTCGGTAATGCAAATTTGATTTCAATTTTTTCGGTACAATAGTTTTCATTTTATGTTATGATATCTCACATGGTCGAATGAAATTTTTACTTGGTTATCTGGTTTTGGGGAGATCGTGTTAATATATGTTTGTGTTAACTTCTGTATAGTTCACATACAAGTATGAATAAGGACAAATGTAAAGCAACGTGGGATGTAAGTTCCACAGGAATTTTCATCCACGAATGCATTGATCAAATCTACAAGAAAGAACGTCAAGGATCTTCATTCACGAAGGATGGGTGGAAATACATTAGGTGCGCATTTAATGAGAAATCTGGACGATCATATGACAAGAAGCAACTTAAAAATAGGTTTGATAGTCTAAGGAAATAATGGAAAGCATGGGAGAAGTTATTCTTAAGAGAGACTGGTATAGCTTTTAATGCAGCAAGGAATATGGTTATTGCGGAAGATGAGTGGTGGGAGAGAAAAATTCAGGTGAAAACTTGTTATTGTTACTGTTGTTGTTATTATTTTAATTATTATAGATGGTTGAATTTTTGTGTCATATGATGATGATTATTATTATTAATTGTATTGTCATATTATTATATCCATGCAGGAGAATGAAGAGTATGCAAAGTATAGGTATAGAGGCCTACAGTATGCCAAAGAATTGAAGATTATATTTAAGGATGTTATGGCATCGGGCAGCACCATGTTCACACCATCTTCTGCACAGCAATAGATGTCAGTGGGTGCACAGCAACAGATGTAGTGGGTGATGATGAAGATGATGTCTACCGACCTACAATGGACCTAGAAGAAGGATCGAGAGATAGTGAGGAAGATCTTGAAGGTCCTGTCGTAGGAGGAAGTGTGGGAGTGACTATTGATTTTGAAGGAATCACGTTAACAACGAACACTACACCTAGTGCACCTAGTGGTTCTGGTAGCAGTGGGAAGAGGAAGAGGGATGCAGGGTTCAAGAAATCGAAAAAGAGACCAACAACCACTTCCAAAACAATAGCGGACGCAGTTAGTAGAATAGCTGATGCATCTACGGATAGATTACAGGAGATAAGAAAGATGTCCGCAGGTGATGCACTAGCGAGTGACGTCATATCAGAGTTACTCACAATTCCAGAAGCTGTTAGTAATAGGGACTTTCGTCGCCGATGTTGTAATATGATGATGCACCAGATGCCTCGCAACATATTTTGTGGGTTGAAAGGAAACAAAGAAACCTTGCTAGAGTGGTTGCAGGAACATGCTTACAATAGCTCACACCTTCAGATTGCCCCTAAGCCCTGAACTCCATTATGTGTTACTTTTGAAAACTTTGTCATGTGTTGTTATATCGATTTCCAGACCTTATGTATGTTATGATAGTACTTATGTTAGGCGACGCATGTTATGTATGTTATGATAGTACCTGGATTAGACAACGCATGTTATGTATATTATGATATAACCTTATGCCCCTGAAACCTATGTTTTGTGCTAGTTATGAATGCTACTAACTTCTGCTATGTTATGACGTCGTACTTCCACAGCCTTCTAATTGTATTTGATTTCAAACAATGTTGGAAAAAACACAGGTTACATCGTCTATGGCAGGTTCGAGCAATGAACATATTTCAGAGTGTACGGAGGAAGTACGACCGTCTCGTACAGAAAGAAGGAGACGACTCATATCTCTTTTAGATGAAGAGATGATTGAGTATGAACACGTAGGTGCCTTGATGGCTCAATATCTCGTGCCTTATATTTGTAAAGAGCCATGCAAAACTAGTCAGCAAAGAGGTGCAAAGTGGGTACAAGAGGTATTGGAAGGGCATGATGGAATTTATCATCAAAATTTCAAAGTGGAAAAACATGTGTTTTTTCTCTTGTGCTCTAAATTGGTAGAACATGGGTTATGAAAAACAAGGTACATTGGAATTGAACAAATGTTTGCCATATTCTTACATACCATTGGACATACACAAGGAAATAGGATCCTACAGGAACGATTTCAACATTCAGGAGAAACTATTAGTAGGATTTTCCATATAGTTTTAAATGCTTATGTCAATCTAGCGACAGAAATTATTAAACCGCTTGATCCTGAGTTCCGTCATTGTCACCCAAAAATATGCACTGATCGGTGATATTACCCAAGATGCAATAGGAGCAATTGATGGAACTCACATCAAGTATGTGGTTAGTCAGTCAGAGCAAGAGAGATTTATCGGGAGAAAGGGATATCCAACACAGAATATCATGGCAGTATGTGATTGGGATATGTGCTTCACTTTTGTGCTACCAAGGTGGGAAGGAACTGCACATGATGCTCATATTTTTCAAACGGCTATCTCTACTCCATCCATGAATTTCCCCCATCCACCTGAAGGTATATCTTCAACACCTGCACCTACATAGTGTCTTTGTATTTCTTCCCTCACGTTTGCTATAATTTTACAGTCACTGGTAATTTCCTTCTATTTGTTAGGGAAATATTATTTAGTCGACTCTGGCTATCCAACACCAGTTGGATATCTTGGTCCGTATAGACGTGAGCATTATCACCTTCCAGACTTCAAGTGACGAGAGGAATTTGCAAATCCCAACGAGATATTCAATTATTATCATTCAAGTTTGAGGACCACTATAGAAAGGACGTTTGGAGTCTAGAAGAATAGGTTTCAGCTATTGGGGGAAATGAAGTCATATAGCTTTGAAACACAAATCCGCATAGTTTGTGCAACAATGGCCATACATAATCTTATCCGAAGAAATTCCCAAACAGATGTGACTTTTCAAGATGCTGAACGAGGAAATATACGTGGTGAAGGTAACAATGATCCAGTTGATGTAGCATCCACATCAACTATCCGTAGATTATCTTCAACACAAATGAATCATATTCGTGACACAATCAGAGACCAACTTGTTAGTGGTAGATGATTCTATCATGATCCACTTCATGTATGCATTATAGTATTAATTTCAATTTATCCATTTTTAGTGAAATACTTTGGTGTATATTTTTTTTAAATTATAATTTCAGTTATTTTAATTAAATTTTGTTTGTTTTCCTCACTTCAAGTATATATATACAGACCTGGGCAGCAAGTAATTTTCTTGCAGACAATAATTTAAAAAGACACAGACACACTTGCAAAAATCAAAATATTTACTAAAAAAGAATGAAGAAAACCAGAATGATTTTCATTAATATTTTTGCAGACAATAATTTAAAAAGACACAGACACACTTGCAAAAATCAAAATATTCTTATATCATATGTATGTAATATTTAATAGCATCCATACCCTTTTCAGTCATTTTGCATCTAAACGGGCTTTTCAAACTCTAATCCAAACAGGTTTAACGTTAAAAAAAAAAAAGTCACTTCTGTCACCGTTAATCCAAACACAAATCACATTTACATTTTCAATTTTAATCCTACCTTACTTTTTCAAAAGTCATATGGGAAAAAAAAAGCCACTTCTCCACCGCTAATCCAAACGGGCACTCAAGCAGTTTAAATGAGTTTCTTTTGTACTTTTTTGATGAGTTCAAATGAGCTTTTAGAAGCTTCTACTACCAAATCAAAATAGGCACTCAGTATACTAGCCTGTTTGGTATGAGGAAGATTTGGAAAGGGAAGGGAAGATGCACCATTTTCCATGGCAAAGGATCGTTTGGACGCACTTTCAGGAAGGCAAGTTTCGGCGGCAAGACATCTTCCCTCATCCATGGGAAGCCCGCTTCCTCCTATTTTTGGTGGGAACCGATCTTTCTAAGTAAGAAATTCCCAAATAACCCTCTTCTTCTTCCTCAACCAATCTATGTCTTCCTTGTTCCTAGCATACTCGATCTTCTTCTTCCTCGTTCCCCATTTTTGGTTGTTGCTGGTAACTAGCCCCTTTGACATTGCTGCCGTTGCCTCCTACTACTGTTAAACAAAACCCCCAACCCACAATCCTCTAAACCACACCATTGCTGCAGATCCTGCTAGCCCTTCTTCAATACCGAACTCTCGGCCAACAACAACGGTGATTAAGAGAATGAGGATAGCAATCACTCCGCATCAAATATTTGATGTTGGATTATGTTTTTTTATCATCAAACTGTGAATATGAAATATGAATTTGATTTGGAGATTTTTTTGGATTTAGATTTGATTTCGATGATTGTGATTTCATTTTTTCCTAGATTCTATGTTTTTTGTTCTTGATTTGGTTTGTTGGAGCAGGCATCGGATGTATCGGAGGACATGGATCCGAAAATGAGGGAAGAAATTTTGTGCTTTGAATGAGGGTAAATTGGATATTTCATTTTTTTTTTTTTTTTAATCTTCATTTTTAGTTCATCATTTTCTTTTTCCTTCCTTTGCCTACCAAACGTTAACGGGTTAGAATTTTTCCCTTCCCTTCCTTCCATTCATTTCCATCAACATAGAATCCTTGTATCAAACGTGGCCTAAGAATTCTACGAGCCTCCGTCACCACTTAAGATTCTACCTATTTATCAAAATCGAATTACATAAGTTAGCTTTATCCATACCAAGCTTAGCTCTTGACGATTTTATTTTCGGTCCACTTTGTTTTTTCCTGTTTTCTTGTGGAAGGTTCCCAAATGTTTATGACATGACAGTACAACAACATAAAAGGCAGAGAAGAGTAGGAGAGAAAATTAAAGAAATTGTTCATCCGTTCAAGCCAAAATGAATTTTCTTTGTATTTTAGCTAGTGGGATGGAAACTCATTGTGAAGAAATCGTTCAAGATTTTATAAATCATCTTCGGTGTAGCATTTTGGAAAATAAGTTTCAATATTATTTGAGTAAATTTTTGTAGGAATTGGTATCTGCTAAGCAAAATTTTGTTTAGCAAGAAGAGCTAGGTTTTGGATCGTCAAATTTTATCTGGATGGTCCAGATTTGATTTGTTAAAGTCTATTTTTTTAAAAAAATATTTTAATGAATATAGAATCTAAAATAAAAATAAGATAATATTTTTGTAATAAAATAAAATCAATAAATATTTTTGGGAGAATTGTCCATAAATGTCTTGGAGGTAAATTAATTGCTGATTGCTACCAAGCGTGCAGCGATCTTTCATTTTGTGCAAACTATCTTCTGTGTGTGCAAAAATTTTCCATATAAATGTGCAAACAATCTTCTGTTGTGTGCAAAATATCTTCCGTTATATGCAACAAGTCTTCCATGGTATCAATCAGCAATTAATTTACCTCTAAGATATTCTTGGGCAATTCTCTCAATATTTTTTCAGAATAAATAAATTATACATTATCCAATATTATTAATAAATTGATAAAAAAATTGAATAAAAAAAAATATAATAACATGAGAAACCGGTATAATGAACATATCATTAATAATGCTATTAATTTTTTTTTTATTTTTTATTTTGAGAATGCTATTAAAGTTTAGGGAAAATCCCTCTAAAATACATTGGAAATAGGGAAATCCATATTCAGTGCATTAAAATTGAAAAATATGGATCAGTCTAGTGTCAGTACGGATGAACAGTGCGGGCGGCGCCAAAAGACAATTTTGCCCTTCAGCCCTTATTCTTGCCACTTCTGAAATAACAATACGCGATTCTTAATTAACATTTCCGGATTCTTGATTAACAACTCCAGTTTCATCTTCTTTTTTTTCCACAATAACAATACCGATCTTGTTATTAACAACTCCAAATTCTTGATTAACAACTTCGTTTTATTCTTCCACATATTCGCATCTCAAAAATATAGTGTTGTTAATGTAAAATACGGTGTTATTATTGACCCTGAAACTTAAATTATGAAGTTGTGAAACAAGAAATGAGAGTTGTTAATGTAGAATATGGTTGTTAATAACAAAACCGGTGTTGTTATTGTGAAAGTAAAAAGATGAAACTGGAGTTGTTAATCAAGAATTCGGAGTTGTTAATTAAGAGCGTGTGTTGTTAATAAAAAAAAGAGGTGTTATTGGCCTTAAAACTTAAATTAGGAAGTTGTGAAATAAGAGAAGGAAGTTGTTAATCAAGCATCCGGAATTGTTAATTAAGAACCGCGTGTTGATATTTCTGAAGTAGCGAGAATGAGGGTTGAAAGGTAAAATCGTCTTTTGGAATTGTCCGCACTGTTCATCCGTACTGACGCTGGACTGATCCGAATTTTTCAATTTTAATACACTGGATAAAAATTTCCTTATTTCTAATATATTTTACAGGGATTTTTCCTAAAGTTTATCTGGATACCCATTTTCTTTATATAAAAAGTGATGAGAACCCAGATTTTTGGACCCAAGGAGACCGTCTGACGAGAGCTTCGTACGGGAGAGGGCAAGTGAAGAAATGATTTTTCATGTTTTTCTCCTAACAAAGCTGTCCGCCGGTGGAGAAAAAATTTTGTGGCTCTTCTTCACATGTTTTCTCTTCCATCCAAACATAAAACATATTCCTCTCATTTTACTTTTTAGTTTTCTCTCTCAATTAGAGGCTATGGGTTAAAAAAACTAATTTTTTATTTAAAAATTAAGAGTTGGTTTAAAATAACTATTAGATTCTTAAAAAATAATTTTTTAATTATGATTTATGATAATACGTGAAAAAAAAGATTCATCTCAATCTACATAAAAAAACATTTACATTTAATTTCAAACAAGCATTAAGTAAAGTGTTTAGCAGTCTTTAGACAAACCTGGATGACATCTCTTAAAATGGTCGCGATCGCGGCAGAAGCACCTGAAGCCATGCGCGTTGACGAAGCCACATCTCCCTCCACTGCTCTCGCATACATCGCACTCACTCGCAGTCCAATTCGATGACTTCAATAGGAATCCTCTTCCCAAAGCTTCTCTCATCCCTCCTTCCACATTCTTCACCACCGTCGATATCTCCCTTCCCATGCAATTATCCTTCCCATACTGCAACTTCTCTTCATCATCTACCGTCATGCCCAACACCGACTTCGTCCTGTTCCCTTCATAACACCCCACCACGTTCTCCTTCATCTCCTCCGGCAGCGACGGTAAGTCACAATCGGAGAACAGTAGCACCTCCTTCTGGTTCGGAGCCAAAATAAACGTGTCGCCGAGAGTGAGGTTGCTGGAGGGAGAGACACAATTGATGGAATTTGAGATTGGAAAACTTGGGTTGGAGACTCGGAGGGAGTGATTGTGGTATAAAATTTCGTTGACGATGTAGAAAGTATTGTGGAGATTGAGCATGGGGAAGCCATTGGAAGC
Source organism: Inga laurina (assembly GCA_963855925.1). Lineage (NCBI taxonomy): Eukaryota > Viridiplantae > Streptophyta > Magnoliopsida > Fabales > Fabaceae > Inga > Inga laurina. The sequence continues at coordinate 8,624,658 of OY979712.1, read as the reverse complement.
ACAGACAAGGCCGAAAAGAGTAAATCCGCAGGAGTCTTGTTTTCCTTGGATATAGAAGGGGTAGGTTATGGTTGGGCCATTTCCACATGTTTGGGGCTTGCAAGCTTGGTAGTTCGGATTCACATAACAGGTTGTGGTTCTGATTAGAAGATAGAAGACGAGGATGAAGAAGGGGGTGGTTGGGTTCATTTGGAATTTGGGAATTTTGAGAGAGAGAGGATGAGGACGACGAGGAAGGAGAGATGAGGAGGGAATGACGAAGAATATGGAAATAGGGAAGTCATGGTTATTTTTTTTTTTTAATACAAAGAGTTCAAGACTAAAACTTAGAATAAACTAAGCCACAAGACGACATGTTTATCTAACCAACCATGTCATCCTGCAAGTACCCCGTACACCCTGGATACAACACTGGCAACACTACTAGTTCACCTACAATGTTATGCGTGTCCCTGGCCAAAAAATCTGTACATCTAATTGCCTCGCGTGCAGCATAATGCAGCTGAACCTTCCTGTTCGAAAAGAGTAATTCCCGAACTTCCTGAATCTCCTCCTTAAAAGGATGATAAGAATGACTTCCACTATCCCGAAAAACCAGCTGATAAGCCTCTAACGAATCCGTGTAGGCCTGCACCTGTTGAAGTCCAAACTGTTTACATAGATTCAATCCAGTCATTATCCCGAATAGTTCTACTCTTATGATTGGAACAGCACCTAATTGGCGTTGGAATCCCACCACCCAGTTGCCGTGCTCATCTCGAATCACCCCGCCACACGAAGCCCATCCTGCTACATCAACTGAAGCATCTATATCCACACGAACGTACCCAGTCGGCGGTGGGTGCCAACATGGGTTCGTATCTCGGTCCATCTGAAACAAGCTGTTGGTACTAGAATCTAGCAGGTTACTGTCCAGTAAGGAAAAGATCCCCTGATGTACAACCTCATGAGCTTGTAAGCGATTTCCTTCCATCACTCCCTTACATCTATTCTTCCATAAGAGCTAGCAAATGAGACTGAAAATCTTAAACCAAGGCCACCTCCTGAATTGTCCAAAACCCATATTACGAGCAGTATTCATTCTAAGCCAACCCTGCAAATCATATTGAAAAAAGCGAAAACGAAAGTTAGGGTGAACAAAATATAATCACACTTCTCTGGAGGGCTCACAATCACGAAGGATATGTAGTGTATCTTCCACTCTCTGACATTGAAAAGGACACTCCTCACTCTGGGCGATCCCTCGCCTAGCTCTGAGGTAGTTAGTTGGAAGACGCTCCTGAATCATTTGCCAAAGGAAAAACTTTACTTTTTCCGGAACAGGAAGTTTCCACACCTTCTGCCACTGGAACTGCACTTTCGGTTCTCGGTGCGTGGAAATAAATGTATAAGCAGCACGAACACAAACTCCCATCTAAGGCTATTCACCAGTAGAAACTATCAGGTACATGCCCCTCGGTGGGGTAGTCTGGGAAATGATATCAATCACCCACTGTGGAAGAAATTGTCTCCACTTTCTGATGTTCCAACTGCCATCTGGTAACACAAAGTCTCGAACTTTGGCTCCTAAGTCTATTTCATGCATATTCTGGTCAACTAAATGAATAAGAGGTACTTCGATTGGGGTCCACAGGTCCTACCAAGCATTGCTAAACCGGCCATCATTTAATTTCCTTCCCACTCCGGCATAGAATCGCCCCCACACCGTGGAGATACCACGCCACACTCTAGAGGAATTTTGACTAGTATGCACCATAGGATATATCCTATCCGTACACCTATATTTAGCCTTGAGACACTTGACCCATAGGGCGTCTGGTTTTGTCAATAACCCCAACAGAGTTTCATCATAAAGGCCATTGGTTATATGGAATGATAATAATGGTCTTTGGTTTCATACTAGAATGTCTATTTGGTTGAATGGTTTCATGTGCTAGTGTACTGTGTGCTTAGCGAAGGACCATATTTCAAAACACGACACTCTGTTCCTTCGTTTTTAGCCAATTTCAGTCCTGATCACAGTTATGAGCACCCAAAGTTAATCAATGTGGGTAGATCTATACCATTTAAATAGAATTTTAATTAATAATTTAGACTTTATATTTTCAGATTATGATTTCTAAATTAAAAAAGAAAATCATGTTTTTTAAAAAATTGACAGCTAGGAAATTATAATTATATATAATTCTGCACACATTAAAATAATTTTTTTAAAAGAGAGGCAAAAGTAAAAAGATCCATCCAAATTAGATATTAACTGTCTCCAATAATAAATAGCACTTAGTAGACATCATTATAATGAGTATTGAAACTGGCGCCGCCACCCACCCCCACTCTCCAACAATAAATAGCACTTAGTAGACATCATTACAATGAGTTTTGAAAGGCCCCCCCCCCCCCCAAAACACCCAAAAAAGCAGACCGACGTTAGTCCCCACTTGAAGATCAGAGAAATACAAAATTGGTGGAGGACTTTGTTGCAATGAGTATTGACTTTGGAAATTAAAGGCGAGTCTAGTTAAACGTGTTAGCGGGGGGCCAAACTTTTGAAAATTACGGACTACAAAATCTTTATGTCAAGGAAATTAAATCTTAACTAGTCATGCTGATGCTACAAAAATAGGACGCGGCTTGTCTCATTTCCTCTAATGGTCCGTTGCCGTCATTATCCATGAAACTGCACTTGGTGCAAAATATAAAAGCTGCTCAATTTTTTTTTTTAAATAGCATTTACTATCATAAAATATTTTCTAGTATTATCTAGGATCCTGAAAAAAAATTTCGTGCATCCAACATCTTAAAATATTACACCAAAAATTATTTTAAAATGCCAAGTGTTACTAAAATATTTTGGGTGTTAGATATAATAAAAATTAGTTTAAGATACTTAGTGCTGCTGAAAAAAATATTATAGGGTGTTAGATGCTAGATAGTATGTGGTATTTAAAAATATTTTAGGGTGGTGAGTGAACCAAAAATTGTTTTAGGATGTTGAAAATATATTTCAAAGTGACTGGCATTGAAAAATTACTTTACGATACTAGATAATACTAAAAAATTATTTTAGGATCTTGAAATAATATTTTAGAGAACTGACTAGTACTGAAAAAATATTTTAGGATAGTGAATGATTTTTTTCAAAAAAAAATTCAAAAAAAAAAGTGAGGAGCATATGAATTTTGCACCAAAATATGCAACTTCATAGAAAAGGATAAAGTGGACCATTAAAGAAAAGGAGGCAAGTCGCGTCCACAAATTCCACAAAAATAGTGTCATATACTATCTTGTTTGAATTAGTCATGCTACAAACATCAACAACAACAATAATAATAAAGCATTTATCCTATTAGGTGGGGTCAGCTATATAGATCACACGACGGCATTGTGCTTTGTCGAAAATCATATCTTTAGATATTTTATTAACTAAAAGATCATTGTCTATGATCTCATTGAATGTTCGCTTTAACCTTCCTCGACCTCATTTTATATGACTCTATATTGCTTGATCAACCCTCCTCACTGGAGTACTCAATGACTTTCGTTGAAAATATCCGAACCACCTCAAACAACTTTCTATCTTCTTTTTTTCCTTCAACAAAGGCCACTCGAACTCGTTCACATATATGAGTATTCACTACTACAAAAAAGCGGTATAATGGCGCTTATTTTAAAACATATTTTGGCGTTTAAGAAACGCCAAAGCTTTTGACGCCATTAAAAATACTTATAGCGCTTTTCAAACTAAAAAAACGCCAAAGGAGGAGGTACCCTCCTTTGGCGTTTATGTTGCGTTTTTAACATAAACGCCAAAGGAGGCAAAGCCTCCTTTAGCGTTTTTAACATAAATGTTTTTATTTTTAAATAATTTTTTTAAATATTTTTTTTATGGTGTTATGTAAAAATAAATACCTGATAATCATATATAATTTTTTAGTAAGTAAATGACTATACATTTCATCTAGTAGGTAAATTACAATATAAAACGATAATGATCATTTTTTTAATTATTTTATTTTCTTGATAAAACAAACAAATCACAATACAATGGTAAAATACAAAACATTAACTACAATGATTTGTATTACTACAATATTATTAATTTGTAAATTTAAAAATTAAAAAAATAACAATATATAGGAAATTTAAGTTGACAAAGTTGAAACTTCAAATCAATACTTAAAAAATAAAAAATATGAGCAAACACATAAGAGTCATTGCAAATTTATACCAAAAAGAAAAAAAAAAAAAGAAAACATGGATCGAATGTTTAAAAAACAATGCTTACAAGTTAGGGATCTCCTACTTCTACTCTTGCTGCCATCAAAGAGAGGAAGGAGTGGGGATAACGAATAAGAAAAGCAAATAGACCAATAAAGTGAGAGAGTAATGGATCGAAGTTATGGAAAGTGACTAGCGGGAGAGTTATAATGGCGGGATGTCAATGGCGGGGTTTTTAAATTTTGTAAACAGGGGAAGCTTTGGCGCTTATTGTGTTTTTTATTTTTTATTTTTTCAATATGAAGTTTTGGCACTATGTTTATGTAATTGGTTAGTTTAACTATATTTTATGTGTTGATTCTTTTTTTTTCTTGACTTTTCAATGAATGCCAAAGCTTTCACGTGATTCTTCTCCCTTCGGTAAAGATGATCCCTTTGTTTTTTGTTTTTTAATAATTGAGGAAGCTTTGGCGTTTTGTTAAAAAACGCCAAAACTTCCCCTACATTTTTTTTTTATAATACATGCTTTGGCGTTTTTTATAAAAAGGCCAAAGCTTCCCTATTTTTTTTTTTCTACAAAGCTTCTCCTTCGTGTAGTAATGGCTTCCCCTATTTTTTTTTTTATTTTTTTGTAATACAAGCTTTGGCGTTTTCATTAAAAACGCCAAAGCTTCCCCAATTTTTTTTTTTTTGGTAATACAAGCTTTGGCGTTTTGATTAATAACGCCAAAGCTTCCCCAATTTTTTTTTTAACAAAACTTCTCCATCATGTATTAAGTTATTGTAATGGCTTCCCCTACTTTTTTTTTTTTTAATAGAAGCTTTGGCGTTTTATTAAAAAACGCCAAAGCTTCCCCTTATTTTTTTTTTTCAAAACAAAGCTTCCCATCCATATATCTTGATCCAAAAAAAATCTACAATGATCATATGATTTATATCCTTCGTTTTTTATTTATTATATATGTGGAAGCTTTGGCGTTTAATTATAAAACGCCAAAGCTTCCCAGATCTTCGTTTTTTTTAATATATATGTGGAGGCTTTTATCTTTTCAAATATAGGAAGCTTTGGCGTTTCCACATAAAATGCCAAAGCTTCCTATTGTTTTTTCAAAAAAAAAAACTGGAGGCCTTGTTTGGCGCTTGTTCAGAGAAACGTCATACAAGGTTAACGTCAATTATGACGTTTATACTTGTAAGCGCCAAAGCTTTCAAATATTTTTGATTTTAAATAAATAAATAACTATTTTTGGCGCTTCTTTAAACAAATGCCACAGGAGCTACGCCACTAAAGCCCCTTTTTGTAGTAGTGATTACGAATCATGTCTTTTCTTATATGACACATCCATCTCAACATCCTCATTTCAGCTACCCCCATTTTATGTTCATGTTGTCCTTTTACAACCCAACACTCACTATCATATAGCATTGTCGGTCTTATAGCAGTGCGATAAAACTTCCTTTTTACCTTATTAGGTACTTTCCGGTCACAAATAACTCTAGTAGCTTTTCTCTATTTATACCATTTAACTTGAATTTTTTGATTAACATGTCCATCAATTTCATCATCTTGTTGCATAATTGATCCCAAATATTTAAATTTTATCACTTGTGGAATGATTTGCCCTCCAATTCAACCTCCACTTCACTTCTACCTTGTCTCTTATCAAAATTGCAATGCACATATTCAATTCGGTCCTACTCAAATAAAAGCCCTTCAATTCCAAAGTCCGTCTTCATATCTCAGGTTTAGAATTAATTTCCAAATTAAAGTCTATCTAAATTTTGTCATTTGTGGAATGATTTGCCCTCCAATTCAACTTCCACTTCACTTCTACTTTATCTCTTATCAAAATTGCATTGCATGTATTTAGTTTTGCTCCTACTCAAATGAAAGCCCTTTAATTTCAAAGTTTGTCTCCATATCTTAAGCTTAGAATTAATTTCCTCCTTAAATTCAGCCAACAAAACTATATCATTAGTAACAAGCATGCATTTAGGGATCTCCTCTTTTATAGGCTCAGTTAGAACATCTACCATTAGGTTAAACAAATAAGGGCCCAAAGCTTATCCCTGATGTGGGTCAATCCTTATAGAAAAGTCCTTTATAACACTTTCAAGTGTTCTAATATTGGTTATAACTTCCTCATACATGTCCTGTATGACTTTGATATATACAACACGCATCCCCTTCTTTTCCAAAGCTTTTCAAAGTATATCTCTTGGTACATTGTCATATACTTTTTCTAAATCAATGAAAGCCATATGCAAATTTATTTCTTTGCTTTGATATTTTTTCATTAGCCCCCTTAATAAATAAATTGCTTCTGTTGTGACTTTCCTGGCATGAGTCTAAATTGGTTTTCAACAATATTAATCTCCAACTCAACTTGTGTCCAATCACATTTTCCCACAATTTCATTGTATGACTCATAAGCTTAATTCCTCTATAGTTTGCACAATTCTGAATATCTCCTTTATTCTTATAAATTGGGATCAAAGTACTTTTTCTCCACTCATCTGGCATTTTCTTGGATCGTAAAATCTCATTAAATAATTTTGTGAGCCACAACACACTCTTTTCACCTAAACATTTCCAAACTTCAATAGGAATACCATTAGGTCCAATAACTTTACCATTTTCCATTTTCTTAAGAACTTCTTAACCTCGCCAACTCAAATCATGCGGTAAAATGACAAATTAATATCACCTTATTGAGTTGTCAAATCTTCCCAGTCACAAGGCAACCCTCCCCCTCCATCATTAAATAGCTTATAAAAGTAGACTTCTCACCTATTCTTAATATCTCCATCATTAACCAAAAATTTGCCTTCTTTGTCCTTTATACACCTCACTTGGTCCAAGTCTCTCGATTTTCTCTCCTTATTCTTTGCAATCTTGTAAATCTTATGCTCTCCTGTCTTTATCCCTAACTCTTTATAAAACTTCTCATATGCTTTATTATGAGCTTCATTCACTGCCTTCTTAGTCTCCTTTTCTGGCAAATGATACTTTTCCCAATTTTCAACATTGTTACACAAGTGTATGGCTTTAAAACAATCTTTCTTATGCTTAACTTTCTCTTGAACAGTCTCACCCCATCACCAAGTCTCCTTATCTTGCTGAACAAAACCTTTTGATTCTCTCAAAATTGCTTTAGCAACCTTCTGGACCTTTTTAGACATATTCGCCCACATGATATTAGCATTTCTTTATAACTCCTACTCCCCTTTCTCCAAAAGAGTTCTCTTTAAAATCTTCTGCTTTTCCCCCTTTAATCGCCACCACCTAACCCTTGGGTATAAAACTTGTTGGCACTTTAGTTTTACACACTTAATATTCACATCAAGAACCAAAACCCTATATTGTATTGTCACACCATCCCTAGGGATCACTTGTAGTTAGTACAAAGTTTTCTATCAAGATTCCTTACAAAAAAGAAGTCAATCTATATCCTGGTGACTCTACTCTTGTATATTATTAAATGCTCCTCCCGCTTTTTAAAGTAAGTGTTGACAATCTTGAGGTTATATGTGACGAAGAAATCAATAATAGATTAACTTTCATTATTGAGCACCCCAAATTCAAAACCAGCATAAGGTCCTACCTCCTTAGCAACATGCCCATTAAGATCCCCTCTAATTAAAATCTTTTCAGTTAGTGGAATATTCTGAATTAGCCCTTCTATATCTTCCCAGAACTTTTATTTAAGATTAAGATGTGCTTCTGCCCCTATTTAAGGTGCATACAAACTAATAATATTTATAGTATCCTTCCCAATAATCATTCTTAAGAAAATGATTATATCCTCAATCCTCTTAACTTCCACCACATTCTTCCTCTATTCATTATCAGCGATGATACCAACCACTTCCTTCTATTGAACTTTCTTGTACTAGAGCTTAAAACCATTAATTTCCCAAGACCTTTCTCCTGACCATTTAGTTTCCTGAAGGCACAAGATATTAATCTTTCGATCATTTATTATGTAACCCCCTGCCTTAATAGGCACAATTATGATTTGATAACACGTAATTAAAATGGATTAGAGACCAATGGATAAATAAAACTCATTTAACCTCCCTTCCTTACGGTAGGGTTTTCAAAAATCTTTCCAAAACGTTTCTCTATCTTGGTCTCATATTCCAATATCGAATATAATTTTCTGCGTAGTTATATCACATTTATATATATCAGAGTGTACAGCAAAAATCCCAGCAACCCCCGGGTTTCATTTATATACTAAAGGATTTAAAGTTTCCTAAATAGGTGATTACACAACCATATTCACAATATTAGTTTACATCTCAAAAAGAATATGTAGTAATCCCGTTCAAAAGTGATAACCAACACTTCAAACTATACATCTCTACTAAGTCCTTGCTGCTCCTGGTGGTTTGTTTCTCCTTGGAGCCACTTGCCATGTCTGAAATGTTAGTCAATGGAAAGAATGAGATTCAAGAGAATCTCAGTAGTAACAAATTACTCATACAGTGTATAAACACATAGCATATATATGATCATGTTTAGCAGCATCACAATGATATATGGCTCACACCACATACAACAGCACTCATGGCTATAAACACTATGCGTCAGCTTTCACTGTGATCTCAATGCAACAGCTTACATTGTAATCACTATGCCAGCTTTCGCTATAATCTCAACGCATCACAAAGTATCACAATGCATGACAAACACACAAACAATGCTTTACACATAACATAAGAGAAAGAGTCACTATCTTGTTCTTTCCGATTGTGCTTTGGTGCAGGTGGATCATGAATAGGGCAAATATCAAATCCTATAAACCAAAATTAAAGACTACAAACTATTACATATTCCAATTCTTTAATAACTCATGATACTTGAGTTGGTTATCACTATGGTCATTTAATCAAATCAACTAAGGAGCTAAAGTGGTCAATTAACCCTAAAGGCCAATTTCTAACCTCAAAGTTCCACAATATTACATTATGCCTTAAAATCTTCAATTTTCGCATAGGTGACCAATCTATCAAAATTTTTCAGCAACTTTGAAAAATCATAACTAATTCTAGAAAAATCGAAATGAGGTGATCCCAACGTCAAATGAAATCTATTTAGGTCCTCTTTATAGAAAAAATATGAACCATTACCAGAAATCACCACACAATTCTAGAATTACACAAAATTCCACACTGATCCAGAATTAAGTCCAGTTTCTACATCAAACTTTGGGCAACCAGAACTCCTAGCTCACAAAACGAAATGACACAAATTATATATCCATTTTGAAGCTTGGAATGTGAAATTTAAGACTGAAAAGTTTCAGAATTTTTAGATACCAATTCCCTATTCAAAATGTCCCTACAAACCAACTGCCCTGCGCAGAGTTACACTTGACAATTTTTCCAATTTTCAACCAATGTGTCCAATGGCTCTAAAATCAATAACCAAACCTATTCCCACACAGTTTTTCAAATAGAACACAATGGTAACATCAAAATGAACAAATTCGCACTTATTCCCCACATCCTGTTTTGGCAGAAAAATCAACAAAATTCCAGAAATTACCAAACTCCCAAATTGAGCATCAAACCTATGCCATATGGTTTCTAATCATCATAAAACACCAAATACATAACCAAAACACCATGACTTCTCTAAACCCTAACTTGCACAAAATCAGGGCAGAATTATATATGTCAAAATACTCACTCAACCTATACAACCAATAGCTCAAATTGAAGCCAATTCTCACCTCTTGCTTCTCCTTAGCTCCTTTCTTTGGTTTTTCAACTTGTGTTCTTGGATGATGGCTCAAAACACCTCCTCTTGAAATTCTAAAACCATAAAAATGAAATCCTCATCAAAAGAAACAATGTTTATGAAGGACACTTGAGCCATAGATGAGGTTAAGGAGGTGAAAAATCAAGATTAAACTCACCTTGAAACGTTGCTTTTCTTCCTCCACATTTTGGGCTGCTGTAAACCGACTTGAAGATGGAGAGAGAGTGTGTGATAAATGATCAGATTTTCCTTTCCCTTATCACTTAAAGAGGCAGCCGAAATTGTGGTCCAAAGGTGGTAAAAAGTTGTGGTCCAAATTGATTCACCTTGGTCAAATACTTGTAACAATTCAACTTGAGTTTTTTTTTTCCTTTCATCAAGTCTTTTCTTTGCTCATGTATTGGACGTCTAAAATGTGCCAAGAAATCTTTGCTTCATCTTTTCTCTTTCTTTCTTGATGACATACAAATATTTAGCCCCTTTTCATTCAAGTTATCATCTTTTATTTAGCCTACAATTGTTGACCAAAAATAATGACCAAAAGGAGCTAAAAAAAAAAAAAAAACCTTTTTTCAACTATCTTAGTTTACCTCCTCACATATGTTTCTTTTTAGTTGAAATTGTTGACCAAGTCTTCTCCTTTTAATTGATCATATAATTGTTTCCCTTGCTTGCCTCATATTATATGAAAATGGAGCATAGGAAAAGATATGATGATCTTTTGTAATATCTCTTTGAATAATAACATTAATTCACCAATTAGCATGAGATTGTTGACTAGGTCTTCATCTTTTTATAACTTGGTCCAATTGCTTCCATATGTCATATTTAGTAGCCAATATATATTTACTCTTACTTTTCCTCTTATCATAAGTAAGCCATGGCCCTTTGAAGAAGAAGATGATCTTGTAAAATATCATCTTGCAATATAATATTTAATTACCAATTTTGCATATGAAACTTGACTAAAGTCGTAACAATTTTCAAAGGTAATTCTGTCATTAATCCCACAATTTATTATGTACATTTAGCCCTTGAGTATATTTTGGGATATTACACATTACGCCCACCAACTCCCAAGATTTGTCATTCAGAGTCCCAATGTTCCAAGTGCAAAATCTAATCTTACTCTCATGAACTAGCTTCTTTAGCTGCCTTTGTTTAGAAGAGAGCGGTAACCCTTGCCCATTTAACACTACATCCATGTGACGATGTAGCGGCTCTCACTTACTTCTCATTGTACTTGAGCCATACAGTGCGTTACTTACATGCAACAACCTAGCATTAGCACAATATTTTCATTGATCCATATTCAAAAAAGATTCGACAGGGTTTTATATTGATTGTCGAGGACTAACACAACCCTCCTCCTTTACTTGGGCTTGGGATCTATATCATGATATATATACTCTCTCAATTCTTAATAGAAGAACCAATTGACTAATTAATTTGGAGGGATTAAGAAAATTAAATAAGTTACTTAATTATATCATATGTTACACGAGCCCTTTGAAATACTTATATGTATCATTAGATTATATATCGGTTTATAAGTCAAGTAAATTAATTTGAAGAAAAATGATTAATATAAATACTTTATATTAATTTATTTATCTTCCTTAATCTCCCCAAATTAGCCAATCAGTTTTATATTAAGGACCGGTGGGGTATCAAATATGCATTCATGAAACAATAAATATGCAATCATGCAATCTAATGACCTTATAGGTTCGATCCCGCTCATAATTTTAGGCCATTGGCGTTTTGCCTTTCTAATTCAAAAATAAAGAAGACAAGGAAAATTGCTCCTCCTTGTGCAACAAGGTAACAACATACTTTTTTTTGCTCAAAGGTAACAACATACTCATGTTAGAAAATTACAACTAACCACCGCTGGCAAACCTTTGTTTTTGTACCTATCTGTCCACCAAAATCACTTTTTGCCTGCAAAAGTCTTTGGTTGGCATGTTCCTAACTTTCCTAGAGATCTTGTTAGTATCTCCAAGTTCTATAAATATATGAGATGGGTTCCCAATATATCCACCAGCAATTACAAGCCTAAAACTGGGAGAAATGGGGTGAGAAAATAATGCTAAAATCTCAAAGGGCACTGTGCTTAATGGAGATATGGGAAGTTTTATTTTGCAATTCTAAATATGTATATTAAATTATGCATGCTACATAAATACAGTTTTGACAAGGGTGCTCAAAATGTAGAAATGTAGGTAAAATATAAGTGCAAAGATACATGAAGGGCTAGCTGAACTGATGTGAAATATGAAGCTATTCCCGTTCTTTTTGCGCAGGTTTGGTTTTACGTTGAAACCCACAAAATCATGATCTTGATGATTTTAAACTTGAAACTAAATTCGCTTGTCTCTGTTTCTTTTAACATGATCATGGAAATGATAAAATGTAGAAATAAAATTGATGAATGTGAGGCATGGCTTTGTAAATATCATGCTGATAAATGATTTTTAAATTATAAGTATATTTGTAAATATTTTTGGAGTCTTGAGGCACGCACAGACTTTGGTGAGTTCTTGATACTTAAATTCACTTAAACTTCTTATGAACGGAATATTGCCAATGAGAGTCAAGATTCATCCTTTCGTAACTACTGCTTATAATCATTCGTTTCTGCTACTCAATTTGATACTGCGATTTAATTCTCATGTTTCACCTTATTAAGCTTTCCAAAAAATGATTTAATTTTAAATGTTTTGAAGCAGAAAATTAATTACAGTGGCCCAAACTTAATTTCAATACTTAATGAAGATGGAAAACGCAAGCTTACATGTCATGACATGTGAAACCATGTTAATGATTAGTACTATATAGTACTTTTAACAGGGGAAGTCTAAATTTGACCAGAAAAAAGGAAAACAGGGGAAGTCTAAGTTCCATTGTGTATAATTCATAAAAGCACAATTAAGTTTCCCAAAGCTCAATCCAGCTTTTGCAAATTAAAAGGGATGCTCGTTTTATAATAACTTGAGAATATTGCATATGCATCTGTCACTACTACTTTATAGTGCGATCTAAGCCATTATTTGACCTATAAAAATCATGACTACAAGAAAAACAGGGGAGAAATGAGAATGAACTAGGACGCTTGCCTTCCATAGCGTCCTTCTTGTTGCGGCAATCAGCACAGAGAAAAGGGCCTTGCCATGGCTTAGAGGTGGTAGAGCAAATAGAGCCTGCATGAACAGATATGCCTTCACTTGAAGCAAGATCCATCTGGCATTCTGCGTACACAAAAATCCCAATGGTTGATGATGATTCCCCTGAATTCCCTTCATTCCCCAATCTGCAACATTTGCTCAAATATTCATATTTACGAAATAACCATGAAAAATATGTACATGAAAAAAGAAGCTATATAGAAAAAGTCAAGGAACAAGTAACAGAACCTAACTGAAGTTACTTGAGCGTTTACTAGTAGGTTGTATAAATGAAAATGTAATTCATGGGGGAATAGTTTTTAGAAGAGCTCAATGGTCAGGTGTAGTTTTTGAGTGAATAAATTCATAATTATTGCAATTCCAGAACATTCTGAGATTAACTGGCAAGTTGCAGAGGTATAACAGGAACAGAATCCACGGTAGGAATCAGTGGAAGAACAATCCATGAATTTTAGAGGCAACAGGGTTCCATAAGATATACTCAATTACTCATCAATGATAAATGCTTAGGCTCACACCAGAATGCATGGTTCAGGTATAAATATGTGATGCCCTATAAACGAGAGAAAATAAAGCTTAATCTCTAAAGGCCATCTGCAAGCTTTCTACTGCAAAAGTCTATAATCTGCATGTTAAAATCATACATAAAAACATCTCTCATTCAGAACTGCTAAAAAATTGGCATGACTTCCATTCTCTCCCCTTTTCTCTGTCTCTCTTCTTTTTACTTATATCAAATTTCAAACAAATATCAGCCATCACTTTTTTTGAGTTACAAGGGGCAGGCACTTTCAGGCAAAAAAAAATATATATAAGGGGCAAGCACTAATGACCTAAGTTACACAAGGTGAATGGAATTCATGACCTTCCATTTGGGAGCATGCATACCATTAGGCTACAAGGCTTATGGCTATTAGTCATCGCTATTAAAAGCATAAAATCTGATGGTGCAAGCAGATGTACAGTGAAGGAAACCATGATGCAAGTCATTGTCATGATATTTGTATGATACCTCCAAAATCAAATACTTTTGCCTCAAAGAATGTAAGATTTACCTCTCAGCGAGCATTGCTGATCCTTCTTCAAACTGTTCCCCTACTATATTAACAGCTGAAAGCCTCTTTGACAGCTTACTAGTGGAAGTAAAGCTCTCAATTTATTCTTCTTTTTCAGGGGAGGAGTTGGTGGGAATGCATTATCAGGAGGAATTATGTCAACTACCATGCAAGTTGTATCGTCCTTTAACCCTCTTGTCCTTAATGCTTCCTAAATGACAAGGGAAGTAAATACAGACTAAGCATATACGAATATGAGCACAAATGTCAGATATGTTCATCATAAATCTTAAGTCAAACCTCTGGGTAATAGGAACATTGACTTGATAAAAAATAGCAGATAGCATTATGAAGCAATTTACCTTCACAACCTGCCCAGCAGCAAGTTCAGCAGGCAAACCCCGACAAGATTTTGCAGCCAATTCGGAGGATAGAGAATCCCAGATGTCATCAGAAGCAATTATAAGCCTCCCACCAGCATTTGAAAGCTATAATATAGGAACAACATCAGGTTTCATCCTGAAGACAAGCCTAGCAGCATGTATAGGCTTAAGAATCAAAGCTTGAAGGTAGGAGATATTATCTCCAAATAATGATACCTTCACTTGTTTGACATATGGTATTGGAACTATAAACTCTCCGACATCTACATCTCCAATTGACCTAGAAAGGCACAGACCCCCTGGCCAACAACGAAGGGGACCGATCTGAAATGATTCAGAAACACAATACATTCGAAAAGATAAATGGACATGAAAATTATGGAAGTCCTTAACCTGGATAATGAAAATTAAAAAAAGAAAAATAATTGAGTTCTCTCTTCCTTTTAAAATTTTTAGAAGAAAAGATGATATGAAGATAAAATGTTCCCACCTCAGCACCATCATAAATACTAAGTAATTGTTTAGGTTAACAGTATAAATTATTTTTATAACATAATTTATAATATATGAAATAAGTATGTTATTTGGCTGGTAAAACGTGAACTCAACCAGAGGCTAACTTCACTTCCACCTGCGGTAACACGTTCTCTCGTGCGGAAAGGAAAAAAAGAGGTAGGGTAGGCAATAGGCCTTTTATGATTGCAATGAGTGTCGACTTGGAAATTACAGGAGAAGACTGGTCATACGGTCTAGGTGGGGGCCAAGGTTTTAAAAAGTACGGATAAGTTTTGTTTGAACTAGTTATGGTTCATACATGCTTCAAATTAGAAATATATACAGTATCATAATCATAGGACGTGGTTGTGCACTTTCACTTCTTTCCAGTGTTCTGGAAACCGGCCCGGTAACCGGCGAACCGGCTGGTTGGTTGGTCCAGTTTCCATTTTTAAAAAAAAAAAATTTAACTATTTTCTTTAGAATTTCATACCAATAAGCCTAAAATCTTCAATTTCTCATCGGTTTTATCCCGGTTTAGCTCCGGTTTGACCCCGGTCTGACCCACTGACCCTTAACCCAGTACCCCGACCGGTTCAGTACCCGATCCGGGTTTTAATACCTTGCTTTTTTCAGACAATGCAACAGGGAGAGAGACACGGGTAAAGAAATACTCCCTTCAATCTTAATTATAAAATAAAGTTAAGTTTTTTAGAGAAATTAAGGAAAGTAATTAAATTATTTTAGAGTATTTATATTTTTAGTATCTTTAAATTATATATCAGTTTATTAGTCAAATTAATTAGTTTGGAGAAAAAAATATAAATATAAATACTCTAAAGTAATTTAATTGACTTCTTTAATTTCTCTAAAAAAAAATCAACTTTATTTTATAATTAGGACCAGAGGGACCACATTCCATACATAATACATGACACTTTAATTAATTCATAAAAAATAAAATATGACAGTTAACTTATTAAATATGTCATAAATTAAACGTTATTTCTATTTTTGCCTTTACTAAAAAAATGCATTTGCAAATTTAATGGGTGGGCAAAATTAGAAATAAGTATTAATCATAGGGATAAAAATGAAAAATGAATATTAATTATCTTACAAATGACTTATATTTTAGATCAAGCTATTTTTAAAAAATGTCATATATCATGGACAAAAGGGTGTATGTGAAATTTCACTTTATAAGACACGAAGGAGCACTATGTTGTTAACCGTGGATTAGGCTTCCCCCCATTTATTTTTCTTCCTATTTTCTCTCCACTGTTCACTAACCCCCACGCGCTACCCTGGTATCAAAAGTTAAATGATTAGAATTCAATATTCCACAAGATTACTATCAGGAAGTGAACTTATGGAAAATACATAAATAAATTTAAACAGTAAGTAATCTAAACAGTCTGGGCAAAAAAAATCTAAACAGTTTGGAACTATAATAATTAAAAAAATGCTGTTATATAAAATGTTAAACCCAACTACTAAAAATTTGATCTAACATCCAAGAGTTTGCATTGAAAAGTGGAGTGAAGAAGAAACGGAGAGAAGTTAAACCCGCTAAACCCATTGATTGTGTGCCATTTGGATTAGCTGTGGACAATCCTGAATTCATGATCGTGATTCATATAAGTGACATTGGTTAAAAGTGTCATTGGTTAATCATAGTTAATGGTGATTTCTGTTTGGATATTTTCATTTTCACAGGTGACTTTAAGAAATAATATTATGTTTAGACTTCATTTATTATAAACACTTATAAATTGATAATTATAGAAAAGAGTATAAATTTTATAAAGTTATATTTAACAAAGGAAAAAAATGAAAATGAAAGTACAAAAGGCATAAAACTTCATGACAAGGTGCATATCTAATGAAAAGAAAAATTATACATGTTGAAGTATATTTCAGAGAGTATATTATAGGATTTATTATTATCACATGATTTAATATCTAAATAGAAAAACAAATTGATAAATATGATAGCTCATTATTTTGTTAGGATCACCAGATTATATAATCAAGTTTATTTTTTCAATAAAATTGTTTTCATTTTCATTATTATATTTAATAATAATGATAATTAAATATTTAATAATTATTATTAAACATGATTTAATAAATGACATGAACATTTAAATATTATTTTTATTTTATAATTATTATAATTTAAAAATAAAAATATTCATGCTAAGTGATGGGCAAAACAATATTTAAAATAATATTATTTGAACTACTTGAGAAATAACAAACACAAGATATGTATAGAGAATATTTGGAGAGAATTTTGAAAAAGGGATAGAGGGTAAATTGGAGAAATTTTTGTTGTGGAAGTTTCATCAGGATTTTCTAATCACATAAGCAGCCCCTTGTCACTGATGCTCAACGTGGTTGGAGGATGAAATTATGATTATATTCATCGAGGTTGATCAGGACTTTTTAAAAATTACTCAAACAAGAGAAATAAAATTTATAATTACTTTTCTAGGTATAATCAGGTTTATTTGAGCTCTCACCGCTTAACCGAACAAGTGCTGTGAAACTTAAATGATATTTATTATGCATGTTTTTTGTTTTATTTTATCCCAGTAAGTGGAGTACCTCTTTCTCTGCTCCTTTTAATCGGAATATTTTTGTCTTTTTCTACTACAAGCCTGTAATCGTAAAATGTGAACAATGTTCCAATGGTCATCATGTGGGGAAGGATGCCAAAAAGTATTTTTAGGCCTATCATGATGGATTAAAAAAATTAAAATAGTAGTATAGGACCAGGCCAAGTTAATTTAGTTAATACTCCTATATTTTTATTGTAATAAATAAAATAATAGTAATAATATGCTATTCACAGCATAATTCCAGATTATCTCTGCCAAATAAATAATGAATCTAGATGGTTGAAAGAAATACACCCACTCTCACATTTCCACTTAAACAACGAAAGAAGAAGCACAAGCTATGAGACTAACGACAAGATATTAGTGGGAAGAAAAAATAAAGGAGGAATTTTGCAATGAGTGTTGACTTGGAAACAAAATGCCAAGACTGGAAAACGTGTTAGAAGGAGGGCCAAACTTTTGAATGAACTATTTATGCTGCATGCTGCAAAAACAGGGTCATAAATATTTGAATGGGGTGCTTATCAAATATATGGATTCATGAATAATAAGACTATAACAAAAAAAATGATTCTTTTGTGCCTTAGCACTTACCCCAAATAACAGGTTTCAAAGTTAATCAACATAATTGGGCATGCAAATCCTTTGTTTTGTAGCTATTCGTCCACCACAATAGTGACACATTTCCAAAAGAAAGATGTGGAACATTGCAGACTTATGGACAGAATACCCTAATATAATGATCAACAAAGATTATAGAATTGTTGAGATCAATGCATTGTCTCGCATAGCCATTTCTTTTTATCAGTCTCATGTTCTACTTAGGAAGATCACAAGAAATTTAACATACAAGTCCACATGCATTACCATGTTATTGTTGTCTCTATAGGGAGATCTTCATAGAAAATAACAAGCACGCGCAAAAACATAAACATATGGGCCTTCTAGTAGCATACCCTAAAGCATAAAAAATAAGGAATCAGAGAGTTGAGGAAGAGGAAGTGCATGGTGATCTTGAAGGAGATGATAAGTAAGGCTTTGGTGGAACTTGCAAGGATTCAGCTCTGCCTTCAAGAATCTCCACCACTTTACTCATCATTGGATGTTCTGAGGGATTGGTTTGTATGCACCTTAAACTTGTTATCACCATCTGTCTTATCCTCTCTTTGTCACCTTCATTCCTATCTAATTCTAGATGCTTGTATATCCAATGAGGAAAATATATTTCACTGCTATTATCAACATTCACATCCACATTCCTTCTTCCTCCAACCATTTCCAAAGCCATCATCCCAAAACTATAAACATCCAATTTCTAAGAGGCTACACTTAAACTTCTAGAAATTACTATAGGAGAAATATATCCCATCATTCCTCTAGCACACATCATGGACACAAAACTCTCATTTCTCAAGCATATTTTATTCAATCCAAAATCTGAAATCTTTGGGCAGAAGTTCCCATCACAAAATGTTGTGATTTTTATGTTAAAATGCAATATTTGAGTGTTACAACCTCTGTGCAAATACTCTATTCCTCATGCAACACCCACTGCAATTTGGTGCAATATTTCACAACCAAGGAGGTTTGCTTCGTTTTCAAAGATGAACTTCTCTAATGATCCATTAGCCATAAACTCATAAACAAGTGCCCTCTTTGACCCTTCAAAACAAAATCCTAAAAGAGTGACAATGTTAACATGGGAAGTCTTGGTTATACTTGCAACCTCATTGATGAATTCCTCTCAGTTACCTTTTGTTTCCTTCAAAACCTTCACAGCAACTGGACATTTGTTATATAACTTCCCTTTGAACACACTTCCATAGCCTCCTTGTCCTAATTTTTCTTTAAAACAATCGATCATTTTCTTTATATCCAAGTAGCTATATCTTTTTGTGGTAAGTGTTCCGTGGCTTTTGAGAAATGCCTCAAAAACTTGATGAGCTTTAGATTTGTTTTTTCAGAATGATGTCCTCCTAAACCAGTAGATTATAAGGACAAAAATTCCTATTATTGTAGCTGTAGAAACAGTGATGAATAAGATTAGAGGAGGTGAGCTTATGCAAAATTTTAGGACATTAATGATAAACACAAACATTTCTTTTTTGGTAACAATGAGAAACATAAATACTCCAAGTGATCCTTTTGTCTGAAATTTTAAAAAGGTCTTTTCATTTTTACCCCAATTAAATATATGTCATTCATCATTTCTCTAATAAATTTTGACTCATTACTTTTCATGTACTCTCTTTATAAATAAGTGTACCACTCATATGCTTATTTATAAGTCACTTGTATCTCATTTTCACAAACTAAGAAAAATATTAAATGGATAATTTTTTCCAAATTCGCCCGTATTTATGAAAGGGTGCACGTTTTTCTCACATCTATTTATCTCATTGCATCTACACCTCTCTACATTATTAATACCATTCAACATGGTTAAAATTGGCAAAACCTCATTTAGAACTTTATAAGTGACTTATATTTTGAACAAAACGTTTTTGTTACAAATAACAAATAAATAGGCAATGAGTGATATAGTTAGAAAGAAAAGTACAAATCTTACAAATTCATTGTTTTTAACTAATATTTTGAAGATTTTGGTAATTGTTCTTTGTAGTCTTTGATTAGGTATCCTCTTGTTGTGCATGGACACTTTCAAAGTATTTTTATCATATAAAAAAAGCTTCCTTATTGGTATAACATCTCTCACTCTCTCGCAATAAATATTAAATTTTAACTCCATGGTGCAAGGTCAAAAAGAAAATCTTCATGATGACTTTTAGGATATTTCTTTGTTCATCGTGACAACAGTTATTCATACTCAAGGTTAATGTTTTGGGAAGGACTCTATAATAATAAAGATTAATTAAATACAATGCATCACCTGGACTAACTATAGCCCCCAACTTCCCTGATTCCTTGCCAAATGAAAAATGAGTTAGTAAATTACAGTTTGCATACAAATGTTTGCTGAGTTTTCCTTGAAACCATCCTTTGGCAGAACTTGTTTGTTGATAAAGATCAGTTTAAGGTGCCTATCAGATGTATGGAAGAAGTTGGAATTAAGTATCCCTTGAAGAGATGCTCTGAAGCAATTTAGGCAAGAAATACTTGTCCATTTGATTTTTTCCCTAAAATCAGTTGTGAAGTTTGCCCTTGAAAACATATCCAAGATTGACACACTTTGGTAGAACCGCCCTTTATAAGAGAAGAATGTCCCTATTAATTTCTCTCTCCGTTTAATGTATCCGTCATTAGATCCAATGTTAATGATTGAGATTTAATATTATATAAAAATATTATGATAACATTAAATATAATAAAAATCTACTATGCTAAATAGAACAAATCCCAACTATTAAAAGTCAAAGAAGATAATCTTTGATGTATTCCTTCACTGGCAATAGTGAAACATTTCTAATTGAAAGCTGTGGAACAGTGCTAACTCTCCTATGAAATTGTTACTGACAGCATACTCTAACCCAAAAACCAACAAAGATGATAGAATTGTTGAGATCTATTATTGCATTTTCTCACTTTAAGCATTTCTTTCTATAATCGGTCTCTTTTTCTAATTAGCACGATCGCAAGAATTTTTACAACATAGATAGAAAAGGCCACAATCCAAGCCAACAAGCATTACCATGTTATTGTTGTATTCTCTATAAATGCAAAACTTCAGTGCATTAGCAGAGATCTTATCAGAAAATAACAAGCAACCACATAAACATATACACAAGAGCCTTAATGATATTGCCCCAAATAAAGCATAAAATCTACGGAATCAATGAGTTGAGGAAGAGGAAGGACATGATGGTGGTGTTGAAGGTGATGTTAAGCAAGGCTTTGGTGGAACTTGCAAGGTCTCAACTCTGCCTTCAAGCATCTCCACCACTTTACTTATCATTGGACGCTCTGAAGGGTTAGTTTGTATACACCATAAGCTTGTTATCACCATCTGCCTTATCCTCTCTTTGTCACCTTCATTCCTAATGCTCCTCAGTCCAAAGTCTTCATTTAATTCTAAACGCTTGTAAATCCAATGAGGAAAATATATTTCACTGCTATTAGCAACATTGACATTCACATTCCTTCGTCCTCCGACCATTTCAAAAATCATCATTCCAAAACTATAAACATCTGACTTCTGAGAGACGATACCAAAATTTCTAGAAATTACCTCAGGAGCAATATATCCTATGGTTCCTCTAACACCAGTCATGGATACAACACTCTCATCTCTTAGGCATATTTTAGCAAGTCCAAAATCTGATATCTTAGGGCAAAAATTCTCATCCAACAGAATGTTGTGAGGTTTTATGTCAAAATGTAATATCCTAGTGTTGCATCCTCTGTGCAAATACTCTAATCCTCGTGCAACACCCACCGCAATTTGGTGCAATATTTCACAACCAAGGAGGTTTGCTTCGTTTTCAAAGATAAACTTCTCTAATGATCCATTAGCCATAAACTCATAAACAAGTGCCCTCTTTGACCCTTCAAAACAAAATCCTAAAAGAGTGACGATGTTAATATGGGAGGTCTTGCTTATACTTGCTACCTCATTCATGAATTCCTCTCCATTACCTTTTGTTTCCTTCAAAACCTTCACAGCAATGGGACATTTGTCATGTAACTTCCCTTTGAACACACTTCCATAGCCTCCTTGTCCTACTTTTTCTTTGAAACAATTGGTCATTTTCTTTATCTTCGAGTAGCTATATCTTTTTGTGGCAAGTGATCTGTGGCTCTTTAGGAAGGCCTTAAAATCTTGATGAGCTTTGGATCTGTTTTTCCAGGATAACGTTCTTCTAAACCAGTAGATTATAAGGACAAAAACTCCTATCACTGCAGCTGCAGAGACTGATCAATAAATAAAATTAGAGGGGAGATCATGCAAAACTTTGAGGCACTAATGTGTAACATAAACACTTGTTAGCTATCTTGTTCACACCGTAAGACTTTTCAACCATGTTTAAACTATATAAAAGGCATTCTCAATTTAAAATCTCTTGTTCTCTCTGAATGCGTTGAAATTTTGTGAGAAGAGTTAAGCATGTGCTCAGGGCTAATGTTTTGGGTTGGACACGATGATAATAATAAAGGTTAATTAAATACAATGCATTACCTGTAGCAGCGATAATCACCGACTTCCTTGATTCTTTGCCACATAAAAAACGAGTTAGTAAATTGTAGTTAAAACACATACAGAAAAGTACTCTTAAGATTACAAATTTGAAATTTAAGATACTAAGATCAGGAGAGGATCAATCAAGAAAAGGAAAATAAGCTTGGAGTCAGGATGAGCTCAATTAAGATCCTAAAAATCAAACTTGGTTAAAATTTAAAAATTAACTGTGCAATGAAAGATCCAAACTTCAGTCCCTTGCCAAGGTTAAAAGAAGTAATGAAGGAAAGAAAGAGGACGATATTGATTTTATGGACTTGGCTTTTTTCTTCTATTCTTACCGGCCTCTTTCCCTTCACTACTTATTTCAATTTTTAAATTGAAATTTATACAGTTAAGATTTACTATTTTTTCAAGCTATTTTTTGAATGTTTTTTATTGCAATTTTAAATTATCATGAATAAAATTTAACAATTTTTAAATTTATATATTTATTTTTAATGATTTGATATTCCATTAGTAATTTTATAAAATATCAGTTCAAATTTCAATTTAAGGGTTGAAATGAATAGTATAGGAGAACAAAAGGGGAAGAGAAGGGTCCTCATTCAGTATTTATTGTAGTGATGAGCATCTAATTTCTTATTATTGTGATAAGATCTCAATCATTTAAATTTAATCTAAATTGTCCAAATTTAAAGGCAGAGGCCAGAGGAGGAAAGCTAGGTCTTGGTTTTATATTCAATTCACTTCAAATTATTTTTTCAAAATTTAAAAGAAAAAGAATTTTTTTATTAGTGATAAGAGGCTTATAATAAAATAAATATAAAATCATTAGCGGGTTAAATTTAAACTTTGAAATGACATCATCAAGAAGTGTTTTATGTAATTCAGCCTTTGAAAAATTAAAAAAAAATAAAAAAAAATTGTACAAAAATTCCCCTTTAAAAAGTTTGCCAGTGGGAAAGGCATGAATCATGGTATTGATACTCTGTGTGCATACAAACTTATCACTTATCATGTTCTTTTTACCAATAGAATTTTAACAAGAAAATTAATTTTTTGATCCTTCAAATTGTGACTCAGTTATGACCCACTCTCTCAACTATGATTTAGTGTACACTCCGTGAGAAACGCAATACCGGGACTTTCCCGAGATAGGGATCAGAAGCAATTTCATATCCCAGCCTCTTTTCGCAATGGGACCCACGATAAGGTAATCTCGACTCAGACCTTGAACATTACTATTGGTGTGACTCAGTTCTTGAACTTTAAACTCGGACCCTTATCTTTTCTCATTAATAAATCAATCATTTGTATACATAATTCAATTTAAGTCAAGACATGTACTAAAACCATGACATGTGGACACATTGTGGGGCTCAGCTGACAGTGATTTAATAGAAATTGAAACCAAAGTTAACGATAAGAGAAAATTGCTCCTCATTTCAACCTTGATGTGCACTTTTACTCTTTTAAAAACTTCATGATGCTAAATACCCATATCTATAATTTTATTATTAAATTTGTACTTAACCCAAATAATAAATGTATTAAACAAAGTTAATAGGAGATTTTAATATTTTCATGGTATTATTCTCAAAATTTTCTCAAAAATTTAACATTTCTTTACTTTTTCTGTTTTTCAACAAAAAGGCATTTTTGAAAAATAATAATAAATATCTCAAAAATTTGTGCGCTTACAACAAACCTTTTCCAGAAGAACATTTCTGAAGCTGATCGCCGTCGCGGCAGAAGCACCTGAAGCCGCCGATGAAACCACACCTGCCTCCACTCCTCTCGCGTGCGTCGCACTCACTCCCCGTCCAATTCCTTTGCCTCAACAGAAACCCTCTTCCCAAAGCCACTTTTATCCCTCCCTCCATATTCCCCACCACCGTCGTCATCGCCCCACCCCTGCAATTATCCTCGGCATACTTCAACTTCTTCTCTTCATCGTCCACCGCCATACCCAGCACCGACCTCGTTCTGTTCCCTTTAAAACACCCCACTACGTTCTCCTTCATCTCCTCCGGCAGCGGCGGTAACTCACAATCGAACACCAGCAGCACTTTCTTCTGGTTCGGAGCCAGAGTGAACCTTACGCTGGCAGTGAGGTTGTTGGAGGGGGAGAAACAGTTGGCGGAATTGGAGATTTGTAGGCTAGGGTTCGAGATTCTGAGGGAGTGATTGTGGTAGAAGATTTCATGGACGATGTACAAAGTATTGGAGAAATTGAGCCATGGGAAGCCATTGGAAGCACAGACAAGGCCGAAATGAGCGAGTCCACAGGAGGGATCTTGTTTACCTTTGATATAGAAGGGATAGGTTATGTTTTGGCTATTTCCACAGCTTTGGGGCTCGCAAGCTTGGAACTTTGGGTTCAGAGAAGCCACAAGATTTCCGAACAAGAGCACAAGGTTCAGATTGAATAATATGAAAACATGGGGTGACATTATTCCTCTCTCGGATGATACTTGTTCTTCCTTCAAACTTGGAAGGTTTTTCTGTGTTTGTGTGCTTAGTGAAGGACCATATTTCAAAAAATGGCAGTGTTCTGGTCTGGACGAGGCTCTCCATATACCCTGACTCCAATGGAGAGAACACAAGTCACCGCTAGAAGACAAGTGTGGACTAAAAATGATGGAGGACTTTATCACAACACAATGAGTGCTGATTGGAAATTAAACAAGGATCTAATTGGAATGAAACGTAGTTCTCTTATCTAAAATATAAGATTCAATTGATTTTTTTAAAAAAAACCCTAAAAAAACTAAAAAATATTATTTATATTATATATTATTAGATTATATATTAATTTATAAATTAGACTAATTAGTTTAAAAAAAAATGATAAATATACATATTTTAATATAATTTATTAACATTCTTAATCTTATAAAAATCAATTGATTTTTATATTTAAAATTGGAGGCGTCATAAAAATTACACATTTATTATTTTTAAATAATATTTTAAACTGCATCATCTTAATAGTTGTTGGTTATAAAAAGAATTTATAAAAATAATTGGAGAGAATGTACATGGAATGTTTACGTACCTTTGGGCTTCTTATCATCACACAACAACAAAACATGGTAGAAGATTATGAGTAAACAATGCGGGCAATCCTTTGTTTTATGCCTATCTGTCCCACCAAAATCACTTTTTGTTTTAGTTACCTTTTAAAAATATTATTATAATATTAAATAATAAATTAATTAATTTAAACCGTTAAAATTTGGGGTGAATGGCTTGTCATTAAAATTTTTATTATAATATTATTTTTATAGAATATTAAATATAAACCATCAAATCTTTTGTTTTTTGATCATGCTGTGGAAACAGGATTCATACCCCAAGTGACTCGTCATTCCATAATTTCCGTACCAACTGCTAATCAGTTGCTTGATCAACTACAAAACTATGAACCTAAACCAGATCTATTAGTTAATCAAATAGGTGGGCAATCTTCATATAGCAGTCAGAAGCAGAATCCATATACCACTCCTTTTTTTTTGTTGCCCACCCGGTTCACCGGAGCTTTGCCTAGATTACATCCCGATTCGACCCGCGTTGCGCACCTAGCTATGGTGGGAGAATCTCCCAATGGAAATTTTCTGCATACATAAGGCTTGAACCCGAGACCTTGCTTAAGCGAAACCAAGCCGCTTATCACTTGAACCAACTCCCATTGGTATCCATATACCACTCTTTAGTAGTTTCCTTGATCTTTTGGTTTTACTTTTAACATTTTAGTTTACTTTATTGTGTGTTTTTGTTAAAAAAAAAAAAAAAAACTTTCTCCAAACTCTTAAAAACATTGAGGACAATGTCTAGTTTGGGATGAGGGAGGAGTAGTAATGAAAAAAAAAAAAATTAGTTAGTGAGTAAGACCATTGATGCATGGGGTGTGAAAAAAATGACAGAGTAAAGAATTATTCTTAACTCTTGAGATGCATTTTATTAGTTATATGTTTTTGTCGTTTCTCAAAAATGAATCAAAAAAATTTAAAGAAACAATGTTAATAACAATAGAAAAGTAAAAGTAAACTAAAAAGTAGAGTCATGGTGTATTATTATAGTTCATAGGGTTAAAGTTGGGTCCACTTTCGGTGCTCATTATAAAACCCCATCTTACATATCACTTATTATTGATATTAATCAGAGTAGCAATACATGGTTTATCGGATACACAGGAATAATATAGATATACTTATATTAAATGATATTATGTACTTGATTATATACAGGAGTTCCCTATAGGGTTTGAAAAATATATACAAATTTGGTTTAAAACTATCCAAAATAAACTAATAATAACTAAGAGCTCCATCTTCTTGACCCGAACACCAAATTTTCATTGAGACCTCATTAGTGTCTCCGAGTTCCTTTCGCATCCATGCTAATAGGTATTTTGAATTTCATCTTATGATCTCAAGTTAAAATACACCGGGGAGTTTCTTTTGATAGGCAAGATCAGATCAGATGCGGACTGTATTCTTTTGATCTTATACAATTGTAATCCTAGTTCGTTTCATGACTAGTTCAAGCTCAAACTACTTGTGTTCAAAATAGAAAGGACACTAATCATCAGTTCCTTTTCTGATGTGCCTGATGGAGAATGGAAGACTTGAAAAATCTAGAATTTAACTATGTTATTTTATGTTTACTTGTGATCTTTTTTTTTTTTTTTTGGAAAAAAAGGGTTGAGCTTCTGATATAGAAGTTTAGCTTCAAGCCAGTGATCAAGAGCCAACAAGGATTATCTAGAGAATTCAATTTTTTCCTCGTAGCATTTTTGAATGATACTGAACATAACTGGGATACGGAAAACAATAGCTATTTTGCTTAATCCAGCATTTGCAAATTAAAAGCGATGCTCATTTTTATAACACCTTGAGAATATTACATATACATCTGTCACTATTACTTTATAGTGGGATCTAAGCAATTATTTGACCTATAAAAATCATGACTACAAGAAAAACAGGGGAGAAATGAGAATATGAATATGTGAAGAAGAAGCTATGAGACTCTGATCCCACTAGGACGCTTGCCTTCCATAGCGTCCTTCTTGTTGCGACAATCAGCACAAAGAAAAGGGCCTTGCCATGGCTTAGAGGTGGTAGAGAAAATAGAGCCAGCATGAACAGATATGCCTTCACTTGAAGCAAGATCTATCTGGCACACTGCGCACACGAAAATCCCTGAGGTTGATGATGATTCCCCTGAATTCCCTTCATTCCCTAATCTGCAACATTTGCTCAAATGTTCATGTTTATGAAACAACAATGAAAATGATGCACACAAAAATAAAAAACAAGATACTCCTCCAAACCTTAGTGTATGACCTAATTGGGGAGTTAATTTTAATTTTGAATGTAAGACTTATTTCTCATATTTGTCAGTCTTTTCCTAATTTACCCATGTTAGTAGTCCCTCAACAATAAACAAATAAGAGAAAGATTAAGATAATTAAGAAAAATGATTAGGATGTTTTAGAACAAACATATCATATTAACGATATTAACTAACTTAACTAACATCCATAATTTAATCAAATTAGGTATATAAGTCTTACATTAAGAATAGGAGGAAGTATATGAAGAGTCAAAGAACAATAAACAAAACCTAATTGAAGTTCCTTGAGCATTTATTAGTAGGTTGTATCATGAAAATGTAATTCATGGGGGAATAGTTTTCATAAGAGCTCAATGGAGAACTAGGAAAATTAGAAGAAAATAGTTAGGTGTAGTGTTTGGTGAAAAAATTCATAATACTCTAGTCAAATTGCAATTCCAGAACATTCTGAGATTAACTTGCAAGTTGCAGAGCTATAACAGGAACAGAATCCAAGGTAGGAATCAGTGGAAGAACAATCCATGAATTTTAAGAGGCAACAGGGTTCCATAAGATATACTCAATACTAAATTAATCATCAACGGTATCATGCTCAGGCTTACACGAGAATGCACGGTTCAGTGATAAAAGTGTGAGGTCCTATAAAAGAGAACATAAAGCCTAAATCTCTGAAGACCCTCTGCAAGTTTTCTATAGCAAAATCTTATAATCTGCTTGTTAAAATCACACATACATACAGCTCTCATCCTCTTCCCTGTTCTGTGTCTCCACTTTGTCCGCATGTGAAATTTCAAACAAATATTAGCCATCACTTTTAACAGCATAAAATCTGATGGGGCAAACTGATGTTCAGAGAAGGAAACCATGATGCAACTCATTGTCATGAGATTTTGTATGATACCTCCAAAATTCAAAACTTTTGCCTCAAAGAATGTGAGATTACCTTTCAGCGAGCATTGCTGATCCTTCTTCAAACAGTTCCTCTACTATATTAACAGCTGAAAGCCTCTTTGACAGCTTACCAGTGGAATCACTAGATTTCTTCCTGAATAGTAAAGCTCTCAATTTATTCTTCTTTTTTGGGGGAGGAGGCGGTGGCAATGCATTATCAGGAGGCATTATGTCAACTACTATGCAAGTTGTATCGTCCCTTAAACCTCTTGTCCTTAATGCTTCCTGAATGACCAATGGGAGTAATTACAGGCTTAAAACATAAACGAATATGAGCACAAATGTCACATATGTTCAACATGTCAACATGAATCTAGAGTCAAACTCTGGCTAAAAGGAATATTGACTTGATTAAAAACTAGCAGATAGCATTATGAAGCATGTTACCTTCACAACCTGCCTGGCAGCAAGTTCAGCAGGCAAACCCCGACAAGATTTTGCAGCCAATTCGGACGATAGAGCATCCCAGATGCCATCAGATGCAATTATAAGCCTCCCACCAGCATTTGAAAGCTATAATGTAGGAACAACATCAGGTTTCATCCTGAAGACAGACCTAGCAGCATGCATATGCTTAAGAATCAAAGCTCGAAAGTAGAAGATATTATCTCCAAATATTGATACCTTCACTTGTTTGACATATGGTATTGGAACTATAAACTCCCCGACATCCACATCTCCAATTGACCTAGAAAGGCACAGACCCCCTGGCCAACAACGAAGGGGACCGATCTGAAATGATTCAGAAATACAATACATTCAAAAAGATAAATGGATATGAAAAATATGGAAGTCCTTAATATGGATGATGAAAATTAAAAAAAGAAAAATAATTGAGTTCTCTATTCCTTTTTTAAATTAGCTGACATGAAGATAAAATGTTCCCACCTCAGCACCACCATAAATACTAAGCCTTCCAACTTCACCTCCACTTGCGGTAACACGTTCTCTCCTGCAAGTACAGACAGTGCAAGTGATTACCATGTGCATATATAAAATGGTAACCAAGTAAGGCCTAGAGATTAAATCATACTCTTCAATATTCTCTTCGAGTCTGTGATCAACAGTTAAGTTAGTGATAGGGCCACCTTGGGTGTCTAGTATACAACGGGAATCACCAACTGATGCGACCGTCACAGTCCATCTATCAACTATCACAACTGTGGCTGTAGTGCCAGAAGTTTCTCCTGGAGGAAACCAAATAGGACACAAACAGATAAGCATAATCTAATCCCTGGTCTTCCTGATCCATATTTCATTTCCGTCCATCACCAAGGGGAGGGAGAAAAAGGGAATAAGGGCTATAATTCCACACCTCTTCTCTGAAACTCCTTATCAGTCTTCACAAACCCAGCAACCAATGCCCTAGGTAATGCCTGAAGCCACTCATCTCTTCCAAGACCTCGAGGAAGAGCGCCCAAAATGTGATTTAACAAATTTTCCCTGCTAAAAATTGCTGCAGCATTTCCGTTGTGACCATCAAAGATCTGCAAAATCAGAACCGAACAAATGTTCACTTTGGCACACAAATCAAATCTACAAATCTACAAACTGAACATTTGTCCCTCTTCACTCTCGAGTCAAAACATATATGAACTTTTCCCTCATACAAACCAGAACTGAAAACCAGTAATCTTCTAACTGGCAGTTGCTCTGGCATGCAGGGCATGTGAAAAACAATATAAGATAGAAATAGAGAAAATACCGCATATACAGAAAATGCTGATGAAGAATTTCCAGGTATTCGCTGACAATCGGTCTTTATTAAAAAGTAATCCTCCCCTTTCTTGGACTGAGCAGCATGTCCAAACCTCACAGTGGGCTTCTCCATCTTCTCACTCCTCATCTCCCTGCTTATCAATGCAGCAAGAGGCACAAGATTCTGATGGCCACGCCGCCCTCCACCAGACGCCATATCTTGGCCACCAACAGCCTTTCTCTCAGACCAATATCTCAAATTTAGTAAGTTCTCTTTCTCACAAGCACATCTGAACTCCCCAGTGAGGACACTACAAATACACTACACAAGGAAATTATCAGCAATGTTGTTCCACGCAGTAATTGGCAGAAGAACACAAAAATGAAACTGGCTTCAGATCAACTTCGCCCAACTTGATCTGCACTCATCACAAACGAAGTTGTCAAGCTAGGATCTAACCATTGCAAACTGGTCTCCAGCAAAAATTAGGCTAAAGTAAAACCAAACAGATAATGCACATTAGACTATAAGTATAACAACAATTTGTTTCACCAAACTTTGGCTTCCATCGAACTATATGGAAAATGAATTTGAAGTTCCAAATTCAACACTACTTACAGTAATTTTGTGGAAGAAGAAACTTGAAGCTTGTGTCATGGTTTTTAAAGCAGCCAAAACACAATAAAAATTCCAGACAAAAAGAATTAATGTAGCTGAATTACCCGCGAGAATGTCTGTCTGTGTGCCGCGCAAAACAAGATGCAGATCTGACCGAGAAGTAAGCAAATACACACAGGCGAAGAACAGAAGATATCAACCCAGATACGATACGCGTATTGATGACAATGTATGAACTGTAAAAACCCAATAATCTAAACACAAGCTCTTCGATTGATTAAATAAAAGCCAATTCCTAGGGATGGATTAAGGATTAAGAAATTCGGGGTAATAAAAAAGATGGCATTAAAATATTTGAGGACCAACCCAGGTCAGCTTCTGAGAAAATTTTCCACGCCAAGCACCTGTACTGAGATTCTCTTTAAATTGTGTATTCTATTTCCCAACTAGAAAGGGATAACACTAAAGCACATGCCTTGGGAACTTGGTGTCAAGCTAGGCTCCATACATTTGAGGGAATGATGAGAGACAAAGTGGCTTTGCTGACTATGAAGCCTATCGTCCCTAGAAAAGATCGCACATTCTTCTATTTCTGTTAAAAGTTGGTATCAAAAAAAATTTTCTTCCCTGATTCCTTGTGCAGAAGGAAAAAGTCAACACAATTTCCTTCCACCCGAAACAAAAAATTACAAGTAAGGACTAACAAACGGCAAATTTAACAGCTGATTCTGGCAAAATACTGTGCGTTGTTCTGATTCACTTGGCTCTAGAGCTGGGCCAGTCGGGACGGCCTATTTAGAGCCTAAATTTATAGTGATTGGGTTTAAAATTTTTGTTTTAAAAGTGAAAGCAAGTCTAAATGAATCAACATTATAAGATTGAGGGCTTAAAAAGGTGGATTCTGTAGTGTCACATGCCGGCCCTTTTAAATTTGTATATATTTTTTTATATTTTAAAATTATTGATTTTTCATATTTTATTAATGATATTATAAATATTTAGTTTTTATCATCTTTTTTTGAATTAAGTTTCATAAGAATATCTTGTATTAATAATCCTAAAAATTAAAAACTTATAGAAGATATTTCTTATTTTATAAATATTCTTCCCAATTTTGTATTTTTTGTTTTATTTTCTGGTGATTGTTTTATTTATATCTTATGTTATTTATTTTGTTGACTACTTACACTTTTTAAGATATATTTATAAGAAGTATTTTTAATTGTATTAAGTCTTCTCATTAATTAGTTGTAATTGTGATATGTAGACAATAGTTTACCTTTAATTATGACTTAGGACCTACTTGATTGAAGGGGAGGGGATGAAAAATGAGCCCCTCCCTTATTTGGTATGAAAAACTGGAGGGAGAGGCTCTAAATCCCTTTCATCCCCTCATTTTTGTTCCCTCTAAATTTGGGGGTTTTGGAGGGGATGAAAAATGAACCCCTTCTCTTCCATCCCCTTCCTTTGAACCAAAATGGCCTTTAATGACTGTGTTTGTTTATTGCATGATACATAATATTTAGACTCTAATTTTAACAACATTTATGTGTTAAATTAGGAATTTTATTATGATAATTTTTTTAAAAAAATGAAAAAAGTAAAAATTATAAAATATTGTGAAAAGTGCTTTCTGTGGGCCGATCCTTACCCGCATGCTTTCTGGCCAGGTTTTAACAAACAAAAAAAACAATTTTTCTTATTTCAGATCTAAAAGGCCTGATCTTGTAGAATCATATTGGTCCTAATTCCCAACTCAGCTTAGCTCTGAAAAAGAAAATTTCATCTCGACCAAAAAAAAGCAGAGAGAGAGAGTAAGAAAATTTCATCGTTACTTTCGAGACAATAGGCTTGGTTGGGGGTAACATGGTCCATTGACACTAGCTTCCGTCTTTCGTCTTTGACTCTTTTGGTCATAGTAGGTCTAACTTCCTCTTCCAGTTTTTTATTAATGTTTTTTATTTCGTGAAGATAAATTAAAGAAATTAGTTATATTATTTATTTATAATAAATATAGATTATTTTTTCTAAATTATCATATTTCATTATAATTATATTTAGATAAAATCTCATTTAATTAATTAATTAGAATATTTTTAAAAAAATTATAAATTTAAAACATAAAATGGATTAAAATTTTATATTTATAAACAAATGTAATCCCCAGCTAGCTTTTGTATTAGGAACTAATGGTAGTATTATTTTTTAAACTACTAACTTAAATTTTTATATGGTGAAAAAAGTTAGGTAAACAGCTAAAATAAGAGATATTTTTTAAAAAATCAATCCAATTTTTTTTTTCTAAATAACAAACTTCTCTAAATTTATATGACTTGGTTAATTAGTTTCTATTTTTAGAAGAGAACAAAGTGCTATTTATCAAATTAAAAGTGGTAACATAATATTAATATTCATGGGCTCGTTGAAAAATGGTTGTTTGGAAAATGGAAAGTACACCAGAAATTGGACACTTTCTGTATGGCATGTATCTAGTTTTAGGTGACCATTCAACTCTACCTATTTATTGCTTTACTAGGTGGTAGTGTTTAATATAAGAACTAAACACCTAATTAAATTAATTATGTCTATGTTGGTTTCATTATACTTAATTTTGAGGAGACATAATGAATTGAAGTTTTATGCTAATGATCAAAACAAATCTCTTATTTAATCCATATATTTAGGATTAGATGTAGTACATAATTGATAAAGATAAATTAAGTAAAATAAACTATAAAATCTTAGGAGGCGTCTAGGGTTAGTTGAGCTGTAAACCTTATGAACAACTCATGCAGAACGCTACCAACATAGAGTTGGTTTTGCAATGTAAGGCCCCACTATATCTTTTTAGATCTCAAGTTTGAGTTTCAGTGAGACAACTACGTTGGAAAGGGTAGTTATAAACCCTGAATCGGATACCGAATAATAATATAAAAAAAAACAATACTGAACCTTTGATCCATCTAGTATGCACGTATGCCCATAAAAAAAGGTAGGGATTGCAATATTAAAAACAACGGACCCCAAAAGAAAAAAAAGCAATGGGTAAAAGCATAATAAAAATTCTTAGAATCTAAACCATGCATTGTGGTATGATGCAATTAAGAGGGTTTTCAAGTTGTCATGTTGCCATTGTTTTAGGACAACCACAAAAGTCACTTCCAAAAGCAACACATATAACACACAGCAATTCTCTAATTACACAGCTTTTTCTCTTCTCAACCACCTCTTTTGATCCTAATTATTATAAGGTTGAATACTTATAACCCATCCATGTGCCACCACAAATTGCATATTAAATGCCCTTTTATATATTCTCATATTCTATTCGTAGTATCATTGCAGCCACACATTAACATGTCATTTATGATATATTGTTGACAATGACAAATTTTAATTTAACTAATTTGATTGATGCACCAATATTTAGCATTCCATTTATTCAAATTGGTATATAAGTCAGGTCTGGTTCTCGATTTGATATTTGTCCTAAGTTGGTATTTTCTTCCCCCTTCATTTAATTTTAACTTTTGAATCAAAAGGCATTTAATTTGTTTAAAATCGCAACTCTAATATGAAAAAGGGTTAAAATGGTGAAATTAGAAGCAACACCATCGTTTTAATATTAGGATATACTAATTGAATTATAGAAGTCCAACAAAGATGATAATTACGTTGTCATTAACAATGAATATTTTAATTAAAACACAGCTATAGAACCACATCCATTACCCATAAAAAAAAAAAAGAGTTTTCTTACAAAAAAAATACTACCTTGTCCCCTTCTTATAAGTTACAACTGGAATTACGTAAATTAAGGAGTGAGCTAAAATTAGATAAAGGGAGTAAACATATAAAAAAAAAATATTTTTCTAATCTTATTTATTAGTTACTTCCAATATGTTTTACTAAAAAAAACTTTAAATTTTATTAACTCTATCTTAAAATTTAATACTAACTTCAGTCCTAAATATAAAACATCGTTGACTTTTTTTGTATAGATTAAGGAAGCTAAATAAGTTGTTTAACCATATCATACGTTGTTTATGATTAAATTATATATTAGCTTATAAGTAAAACAAATTTCTTTGGAGAAAAAACAATAAATATAAATATTTTAAAATAATCTAATTAGTTCATTTATGGTATGTTTGGTTTAGCGATTCGATTGCTTATAAGTTGCTTTTTAATAGTGATTTACGGTATACGAAGTAAGTATGTGAGAGGAGTTGTGTCTCGATTTACGTAAAAAGCAACTTATAAGTTTTTTTAAACTCAAACAAACATGCTTTATTTAATATTTAATATGCACTTTAATAATATGACTTATAATTAAGGTAAAAAACATCATCCTTTTGCCTTATAAATAAGGTCAGAGAAGTACAACTTTTTTTCTAAATATAGTTTAATTTATAGAGAGGGTGAGTGAGAGAAAGAATATATGAGAAAAATAGATAACAAAAATATGTAATTAACTGAGAATAAAAATTTAAAAATTATTAAAATTTTATAAATATACAAAACTACAAAGTGTAACTTGTGGAAAAAAAATTCATAAAAAAAAAGTTGTGAAAAAAAGGACAGTTTTATTTCTAATTCTAACCATTTGTCCCAACCCAACTTGAATTCTATTTCTTTAGGAATTATTGAACTTCTTAACTTGTGATCAAATCACATCTACATTAAAATTCAGTATTTTTGTTTTTACATTTATTTTGCATGCATTTTAGAATTCCAATGTTGCTCCCCTCGTATCACACAATTCATGTCAAGAATGCCCATGAAAAAAATTAGCATGATAACCCTTATAAAAGAATATATAATTGAGCCAGTTCATAAAATTTAGTTTCCAGGAAAACAATAAATAAATTTCACTGATCAGATATTACCTTTTTTTTTTTTTGGAATTCCATTATGCTTCAAAATAAGTGACGGGATTAGCTCGTAGATGGGCCTTCCTTCGGCCCATTGTTAGAAGGGCAAGTTTGTATTGCTCGCACATTATGCGATGTAGAGCCCATTTATTACAACCAATGGCATAATATTCAAACAGTTATTTTAACTGTACCCCTCGTTTTTTTGTTCAGCTGGTGAAGGGGTTGGACATTCTCATCAATAGAAGAGGTTCAATCCTGGAGAAGTCCACTTAGTTGTGATCTAGTCGAGGTGCTGAGGGAGACATCTTAATTTAGAGCCATGTCTTTGAATCGTGGGTGAATCTAACCTTTCCTAAAATTTATTTATAAAAAAAGTTATTTTAACTGCTATTTGTAACAAAAAAAAATATTTTAAGGGAAAAGAATTTTTCCATTAATCTCTCTCTCCACTTCCTTTATATTGAATGTCATTATCATTAGATTAAGTTTCAATAGTTGAGATTTAATATTATATTAATATTTTTATATAGCATTAAATCCCAACCATTGAAACTTAGGGCTCGTTTGGTTCAATCCCATTACACCCTGCGGTGCAGTGCAATACGATGCAATGATAATGCAATGCAATATTAATTACATTGATAGAGTTTGGTTTGATTTTTAAACAACATGTAATGAGTTAATATTTTAACAATTATTTAAAATCAATATATTACATAAAGTCTATTTTACCCCTGAATATAATCTTTGTAGAAAAAAAAGTTAAAAGCCGACGACAGCGAGGATGGAGGAGGAGGAGGTAGTGGCGGCAGTAATGATAGGGGTAGCCGGGGAGGAGGAGGTGGTGGTGGTGGTGGGCGGTAGGCAGCAGCGGAGGATGTGGTGGTGGTGGCGATCGGCGGTGGGCTACCGATGGTGGTGCTGAGGGTGGCAGTGGAGGAGGAGGTGGGTAGAGGGGGTGGAGGAGGAGGTGGTGGCGGTGAGCCAGTGGCGAGGGCGAGGGTGGTGGCGGAGGAGGAGGTGGTGGTAGTGGTTGTAGGTGTGTGGCGGCAACATAGAAGGAGGTGGCGGCGGTAGGCGGTGGCGGTTGTAGCGTGATGCGGCAAGTGAAATGAGATAAGTAAAACAAAGACAAGAGAAACTAAAGGATAAATTGGACTTTTTAAACCATGCAATGGGAGGGTAATGAGGATTCATAGGGGGGAGGTATGAATGATGATTACCAATTTTTTGGTAATCATCATTACTATGGTAAACCCTATTATCATGCTAAAGAAGAATCAAACACTCTTCTCTTGGTAATGCAATCATGATCACCATTGCAGGTATGCAATGGGGTTGAACCAAACAGGTTCTTAATCAAATGGTGGAGATATTCAATAGAGAGGAAATGGAGAAAAGAATCAATTGAAACATTTCTCTTTGGTTATTTTAACTTGTACCAAAAAAAGTTATTTTATGTTTTTAACTCTACTTCCACGTAGTAAGTAGTTGAGGATTACATGGAATCCGATCTTCAATAC
The DNA here is from genome assembly GCA_963855925.1 of Inga laurina. Classification (NCBI taxonomy): domain Eukaryota; kingdom Viridiplantae; phylum Streptophyta; class Magnoliopsida; order Fabales; family Fabaceae; genus Inga; species Inga laurina. The sequence continues at coordinate 8,586,756 of OY979712.1, read as the reverse complement.
TTCTAGTTGGACCATTATACTATATAGAGTTAAACGCAGGTATGTTACTTTATGTCATACTTGAGTATGGCTTTAAGGTCAACCTTTATAATACTCTCAATGGATTTGAAAATAAAGGGATCGGTTGCTTAATTATAAGTGTCTTTATTATGCTCTTTTATAGATTATTAAATCCTTTTTATTCTCTTATAGGAACACATCAATATCACTATAACTTTTGGCATCAATCAAGCAATTTGTTCAAGTGGCTAGTCATCTATAAGGAACAGAAAATATTATTTTAGAGGATATTATGTCATTTCTCTCTTTATTTACTAGTCTAGTAGTTAATACAGGCCTACTTTCTTTGTTGCCTTTAATATTGTCTTTATAATGCACTGTAACTTTTGCTATTGATGTCATTTGGCCATTTCATTAAATAAAATACTCTTCTGATCTTTAATATAAGATATATTTACATAATTTTATTAAATTAAGAAAGTTAGTTGAATTAGTTAATATGACATATATTTTCTAAAACACTCTAGTCAGCTTCCTTAATCTTCTAATTCCTTCTCTTCCTTGACTATTGTTGAGGAAACTTCAATACGGGTAAGTTAAGAAAAAATTGATAAATATACAAACTATGTCTTATATTTAGGATCAAAATTAACTCTCCAAATATGTCCTACATTAAGGACTAGAAGAGTATTTGAGGTTTCAATTTCACATTCTTTTTATAAGTGGAGCGATGAGTTTCATGAAAAAACAAAAAAGGAGTGATGAATCTATCCTCCCTTGTATTTCCTAAAACATTAATTGCTATCGGATCGTGGCATTAGAAAATTAGCAAACAAATAGTTATTTCAAAAGATTAACCACAACTCATTAACACTACGATGAGACAATATAAATTTTTAACAATAAAAATATTCACAATAATTTAATTAAATTTATAAAAAAGAAAAGGGATCGATAACCGCGCGGTGCAAGTGGTTACCAAGTGGGTCATGGCACACTACTTATCCTCAGGTAGTGTGTTCGATTCCGTAGGGAGGCGTATTCCTTCCTGTGTGATTGGAATAAATCCCCAAGCACATGTGTGGTGCAGAGGAGGGGACAGTACCTACCAGGGCCCTATGTGGCCACCTGTGTAGGCCCGACCAACTGCCTATGTGAGGCCGTTGTCAACACCTGTTTCCATTTTGATATGTGTAGGGCAATAATGAACAAGTTCCATAGGCAACAGAAAAGTACAGTTATACTGATAATAAGTATTTGTTTACAGACAGTCATTAACAAAGCAAGATTCACTAATAATTACAAATTTATACAGAACATCCTTAAAATGTTCCAAGTACAGGTTAAATATAACCACCGGCTGTGTCTCGAGAAATGTGCCTGTTAGTTTTCCTTAATTGTGTCCTTGCCTTTTGAACCGCTGGCACCCACTGATACATTTTGATATAGAAAAGGGGTGAGATTCCGAAGAATCCCAGTAAAAAGATACTATCGACATATAAAATGTAAAAATTAAATATGCAATGCACCATATTATGCAAAATGAAAGTTCGATTCGATTCATGTGTGTACACACGTTTCAGGGCCAAACATCGAGTTAGAACCCTTACATGTACCTCAACCGAGTTACTGACCACAGATAGGATTTTCGATATACCTTGGTTGGGCACCGAACTACAACCAGGTACTGTGCCTCTAGCACGCATTCACATCACAAAATACAGTAACACATACATATAATTATTCACATAGTGTATGAAGGATGACAGTCCCTATCTCAACCCTTTTAAACCTCGAGATGCTCGCTTCTTGGAACGTGCCAACTCCAGGCTTATAACGTAGTCCTAAAATACCAAATGTACAAGAAATATGTTATAACCTATCCATGTATCATTTTAGACACTTCCATAGTGTTTATTGTGGTTATATTAGCCTATGATGAAACTTTACCAAAATTCCCCCGGGACCTCAGCCAGCCTCGCCGTACCCGGCCCGGCTGTACTTTTTCTGAGATTTTGACTCGGGCTATTATAACATATTTCCACCCAAGAAATCCATTTTTGGATTCAAAATTAACAAATTCAAAGTCAAATTACAAAATTGCCCTTGGCAGCCCCGTTTTAAGGGTTTCAGGGGTGTTTCCGTAATTATGCTTTCTCAGCCTTTTTTGAAAAAGTACCCAACTGTAACCCCTCCTAATTTTCCCTCCTGAACCCAATGGAACCATCAAATCATTGAAAATCCAACTCTAAGGCCCTCTAACATCCCTAGCCGAAATTATAATATCCTTCGAGAAAAATCGGGGGTTTTGCGGTTTCAGCTCTGTAAATGCGTTCCTTTCTACCCCTAACTACTTTATTTACCATCTAATTGAGTTATAACAACCATTTGAACTAAAATTGGGCAGCATAACCCTTAGGCCTACATATTTCCAAAATTTAAAACCAATAGCAATCTGGCGAAATTTCACCTATTAAATTGCCCACAACAGCTAGAATAGACATGTACAAAGGTTTGGAAGTTACCTTTTACTTCTCTGTGGCTTTTCTCAATAAGGCTGAAACCCTAGCTTTTGCACGCCCAATATGAGCTTCCCAAACCTTAATCACATAGAAGAGTATCTTAGGAACGAAATTATACGTGTTAGGAACCAATTTATCAAAGAAATCACTTACCTTTGCAAGTTTTTCTACTCTTTCTCTCTCTAGAATTTCACACACTCTCTTACTAGTTCAAATCTGTTAGGGCACAAAAATGAGCTGAGGAAGATAATAGAAAAGTGTTTTTATTATATTATATGATTTTTTTAATGATTTATGGAATTTCCAAAAATTCCAAAATCAATTTTATGTACATAAATCCTATGTACATGTAACCAAGCTCATTAAGCTCTACCAATATTTCCTTCCTCTTGCAACATAAATCCTATAAATGTACCAAATGAAGTAGTTATTGCTAACTTCAATGTTAGTCAAGAGGAAAGTGGTCTGAGGGCAGAAATAGAAGAAGCCCAGAAGCAAGTTGAGCAGGCCACATCTATTCAAGAAATGATCAGAATAGGTGAAAATCCAAACTATGATCTTTCGCCCAATGGGTTAGTCAGATACCAGAAGTGAGTATATGTTCCACCAAAGGCTAACCTAAGGCGAAAAATTCTGGATAAGGCACATAAGAGTAAATATACTCTTCATCCAGGAGCAATCAAGATGTACCATAACCTGAAATCAGAATACTGGTGGCCAGGACTGAAAAGTGATGTAATCAAGTATATTGCATGATGTCTTACATGTCAAAAGGTAAAAATTGAACATCAACGACCATCAGGACTTTTGCAAAGCCCCGAAATTCTAGAGTGGAAGTGGGAGAGTGTTACCATAGATTTGGTGGTAGGATTACCCAGGATCAGAAACTACGATGCAATATGGGTAATTGTTGACCAATTTACAAAGTCAGCTCATTTCCTACCTATCAATGCTGGTTATTCTCCTGAGAAGCTAGCAGAAATTTATATAAAGGAGATAATCTGATTGCATGGTATGCCAAAGAGTATTATCTCTTATAGAGATCCTCGCTTCACATCTTGATTCTGGAAAGCTCTACACGAAGCATTACGTACGAAGTTGAAATTTAGTACGGCTTATCATCCACAAACGGATGGGCAGTCAGAGAGGACTATACAAACACTAGAAGACATGCTGCGAGCATGTGTCATGGATTTTAAGGGGAATTGGAATCATTTCCTTCTACTTGCCAAATTCGCTTACAACAATAGCTATCATGCGAGCATTCAAATGACTCCATATAAAGCACTATATGGAAGGAAATGCCAGTCACCTCTCTACTGGATAGAATTATCGGAGAGAAAATTGTATGGGCCATATTTGATTGATCAGACTTCAGAACAAATAAAAACTATCAGAAAGAGGCTCCTTGCAGCACAGAGCAGACAAAAAAGTTACACTGACAAAAGAAGAAGACCTCTAGAATTTGAAGTTGGAGATCATGTATTCCTGAAAGTGTCTCCAATTACTGGAATCGGTAGAGCGATAAAGAGAAAGAAGCTAAGCCCACGGTATATTGGACCTTTTGAAATTCTTACAAGAATTGGACCAGTGGCATACAAAATAGCCTTACCCCCAAACCTGAGTAGACTACATGATGTATTTCATGTCTCTCAGTTAAAGAAGTACCAACCAGACCCTAAGCACGTAATCGAGTATGAAGAAATTGAGGTACGAGAGAATAATACCTATGAAGTAGAGCCGGAGCAAATCATTGACCGACAAGAGAAACGACTTAGAAATCGAAGTATACAATTCGTGAAAGTGGTCTCGAAAGGTTTTTCTCCAAGAGAGGCAACATGGGAAATGGAAGAGGATATGAAGAAACGTTACCCAGAATTTATGTCTTTGGACGTGTAACAAATTTCGGGGACGAAATCTCTTGTTCGGGGGAAGAATTGTAATATACCAAATTTTGCAATACTAAAAACGTGTAAATATGGAGATAGTAGAATAAAATAAATATCGGTATTTACAATTAAAGGTAGAGTTACTTTTGGAATTCCCAGATGTCCATTGTCTCATTCACGAAAATCTAGAAGTCAAGATTGTAAAAATACAAGTGTAAGAAGTTGGAGCAAAATTCGTCGGTGGCTACAGGGTTCAGGGGCGTCAATTGCGAGATCAGAGGAATTCGGGCATTTCGTGATGTGCCTCAATATGTGTGCTATGGTCCCACATGGAATTATGGGTAATGCATCGATGGCGCAACTTTATTAAAAAGAACTTCAGTAAAGTATGTAATGACAGCTCATTATGACTCATGATGACACATTTTTCGTGTTGGCCAAATAAGGAAATGACAAGTGTCCCGAAATTATTACAAAGTAAAAACATGTTTTTGTGTTGGCAAAATGAGGGGGTGACATGTGTCCCTCATCATTACACATTATTACACCTACTTTAAGCCTTTCGTGTTGTCATCTTCGGAGTACGCCATCTAGCGTTTGAGTCCGGGGAATTCACCGGTTTCCGGCCGGGTCGCTTATTTTACTAGTTGAGCACCGAACCCAGGAGTTCGGGGAAATTGTCAAGCCTCCCCTTCCCCTGGCCATTTATGACCCACCGAAGAAAGAGAAAAGTAGAAGACCAATGGTTGTATGACACGTGGCACTCTTAAGCATTAAACTTGTGACACGTGGCAAGATGAGATGAGATCATTTTATGTGATTAAATCATAACCATCCATGCCTAATTAAATGGCAAAATTTCATGCAAGCATGGAAAGAGAAAGAGGAATCATATTTCTTAAGCTTAGGAACACAAGAAGAGAGAAGGGGGAGTGAATAGTGAGTTTTCTTGACTACCGGAGCCAATTTCGACCCTGAATCGCCATTATCGTCCGGTAAGTCCTTCAGGAAACTTCCTCTACTCATTATAAGCTTCAATTATATGGTCTTAGATTTCTCATCTAAGGTGTTTTTGTGCCAATCAGTCTACCGGAGTGCCGCCAGAATACCGAACCACTTGTAGAAACGCAAAGAGGTAAGAGTAGGCTTTCTTTTGAACCGAATACTTTGTGATTTCATTGAGTTTTTATTAGCTCTTCAACCACCCATGTATTTCATTCAAGGGTTGTTTTTGAGGAAGGAAGATTTTTTAATCATATATAAGGTGATATATGATGTTTGGAGAAGTATTAGACTTGTTGGTAGTAAAATCACAAAGTGGAATTTTTGTTGTTTTGGGGGGCAGATTTTGGTTGGGGCTAGAAATAATTTGATTTTGGTATTTTTGAGCTTTCCATTGGATTCTAAACGAAAAATTGTATGGGAATAGGCTCTGGTTATAATTTTTGACAGACTGGTTTAAAGATTCAAAAATTGGAAATTAAGTCTACTTGTGCAACAAAGTTGCCAGTGTGCGTTTTTGTCTTGCAATTTTGTTGTGGCGAAAATTTCATTGTCCAAACTTCATCTGTTGATTATGTGATTTTTCAGAATTAAAGTACACTTATAGACCTTTAATTTGATAAGTATTATGAAGGATTTCGATAAGTATACTAGGAGTTATGAATGTTTGAAGTAGACCATTAAAACTGGTCAGATTTTCTGGCAGCAGGGAGAAAAAGAAAAACTGGGAAGTGTGTGCAGTCATACGGCTACTGAAAGTATTTTTTCCTTAAAATACTTAATAAGGGTTATATTGAATTTTGGCTCACCCCAATTCGATTTTTTCTAGAATTAGTTATGATTTTTCAAAGTTCAGTGAAAAATCTACCAGCTTTTGGTAATTGTGCGAAAATTCAAAGCAAAGAGTTTTTGTAATAAAATTGGGCATTTAAGAGTTAAGTTAAGCATTTGGAGTAGCTTGAGCTCATTAGCTTCGTATTGGGCCTAATGTAGTGACCCTAATGGTAGCCAACATAAGAGAATAATTTATGAAGAGTTGGACTAAGAAATAATTCATTGTCCGTAAATTATAATTTATAGGACTTGATATTTACCCAAGACGTTCAAAGCACGTCAATCAATATCAAGATTTGGAAAAATTGTCAGGTAGTAACTTATCCCTCACATACTATGTGATATGTTATATGCATGTTTGTACTATTGTGAATTTAAAACATTCAGATGAGAAGGGCTAAGGCCTAGTAGAATTTCCCAGCGCTATGGCAAGGGGCGGTTGTCATTGAATTGGTAACTTTATGCTTTCTGCATATTGTGAATTTATCTCTGAATGTTGAATATGTTGATTGTACTATAACTTTGGTTGACATGGCATGATATATGTGCATTTTATATGAGTGATATCTGTTACTACTGAGATTCATTGAATCTCACCCTATTTTTTCAAAGCAAATTTTCAGCTTGGGCAAGTAGTTCCTCAGGCAAGAAGGTAAACACGGGCGAATGAAGCAAATGACTTAGAATTTAATTTTCTATTAGTTATTTATTTTGGAGATTCTATGTAATTTGTATTTAAGTGTGGTCAGTCTCGTACTGACATATATGTAAGCGCCTGAATATAAGCGAACGCGCAACGACATTCGTACAAGTAGTGGACAACCGTCCACTTAGGGCTGTTAATTAATCATAGTAGATTGGGTTTCAGCAGAGAACTTATTAGTAAATACTTTGATATGAAGAAATGAATCTAAAACGGATGGCTTAAAATAAATCATAAAATAATATGAGACCCAATCTGAAAATGATTTTTGAAAACCCATTCAAGTGTAGCTCCATACTCTGCTTGAAGTTAGAACTTTCACTGTTTACAAAAGATTATTGGTCTCATTTTTAAAGATATTACTACACTTATGCCATCTATATGCTTTCAAAACATGGGTTTTACAGTAACGGCCCCACACTAGAAGCTGGCCGAGTGCAAACAGCTTGGCCACACAGGCCCCCCGCAGGTACTGTCCCCTCCTCCGCACCATACAGGTGCTTGGGGATTTATCCAACCACACAGGAAGGATTTCGCCTCCCCAAGGACTCGAACTCTGGACCTGAGGATGAGTCTAAAGCCTAAGAGCTTCTTGGTGACACCATTAGGCTTTGAAATTATCCTCAGGTCCAGAGTTTGAGTCCTTGGGGAGGCAAAATCCTTCCTGTGTGGTTGGATAAATCCCCAAACACCTGTGTGGTGCAAAGGAGGGGATAGTACCTGCTGGGGGCCTACGTGGCCAAGTTGTGTGCACTCGGCTGGTTGCCTATATGGAGCCGTTATATATATCAAATCATATTTTATAGGTTACCCTTGGTGTCACGTACTCAACCCTTTAAGGTACATGAGAAACAAATGACATGAATCATTATAAGCGAGGGTTAAGGGGCATTTTTGTCTCGGAAGTGGAAAAAATGAAGCAATTTTGTCATGTCTGTTATCTTAGTTAATTTTGACCATTAGTTCACCAAATATGTTGAGCTGACAATTTATATGTCATTCCACATTATTTTCATTGAGGTGCAAATTTAACCCTAAAGTTTTAAATCTAACTTTAAAAAAAGATGAAGTAGATGATATATGAACTTTCAATGCAAATTTGCCTTATAACAAAAATGAAGTGAATGATATGTGGATTGTTAGCTCAGCATATCTGGTCAGCTAACAGTCAAAATTAATTGGGATAACGGCTGGGGAAAAATTGCTTCATTTTTTATACTTTAGAAGAAAAATTACCTCTGAAAAACTTCCGGTATAAACAATGACAGGCCTCAAAAGTAATATATATATATATATATATATATAGCCAGCATTACTGTTTTAAGTTGCTAATGTTTTTTAAATTAAAAATTACTTAAATTTTATATAAATTTATTAAAAATTGAAACCGATAAAATTAGTGAATAGTAAATGGTTAAATGAAAATACAAAATTTAATTTCAGGAAGATAAAGTAGGATATTTAAAAATATTTTTAAATTTTTTAGCTGTATTATTAGTTTAGATTAAAATGCATATTTTGAAAGATACATGTAATTAAGGGTTAGGACTTAGGAGTATATTTTAATTTATGTATGATCGTATCCGTGGGATCCAATTTGACGACATCTGGTCTACTTTCAAAACTTGCCGGCAACATAACATTAACCACCTCGCTTCGATTCTTTAAACCCAAAAATTGAAAATCCACGATTATTCTCAAATTACCAAGAATGTAATGAGCTGCTGGCTGCTTCGCCAATAAAGGTCCACGAATTTTGCGGGAACGTCTGCTTTAACATTGAGAAAGCTTGAACCAACTCTCAAGTCCGCACCCAGCACCCTTCAGCATCAGGTACCCTGGGAAAGAATAAAATCAAATTCCCAGAAGAATAGAGACTAGAAGAACGCAAGCATTCAGTCAAATTCCCATGAATTGCTTAGGCTTTTTCCCACTCTAAGTCGTTTTGTTCACGCCCGCATCGTTCTTAGACGAATTCACCGCTTCAACAAACCCTTTGGAGAAGTTAACAGGAAATTCAATAGCCCGTCTTCTGGGATATTCGACACCCCAATAATTGCGGGACTGGTATAAAAGGAGCCATTCTGAAGATCTGCCATGAGAATTCGATTTCGCTTTGAGACAATATCAAGGGATTTACTTCGATTCATTGATTAGAAAAATTTTGCATTAGCTTGTTTTCTTTAAAATGAGTAGTAATGGTAAATCTCATGGTGGTAATCAAAGCACCAGAGATGTCATCTGCAACGCGGGTGCTGGAGCTGCAGCTGGTAAGTTACTCTGCTTCTTATCCTTGTTCAATTTTGAGCTCAGTTTTATTGCGTTAATGTTGTTTTCTTCTGTTTTCATTCCAATCGCCGAAGGTTACTTTTTCTGTTATTTCACTTTAATATTGTTATATTATTTTCTTTTTTAAATAGTGAATTGTATGTTTTTTTTTTTGGTCAACTGAATTGTATGTTTTGAGTTACAGTTTTGTTTTGTTTCTTGCTACAGTGTTAGTGTTAAATTTTTTACTAGAGGATTGACTTGATTGCATTGCAGGGGCTATAGCGGCTACATTGGTTTGTCCACTGGATGTAATCAAGACGAGACTACAGGTTCATGGCCTTCCTCCTGGGCAGAAAGGCATGCTAGAATTATTTTTCTTTCAGTCAGTTCACCTTATTTAATTCTCAATTGCTCGAAGACAATAGTTCTGCGTTAACTGGTTAAACATTAACAAGATAGAGAAGTAATCTTGGTTGAGATAAGTTTGAAAATCTGAGACTTTCATATATGTGATAAAATGGTGTTTCTTGTCTTTAAAAATTAAGTTTAAGACAGAGTCACCAACTTGAAGCTGGAGGTTGTACGTTCTACAGTTGTACTGATTCATTTCAGTTTTATGAGAATTGTCGTAGATATTAGTTCGAAGTACTGTTCCAACATGCATGAATAAATTATTTGTCAGTGGATTTTTCCTCAAGCTGTGGTTGGCTATTTCTTAGGTAGTGTCATCTTCACAAGCTTACAGGATATTGTCAGGACTGAAGGTTTCAGGGGAATGTACCGTGGCCTTTCCCCAACAATAATAGCATTACTTCCAAACTGGGCGGTGTGTTTCTCTTCCTGTTGCTCTCTAATTACATCTTTGTACTTTCTATAAATAATTATCATGACCAAAAAAAAGCAAAATCTGGGGCTTAGGACTTAAGGTGTACTTGTGAGTCTTTTATCCTCCCCCTTTTTACATACTTCAATGTTAACATTCAATCTCTTCCTACCTACTTGCTAACATTTTCGCACTTCTCTCTTAGAGAAATGTGTTGGTTTAAAATCAACGACTGCTACCTATATCATGGTGGTTCTTTTTCAAAAGTATATTGTTGAGGGATGAATATTTGTTATATTAGAATAAGAATGATCTTCTTTATAGCACCCAGTTATGTGTTTGTTATAGTTGCTTTTCATATTTCTTCTAGTGTAAAAATTATATTGTTTTCATTTGTAGGTTTACTTTGCAGTTTATGGTCAACTGAAAGGCCTTTTCCTTTCACAAGGTAAAAATTATGCAAATGCTGCGCATTAAACACAGGCATTGTGTCTTCATATGAATTTCTTAAATGCTTACTACTAGATTATGTGATTTATTTCAGTTGTGGTTTCTTTTCCTGGTTTGGATTTATTTTTATAACATTCTTTATTGGTAATGCTGTAGCAGATGGTTGCAACCAATTATCAACTGTTGAAAATATGGTAGCTGCTGCTGGTGCTGGGGCAGCAACAGCAATTTCAACAAATCCATTGTGGGTTGTTAAGACCAGACTTCAAGTAAGTATATGCCTATCATGCCTGTAATTTCAGTTAAAATAGAAAAAAGAAGCCTATGATTTTTGAGTTCACAATCACTGCTTCTCAATCTTTCATGCACATGCATCTTATATCTTGTTTCTTTGAATGTAATTTTAAGCTCCTTGGCTGCACCTGTAATATTTGCTTTCCCAACTAAGTGATTAGGCTTGAAAATCTGCTTATGCTCTAAAGTAGTGTAGTTCAAGATTGCTTATGGCCAATCCCTCTCTTTTCCCTTCTCTTCGTTTTGCTTATGGGTACGTTGGGTCTTTTTTTTTTAAGAAAAAAAATGCATTACTTCAGAATGATCTTTGGAAACAGAATCAACTGCTTAGCTTTCTTACTCTCTTTTACCTATTATCATTCTGAAGGTTCCTAACTATTCCATGTAATTGATGGTTTGCTTTATTTTTATTTTGGGCATTGATTGATTTCCGTTTCCCCCCAATACACATTAGACACAAGGAATGAGGTCTGATGTTGTTCCGTACAAAAGCATTCTTTCTGCTTTGACGAGGATAATGCATGAGGAAGGTATACGAGGACTGTATAGGTAAGTTTTTTTAGTTGTAATATTTACTATTTGGCTTGATGATTTTGGGAAGGTTATGTGTGAAATATAAAGGGGTAAAGCTTTTGCGGCTATCCTTTTTTATGCCTGTGTTGAGGGTGTAATAATGTATAGCTTCATTATGGTTATGCCAATGAATAACTAATACCCTTTTTTCCTATAAGCTGCATTAAAATGGCAAAAAGTTATTAACATAACGATGAAAATTGTTTTCGTTTATTGGAGAGAGCGACTGTCTTTTAATTGAAGTAATGGTTGTTTATGTTACATTTTTTCCTTTAAGAAAAAAATGCAATGAATCTTTTGTTGATCAGCTAAACATAATGAATATTATTTTTATTAACCACATGCTGACAAAAATCTGATCTGCTGTACTATCTAATAAAAAGTAAATGTCTATGGTTCTTCTGGAGCCTTTGACTGCTAAGTAGCCTCGTCTGGTACATCTGATGATGGGGGAAAAAGACCGTAAATTAAGTGTTATGGGTTAAAGTAAAATTTGATAAACATGTAAAGAATTAACAATCTAGCATAAATTGTGGATGATTGCAGATGATTTTCATTGTTATATGCACTATCTTTGTGATCTGTCTCCTGCATATCAATGCAAGTTTATGGATGCATACAGACCGCCCTGCTCATGATATAATGAAGAGTACATTGATGAAGAAGTTTCTGAAATATCACTTTCCTCTCAACCTGGTCCTCCAATTGTAAAGCCTCACAAGTTGGTCTCCCAAAAAGTTTTTTACCTATCAAAATGATCCTTCACTTAAACAAACTTAAAATGCTTGCTGATGTGGCATAAATGGGAGCTTATGAGGATGCTAACTTATGAACTGAACTTGCCTAATGGCATTTCCCATAAAAAGACATCCTTGGGCAAATTTTGCAAAGCTAAGTGGCTGCAAGTGTTATGCCACTCCTGGGAAATGCCCGCTCCACTAGTGTTGAGGGCCATATAAGCTACTGTTAATGCCACATCAGCAAGTTTGTTAAATGAATGTGACCTTTGTCTATTAGATAGACCATTTTGAGTGGGGAAAACTGTTTTTGACGACTGTTAGTAACCTTGTCCTGACTTGGTAGGATATCAAAACAAACCCTGCACCGATATTGAAATTAAAACCACACTCTGGACAGAACATATTGAAAACAAGACTTCCCAAAACTTGCAGATCATAACTCTCAGTATTATTGCTACAGAGAAAAGACTTTTTGGCACAAAAGCAACAAGCATGGCGCACACAGAAATACTCTCACACAACACAATAACAGAGAAACACAAGGCCGCTACTGACTTTTGAGTGGTCAGTTACATCCTCTCCCTTCTGGGCCCTTCGCTAAAACGTTCTTCCCTCCAAGTGATCCCTTTAAATGCTCCACTTCCTCCACAATAAGTGTCCCCTTTATCTATTCTTCTAACTACTCTTTTTGAACTCCGGCGCCAATACTATTTATTGATTCATTTAATGTCAACCCCTTTTTATTTCTAATAGCCATGTGCTTTTGATCTGAGGTGGGGGTTTAGGTTGAGCTTGAGAATGAATCCTATTGAGATGCTTTGCTTTTGGAGGACAAGAAATTTAGATAAAAAATTCTTGAAGGGTGAAGTTGTCAATTTACTCTAAAATTAAAAAACAATTCAAGAAAAAATAAAGTAAAAGAAACGCTAGATGATGATGACAGTGATATTTTGTTCTTGTGAAACAGTGGCATAGTGCCTTCCTTGGCTGGTGTGAGTCATGTTGCAATTCAATTCCCTGCATACGAAAAGATCAAGTCATACATGGCGAAAAAGGGTAATTTTGAAAACACAAATTTGTTTACATATTCATCTGTACTTGGAGCAAATAAATCTCCATCTTTTTTCTGAAGCATTGCTGATTAAGTAGAAATTCTGAATACTTCAGATGGTACAACTGTTGACAAACTTGGTCCAGGAAAGATTGCCATTGCATCCTCAATTTCAAAAGTTATTGCCTCTGTAACGACTTACCCACATGAGGTATACCAAGCCTGGCTATATGCAAAACAATTGTTGGATCTCCATCTGCAATAGCTGTAAATATAAAAATTTTATTTTTTTTCTTTAATGTCACTTTCCTAGGTGATACGTGCGAGGCTGCAGGAGCAAGGCCAGGCCAAAACTCCAGGGGTCCGGTATGCTGGTCTTGTTGACTGTTCTAGGAAGGTGTTCCAAACCGAAGGCCTTCCCGGCTTCTATCGAGGCTGTGTGACAAATTTACTAAGAACAACTCCGTCAGCTGTAATTACATTCACCAGCTTTGAAATGATACACAGGTTTCTGCAACGTGTTGTGCCACAGGACATGGGGTCCTCACAAGGGTTTGGTAAACCAGATGATGATCTTAGCAAGCCCCAGCCAGAAGACAGTGACATAAAATTTGAAAACAAGTCAGAGAGGAGGCAACCACCATCTGAGTCTAATAAGACAGCTTTAAATAAAGAGCAGCTATCTAGACACTGATAAGGGAGTAATGTTATTTTCTGTAGTCGCCTTATTGGCTTTTATTTATTCATTTTTTATTTTATTTGTCATAAGTTTGGGGTCACCTCTGAAAATTCTTGTATGGGATGCAAATGCTTGATTCAACACGAATGTGTAGTGTGTTGACCCCAAAACAGTGAGGTTGAATAAGGTTGAAGGCCATTCCGAAATGAAAAATAGATGGAGCTGGATTTTTCTTCTTTCACTTTTAAACCTGGTTTTGCTTTGTGGCCACTTAACTCATTCATCCGGTTAAAAAAAAAAACTTAGCTCATTTAGAACGTTACAGAAAAAAAGAAGAAAATTCATCTTATAAATTCAACTTGAAGAACTTGAGGAATCTTCAAATTTAGAGGATAGCTTGTTCAACTTGTAATGCTACCAGGTATATCGTTTTTGCTAATTGAAAAAAAAAAAAAAAAAAACAGAGGATTCTTATTCTTCTTACCATTGCCAAGATTGATAATAGAGGAGTAATATGTTAAAACTTTAGTTGGTGTCATGGAGTGCTTGAATTAGAGCAAACTTTTATAATAACAATTGGTATTTTACTCAATATGTAAGATGTGTTTTTAGTTTTTCCTGAATTTTGAATCTAAGATCTCATCCAAACGTGACAAGTGGTTATATTATTAGGAGAACTAGCTGTTGACCCTAAATGTACTGTTAGGGGATGTTTAGAGAAGAAATCAATCAATTTCTAAATAAAAACAGAGAAACCAAGTACAGATTTGGACTTTTCTTATTTAAGCAATGAAATATGAAATATTCCAATGGAGAAAATATAGTACATCCATGTCACCTTTTTGTTAAAATAAAAAAAGGTTTACAATTGATGAAGCGTGAACAAGCAGATCCCTTTTTTTTTTTAGGCTTTATACTTGTGATTTGTAAATACTGAAATTAATTTTAACTGTATCGTAATTCGGAAACATTATCCACTTAAGTTTCACAGGACCGTACAATTTTTATTACTCGAAAACAGTATCGAGCCCAGGGCGCCAACCTCTCTTCAGCAGTGTTCGGAGGCGAAAGCCCCTCCAACCCGGTTTGGGTGACCCGGGTCCATTGCTCCATATAACCGGACCGCCAAGACCAACCACTGTCCCCACGGAAGCTAACTCTCTCGTCGGAATCTCCTCCTTGGCTTCTTCTTTTGGCGGGGAAGAGACGAAGAGTTCCTTCAAAGAGTTCCGTCGCAACAGTTCCTTGCGTTTCTCCTTCTTCTTCTCCTCCGATGCACCAATCAGATGATTCTTCTGAATAGGCGAATTTCGCCTCCTTGGTGGTGACTGGCTGCCCGTGTTTCGGTTTAATAGCATCCGCAGAGTGGTTTTCCGCCGGCGGAATTGAACCATCGGGCTTGTCCGTGGGCTTCTTGCCGGGCTCCGAGCCTTGCCACACTGCGTCGCGAAAAGCTTGAATTTCTGAAGCGTCGCCATTTCCTTGTGAGTCTCTCTCTCTATCTCTATCACTGAGTGGAATTCTCTGAGTGCGAGTCTGTGTATGCCTTTTCAACGTTTAAAGGCTCTTCTAAGCGTACTTGTTTGAGTTTCAGTGACTTTGAATTTGAATTGAGTGATGATTGCGAAGGGAACAAAGGGAATTATGATATCAAGTTTGGGAGGCAGAGCGTGATCAGTTTTGGAAATGGTTTCCTGTGTTCTTTTCCCTTTTCATCCCATGACACAATTGATGGATGGCTTCTCTTTCTCTCTTTATAATTTCGAAGAGAGGACTGAGACTCAATCATCAATGGTATGGCCAAAAGATCTCAGAAAAGGACTTTATTGCCTTTTCCAAATCTCATACAGAAAAACGAGAAAAGTCTCACAGCTCTCCGTTTTCCATCTTACTCCTTGAATATAAAATCCATCCATCAATCGCGAGCTTTCATTGTCAAGTCAAAGTGGAAAAATTGAATAAAATATTCACTAACTGTCATGAAAAAAAGAAAACAAATCAACAGCTATTAAAAAAAATAAAAAACAGTGCAGGCCGTCATCAACTTGTACTCGTTATTGCTTATGAAAAACCAGACCCACTCACGCGGAATGTTTCACTTCTTTTTGTATGATTAGCGGGCAAAACTTAACACAACAAGACATATTTTTATTGAATTTGCTAAGTTATATGAAAAAAAACCAGATCATAACAATTTCCATAGATATAGATGAAGACATTTGGCTCATTCCCATAATCCGTTGCCCCATGTAAAATCCATTAGGTCGAAGTGCATTTTTTAATATTTAATTAGTTAATAAAATTTTAAATACAAGTGTAGCATATTTTAAGTATGATAATAAATTCTTTAAAGCTTTAATAATAATTTTGATTCTTAGATTTGATTTTCCCTATAAAAACTGTCTTGCTGTAAATAGAAGTAGAATAATAAATTGATGGCATGGCAAGGGAATGAGGATCCACAGCTACTCAGGGATATCTAGGTTTATGTCTTTAGTTGGATTGCGTTTGTTTGATCTGCAAACTTTGTCTAAGGCACTTTTTCAGAAACAGAACTTGTTTGCTCTCTTTCTTTCTTTGAATTCAATCATCAACGGCTCAATTTCTTTCTTCGAAGGAGACTTTGTGGCTTTTTCCACACGTAAGTCTGAAAACCAAAAAAGTTTCAGATCTTTGGTTTTCCTTGCAATTTCTTGAATATAAAACCAATCCATCAACAAGAGTTAAATTATGATCTAAAAATAGAAAAAATTAAATAGAAGTTCTCATGTTGAAATCTTTATATTCACCTATTGTCATGAGAGAAAAATAAACCAACAGTTATAAAAAGGTAAATCACTGCAGATCATAATCAACTTTTATTGCTTATCTTTATTTACTGACTTTAGAAGTAGTTAACCTACTATGCCATTTATCAGTGACGTCTTTTGTTGAAGGCATTGACTAAGTATTTTTCAACAATGTAGCCTCATTGTTGTCTGGTGAAGGAGGAGGTGGTGAATGTTTCATACCACCATGCAAAGTCCCTGTTACCCCATGATCATTCACTTCTTCTGGACAATTGAGTTCCTCCTTCCCACTCTCAATTCTTGTTAGTATCTCCAGAACCTCATACATGGAAGGTCTCAATTCCTTGTCTCCTTGTAAACACCGAAAAGCCAACTCTGCCACACAAACTATCATCCTCCTAACCTCATGACTTGACTCAAAACCAAGAGAAGGATCAACTAGCTCTTTTATTGCACTTTTCTGAATCTTCTTTATTGCTAGATTTGCCAGAATTATCTCCTCTTTAGGCCTGTTCATATCAACTGCTGGCTTAGATGATATCAGCTCAATGAGTACAACCCCAAAGCTGTAGACATCACTTTTGCTAGTAAGTTCTTGGCCTTGGTTAGATTCTGGGTCAATATAACCAGGGGTACCTTGTGGAGTAGTGGAAACATGAGTGACATGGATGAGGGACAACCTTGAAAGTCCAAAACCTACAACCTTAACACACAGATTGTTGCCTAGGAGAATATTGCCGGTTTTGACATCACAGTGGATGATATCAGAAGCATGAAGATGTGCCAATGCAGTTGCAGTTTCTATGGCCAGTTTCATTCTTGCATGCCATGGTAGTAAACAAAGGTTGGCTAGCTCACCATGAAGATGACATGAAACTGTGCTATTTGGAACATATTCATAAACAAGGAGAAGTTCACGACTGTGGTGGGATGTGCAGCCATAGAGAGACACAAGGTTTTGATGGCGCACGCGAGCAAGGATCTCAACTTCATTCATAAACTGTTCAAGTCGTCTATAGTTCTTGTTACTTGGACGTTTGATCGCAACTTCTCGTCCATCTTGGAGTTTTCCTGGTTATTGAAGATCAAAACATGAGTTGGACATTATTTGTTTACTTGATATCATTAACTCACCAAACAATTTTGAAGTAAAATAACCAAATTATTTTTATAAAACTAGGAGGATCAAAACTGTGGTTAAGCTTCATAGTTATACATTCCATACCATTACGAAAGAGAAGCTGTACAAGACATGTAGTATTCTTGTACTTTCTTAATAAAGCACTGTAAAAATTATGCTTTTTTTCATTCAAGTCCTTAGTCTAACAGGTTCCATAGAGAAGGCTCCATAGATGGTTTTGGTATCTTCTTTATCTTTTTTAACTCCTCTCCCTTGACTCCCCTGTGTCTTCCCCAAGCACAACATGACTCCCAAGAACTCTTGTTTTCAATTACAACAGAAGTTAATAATCTATGTTCATTAAAGAAAGTGCAGTGTTTGATGGCATTACCGTAGTAGACAGAGCTAAGGCCCCCATTCCTGAGTTCTCTTGAACGGTCAAAATTATTTGTTGCTTTTTCAAGCTCCTCACAAGAGAAGAGGCGGATCCCTAAATACCTGCCACTTTCTAGATCAGTGTCAGAATTGGGATCAATTGCATTATTGTTTGTTGCTTGCAATTGGACACTTGAAAAATGGTGTTTGTAATGCTGTTCAAGTAGGCACAAAGTTATTATTGCAAATCCTATTGCTCCAATAAATAAACCTGTAAAAAGAGGAGAATCCACATTAGATGTTTTCACTTTCAAATTATAAGGCATAGTAAGGTAATGGAAGAGAGGGAAAGAAGCATAGAGAGAGAGAGGGGGGGGGACTGGAAGTTGAAGGTAATCTTTTAACTTTATCATGTCATGAGGATTTTTTATAATTGGAGTTGAAAATGTGCATATTCCAAGAGCACTGGATTGAAGAAGGTAGAAATTTGATTTTGAAAAGTGTCAAAAATATTAATTCTTCGTGGATCATTTCCTAATAGTATGAAAATAGGGATTAGTACATCTTTGACCGAAGAGATATTGAAATATTTTTTCCAAAACACACACAAGTAAATACTTTTCAGTTGTCTGTATGAATTCAATAGTTCAAGAAAAGTACATATTTTTCATCACAAATTAACTTTAGATATGAGGTGATTTCCCCCCCTCTTCATAGTAACCTCGGTGAGATTCTCTGCTACAATGTTGAAATGATGGGAATGTGAAATAATAACACTAGAGAAGGAAGACAGTTTGAATTTGACATAGCAGCAATTTATTATAAACAGGAGTTATGAACATTACCTGCAAGGCCAAGCTTATACTTCAAGTTGAATGGCTCACTCCCAGTCTCTGCAGCTAAGGTTGAGAGACGAAATCACTACCAGTGTCTCAGCATCAAATTTGTATAGACTGAATGAAAGAAGTTCAGGTAGCTAAAATGTCCAAAATTCTAACCATCTAGCTAAGATTTTTACTTCTAGTGTGACCATAGATCCGAGATTATGGTAAAGACAACAGGGGAAGGTCACTTTAATTTAGAAGGAAGAAGTAAATTCTAATGGTATATATTTTGGGATGAGTATGAGGTATGCATAAAGAATTTATTATATGGAAAGTATATATATAAAATTGATGTTGCCGAAGTGTACCTATGCCGCAGTAGAAGTTATTGTGTTCGTCAACTAGACATTGGCCTCCCTTGTGGTGGTAACAGTCATCACAATCACCAGATAATTTCACTTCAATATCTATTTCACCGCATGAGAATAATGAAAAATCTGGGGCATATTGCAGGTTCTTACAAGGAAGTTGAAGACTGGAGCAAGCAGTTAAAGAGGTTTGTGGCTTGTGAAGAGGAGGCATGTGTGAGTCGGGATAAAAGACATCGAAACCAGGACAGGGATGCTTGATGAAACTATCGGGGCAGCTGATGGTGGAACGAAGGTGATGGTTGCATCGGAACAGGGTGGTTACGTTGTGTTTGACATGAAAGGAAGCCAAAGGAGAATGTAGAGGAGAATACATGTTTCTGTCTAAAACTTCACAGGTTGGACGCAGAACTTGGTCAAGAACTGTGATGAGATTCTCCTCCTTCTGAACCACGCTTAAAAGAGGTAATGGTTTTCCATTCTTGTCCAGTTGAATTGTTTTATTTGAAGATGGGTCATCACAACCATTTATTGTGATGAAGCCACAGTGTTGGAGTTCTGGCTTGGTGAAAGGGAAGTGCAGGCTCCCAATTTGGCCGCAATCAAACGATGTGGGACACTTGTCATGATGCTCCCCATTTCCATACCCAACTGAGAGAAGAACAAGGACAAAGTGAAAAAACAAGAGGAAACGAGACACGTATACTGAAATCATCCTCCAGGAAGAAAACTATAGACTGGTATGAGAACCTGATTCTCTATTGGACTGAACTTTCTTCCCAATATATATCACATACTTGAACTGTTTCATGCGCCATGACTTTGAACATGACTGTGGAAGATCTGACGAAAAGGGGTTGAGAGAAAATGAAAGGGAAGGTAGTCCTGTGACACTTAGGACCCGTTTGGTATGTTGGAATTGGAGGAAGTGGAAATGGAATTGGGTCTCAATTCCATGAAGGGGTTTATTTGGTATGATGGAATTGGCTCTCAATTCCAATTCCACATGGAAGCCAAATTAGTCAATTCCATCCAAATGAATTCCATCCTAGATGCTAAGATTTGTAATTCCACCTCCACATTTCTCTCAATTAGCCTCCTCACTCCATCCACAGGGTATATTAGTAATTTCATATTTTAAATATAAATATTAAATAAAAATAATATCTGAATTCCATGTATATACCAAACACACTTTTAAACTCAATTTTCATATCCATATCCATTTTCATATCCATCGAAATCAATTCCAGTATACCAAACGGGCCAGAGCGTGAACTTACTAACTAAGGTAATAAAGACTATTTGATTTGAGTCAATGCTCCATCAAAAACGTCTCAGGAGTCAGGATGTGTGAGTCACACGCATATTCAAAGTCCATGTTCAAGGTCTATAGTTTTGCGAATTGCTTAAACCGTCTAAAGAACGGCCAAGAGAGTGAAAATTCTTGGGAGGTGTGGGTTTAATAATCTCATTTGGGTTTTTTAATCCTTTTACTTGTGGACTAACATGGCTCCGGTGTGACGCGGTTCAACAATGGAGCGTTCTGGCCAAGACAAAACAGGTCCAAATTCCTTTTCATAAAATAAAGGGAAAATTACTCCTAGGTCCAAAACAAACAACATATTATCATAAAGTTCCCTAGAGGTTGTAAAACATATTCAACAGATTTTGATAATATGTTGCTTGCTTGGGACCTATGAGTGATTTTCTTTAAAATAAATGTCCATGCTTACTTGTATCTTGTTTTAATACGTTTCTTCAAGATGTATGCAATATTTGGTTCCAAAACAAAAAAAGATTGATGCAATAGAAATGAGAAGGATGAGTTGAAGGGGTGAATCTAAAAGGAGGGGCTTTAACAATACTAGAACAAAACACCATATATGTATATATATAGAGAGAGAGAGAGAGAGAGAGAGAGAGATTCCCTTTTTATTTTAAAATTTAATAATGATGAATTTCTAAATACAATAATCTCAAATCCCCAATAAACTGGTTATCTAATGCAAGTTTGTATTTTAATTATTATATGGGCACGCTTTTCTCCAATATGTCTCCTTGTCTTGAACCGTTTGATACGAAACTTGAATTGAAAAATGAATGGGGGAAAATGAAAGACTTGGTCAAAGACGCTTGAGAGAAACATTTTGAGGTGAAGTCTTGTGATACACTCTTGTCTGGTTCAGTGGCTTCTTCCTCATTGTTCTAGCACAAGGGTCTAATTATTTTTCATCTTCAATTCAAACCCCACCTTCCTTCACCTTCAAATCTTTGAATCCAAAATTATTTATATGAAGAAAATTAAAAATGGATTCTTTAAACCAAAACTTAATTTACTAAAATATTTTCATACAATATCACCAAAAACAAATATTCATACAAGTTTAAACATAAATAAGAACGTCTAAAATAATATGTTAATAATTTTGATTGTGATCATTAGATCATATTTTCCTTCTCAAAATCTGTCTTGCAGTACAAAAATACAAGTAGAGTGATAAGTATGGTGCTTAAAAGTTTTATAATTAACTTTTATAATAACAGCTAGTTCAAGCTGTATAAAATGCTTATATTTCCTACAATAGGGTCTAGAGTTCGAGTATTATATATATAAAAAATAGAGTATTGTGATTTTCTAACAAATAGAAGTAGATTAATAGGCATGACTTTTAGTTAATTATTTTTGTCGGTAAAAAAATAAAAGTTTTTCATTAACTTCAAGTAACATCAATTGATGCAAGTGGCTTGATCAATGTTTATTCTCTCTCTTTGATATGGCTTTCTGTATGAGTCATGTATATTCGAACATTATTGAGCTCAATTGAGGTGGTTTTCTTAATTATGTTTTTTGCATTCACATTGTGCTTGTTTTGGATTACATTTAGGGTTCTCAAAAGTGTTTATTCATGTAAATTGAGACAAAACTCTTCTAACATACTTATCGCATATACCATAAATCATGATTGAAAAGCTGTTTTTGAAGATTCCAATTACCATTCCAAACAAGTATATAGACTCGACCACGTGCTTAAGTGTTTGTTCTCTTTATGGTGTGAAAAAATCTCTTGAGAAGAGCTTCAAAATTCATGTATTTCCATGCACTCAATTGGAAATTTGGAATTAGTTATAGTAGTCTATGTATAATATAAAACTTTAACAAATTGCATTATTCATCATACAACTCATTTCTCACGCTCTTATATATAATACACAAGACTCAAACTGGCAAAATCTACTTTGAAATGCATGTTTAATTTACATCTGCGCCTCAGTATGATTTGGTGTATGGTCATTAACAAATAAAGATCAGATAAGCCATTAACTAATTAAGCACTAACATTAGAAGTAGTTGACTCTCTCTGGCATTTATGTGTGACGAGTTTTGGTGGTCGGCGCTGGTGTCAGTGACTCTGTAGCTTTCGACCATATAGCTTCATCGAAATCTGGTGAAGGAGGCGATATTGGGCCACTGTATGCAATCCCATTCACCCCAAGAATATCCACTTCCTCTATGCCATTTTCTTGCTCCTTTCCACTCTCAATTCTTTTTAGAATCTCCAAAACCTCAACCATGGAAGGTCTCAAATCCTTGTCCCTTTGTAAACACTGAAAAGCTAACTCTGCCACTGAGACTATCATCCTCCTAACCTCATTATCTGTCTCAAACCCTAGGCAAGGATCAACTAGCTCCCCAAAAGCACTTTTCTGAATCTTATTCCTAGCCAGATTGGCCAAGTTAATCTCATCTTTATTCCTTCTGATATCAACTGGAGGCAAAGATGATATCAGCTCAATAAGCACAACCCCAAAACTATACACATCGCTTTTGCTAGTAAGCTGGCAACACTGGTAATATTCTGGGTCAACATAACCTGGTGTTCCTTGGGGAGCAGTAGAAACATGGGTGACATCATTGGGAAACAACCTTGAAAGACCGAAATCTGCAACCTTAACACAGAAGTTGTTGTCTAGGAGGATGTTGTTGGTTTTGACGTCTCGATGAATGGTGTCGGAAGCATGAAGATAAGTTAATGCAGATGCAGTTTCTATGGCTATTTTGATTCTGATAGGCCATGGAAGCAAATGACGATGGGCTAGCTCGCCGTCGAGGTGACATAAAAGGGTTCCATTTGGGATGTATTCGTAGACAAGGAGAAGGTCTCTGCAACGGCGGGAAGTGCAGCCATAGAGAGAGACAAGGTTTATATGGCGCAAGCGAGTCAGGATGTTTACTTCATTCATGAACTGTTCTATTCGTTTGTAATTATGATCATATAGTCTCTTCACTGCAACTTCTCGTCCATCTCTGAGTTTTCCTGGTGGTTATTGAATATCAAAGTGTAAGTTAGATATATTGTTTAATTTTCTTGATATTATTCATTCATAAATAAATATGAATGAGGAAACACAAGTTAATTGGAACATTTAACATAACAAGAAAACAGCAGCCAAATTATTTTTGAAAAATTAAATTGCAAGTCACTATAACTTCAGTTGATTTTTAATCACATCTCTATTATTTTTTCCTTTTTATTGTACCTTTATAGTTTCACCTGATTTTTAATGAGATCTAGTTTCAGAACTACAAGGATCTGACTAATGATCAAGTGAAACTATAAGAACCTAATAAAAAAAATTATATATGTATAGACTTTATTACAAGCCGAAGTGAAGCTATAAGAACCTGAAAAAACTCCAGAGACTTGGATTAAAAATTAGAAGAAACTATAGGAACTTCCATATATTAATTTTCTAAATCATTTTTAATAAAGCTAGATGAATTGTGAGCCAAAGTACATAATATTTGTATATTCCATTTATACCATTGCAAAAAAGATATAGTAGTGTGTTTTTCCCATGCAAGTTCTTACTTTCTTAGAAACCCATGGCGAAGACTCCATAGGTGGTTTTAGATATGTTTTTCCTCTTCTGTAGCCCCTACTACAAAAAACCCTCATTTTTTTCTCTGTTTGATTAAAGAAAAAGCATATACAGTGTGTGAGAGGATTATAATTACCATAATAAACAGTGCCAAAGCCTCCACTTCCAAGTTCTCTTGAATGATCAAAATTATTTGTTGCCTTTTCAAGCTCCTCGTAAGAGTAGACGGGTATCCCAAAGTAAGCCATGCCACTTTCTAAATCAGTGTTAGAGCTACGAACAATTCCGCCATTGTTTGCTGATTGCAGCTGGACATTTGAAGATGCATGTTTGAGTTTGTTATGTTGCTTACGTTGCCTCCAAATTATGATTAGACAGCCTATAACTACAATCATTAAACCTGCACAATACAAGAGCCCCACTTTATCTGTGAAAACTTCTAAATTATACTGATGAAATGCTTTGTAAGTTGTAACTTCGAGGCATCTTTAAAGAGCTTTTAAAAGATCATAATTACAACATTACCTCCAAGCCCAAGTCCAAACCCCAACTTCAGCAACCTGTTGTCTTTCTCTGCAGCTCGATCTGAGAGAATAAATCATGTGTTAAAAGGCACTCGAGCACTATAATCATACAAAGTGCCGGCATCAAATTTGTCAAGGCTTTAGAGAAGAAAGCTACAATGTCCACAGTTCCAATTACCAAAGCTAAGATATAAAATGTTCACCATGGCCATATGAGGAAAACCACTTGAATTTTTACACACGAGTAGCAGGTCACATAAATGAATGAAAAAAGACAGAGAATTCATCACACACACACATATGGATGAGGCACTAAAGGTCAATGTTCCAATTGGTCTGGCGGATGAGGCACTAGGTCCGTTAAAAACATCCAGGGTTCAATTCTTGGGTTGTGAATGGAGCTACTGGTTTGGGAGGGTCGTCCCTCTGTTATGGGCCTTTGCATGCGTGAATCTGGATTAGTCTCAGCCTGTTGAATTCCCCATGACACAAGGGCTGGCATGGAAAAAGAAAAAAAAGAGTGTGCATATATAAATATACCTATGCCGCAGTAGAAGTTATTGTGGTCGTCAACTAGACATGGCTGGCCTCCCTTGTGGTTGCAATAGTCACAGTCAACTGATGACTCTACTTCAATATCTATTTTAACACACGAGAACCCAAGATCTTCAGTATAGGTCATGTCTTTACAAGGAAGCCGAATAGTTGAACATGGTGAGAGAGAGCTTTGTGCCATGTGAGGAGGATAAGGATGACTGTGTAACTGGTCACAAGAGTCATGATAGTCAGGACAGGAATCGGGGAAGAGGATTAAATTGGGTTTGATTTTAAAAGGAGGCAAAGGAGGAGAATTCGGAGTATTGGGAGGAGCTATATTATGATTATTGTCTAAAGCTTCACAGGTTGTAGATTTCTGATCTTGGACAAAAACTGTGATGTTCTTGTTATACTGCTGCTGAAGGACCTTTTTAACCAGCAATGGTTTCCCATTCTTGTCCAGCTGAATCGTTTTATCTGAAGAAGGATGATCACCGTCACAGCCACTTACAGCGAAGAAGCCACAGTGTGGCAAATCAGGCTTGGTGAAAGGGAAGTGGAGACTCCCAAGAATTCCACAATCAAAAGATTTAGGACACTCTTCATAAAGCTTCCCATTTCCATACCCAGCTGAGAGAAGAGCAATTACAAAGTGAAAAAACAAGAGGAGACCAGACACATAATAAACTGAAGCCATTAATCCCCAGGCCAAAAAACAAAAAAAAACTATATGAATTCCTGAGTTTGTGTAAATGATGATTAATTGAACTGTGTTGCCATTATATCACCTACTCAAACTGCTTCATACGCAGTTGACTTGGAATATGACTCCCCAAGACTTTGATGATCGAAAAGTGCCTGCGAGAAAATAAAAACAAAGGGTTGTTTGGCTATGCAAGATGAACCATGCATCATGTTTAAGTATATGAACCAATTTCCACCTCAGTTTCCATTTTCCACGCCTTAAAAGCTTCTTACGCGCATTTGTCAGTTAGGTCAATGTTCAAGGTCTTTGATTTTGTTTTCTAGCTCTCTGACTTGTTCAACATTCCGATGACCCCGCAAAGAGAGTGAAACTTCTGTATTGTCACCAATTCAACAGGAAATTTCCTCTCATTCGTGGACTAAAAAACGCCCAAGTGTGACCTGATTTAAGAATAACCGAGTTGGCCCATCCACAAACTGGTAACATTACAAAAAAAACATCTGATAGAATTTGTGACGAAATTTGCGACGGAATCTAATTCCGTCGCAAATTTCCAACGAAATTCGTTTCTATCGCAATTTAAAAAAAAAATCGAAAAATTCTTTTTTCAAAAAATAAAAAAAAATTTTAATTTACAAATGCCACATGTTCCTCTTCCCTAGCTGCTACGTGTCGCCTCCTCATAATTCCTCCAAATGCCTCTCCTACCATTCGAACCCGCAACCTCAAGGTGCAGAGGTCTTCACGTCCAAGTCTTTTCCAGTTGTGCCGAAATGAACCTATGTTATATTATTATATATATATATATATATAAACATACATATATATAATTAATTATTAATTAAATATAATATTATTGAAAATAATGAAAAATTTAATAAAAACGAAAAAAATATTTATATATTTAAATTAAATATTTTTTAAATTAAAATTATTTAATAAATAATAATTTAATATTATAAATATTATTTTTAATATAAAATTATAAATATAATATTAATAACATATATATTAATAAATAATAATATATATTTAATAATTAATATTTTAATTTTATAAATATTATTTTTTTAAAAATTAATAAATTTTAATTTTTCAGGCTGAATTTCCAATGGAATTTTCGGTGGCAAATTGCGACTGAAATTTCCATCAGAAAATCCGTCTGAAAATTATACGATGGAATTTTCCATCGGAAAACTTTGCAACAGAAATTTCCGTCGGAATTTGCTACGGAAGAAATTCCGTCGGAAAATTTTTGATTCCGTCGGAAAACTTTGCGACGGAAATTCTGTCGGAAATTGCCACGGAAAAAATTCCGTCTGAAATTCCGTGGCTAAATTTGCCACGGAAAATTCCGTCGGAAAAATTTGCGACGGAATTTTCTGTGAAAAAAATTCCGTCTGAAATCGGGTGTTTTTTTTGTAGTGTAATTGCCTTCATAAAGCCTAGCCCATTATCCTAATTCACATTCCATTTTAGCCTTGTAAAATCCTTTTCTTTTCCTAACAATGAAAAGTTTAGATGAGTTGGGTCAAGAACAAAATATGCCTCTAGGCTAAAAGCGCTTACAAAGATACTTATAAATCACCCATTAATAAAATTCTCACATCAGCAGCGAGATTTCATCTAACCCACAACCTTATGGTATGAGCCAACTCCCTACTAATTAAACCAACATTTATTAGACATACAATCCTTTCTTATTTTATATCATGCCTTTTCTAAGAATTGAAAATACATTCATATCTAATAAATGTAACATATAATCCATTTGAAATATATTTTATTAACAAGTATGTTTCATATGTATACATATTTGCTTCTCAACCTTTATTATTGCAGTCATTTGGGATAGCTTAATTGTAACTTATAAGTGATTTTTAATCGTGATTTACAGTATACAGAGTAAGTATATGAGAAGAATTTTATTTCGATTTACGTATAAAACACTTATAAGTGTTTTTTAAGCTATCTCAAACAAGCACTAAGTTTAACTATAAGTGATTATTAATTAGGCACTCACATGAATTATAGCTGACTCATGATTGTGAGTTATAAGTTTATATGAAGGCAAAGATTTTGTATGTCTTAACAATCCAAGTTCATCACAATCTGGTAAAGATGGTGATGGAGAAGGAGCGGCCTCATTTTGTGGAATCCCAATAGCATCATGAACATCTATTTCCTCAATCTCCTCATTCCCACTTTCAATTCTCTTCAGAAACTTCAAAACCTCATCCATGGAAGGTCTCAAGTCCTTGTCCATCTATAAACACAGAAAAGCCAACTCCGCCACCAAAATTATCATCCTCCTAACCTCACTATCTGTCTCAAACCCTAGACACGGATCCACCAGCTCCCCAAATGCACTCTCCTGAATCTTCTTCAATGCCACATTCGCCAAGTTTATCTCATATTTGTTCCTTGTAATATCAACTGGAAGTAAAGAAGATATCAGTTCAATAAGCACAACCCAAAACTATACACATCACTTTCGCTAGTAAGCTGGTAACACTGGTAATATTCTAGGTCCACATAACCTGGTGTTCCTTGTGGAGTAGTGGATGTAACACCCCAAATTTTGATTAAGGGCTAATGTTGATTATTGAGATGGTAATTGTGTATTAAAGTTGAATTAATGTGTATTTGTGACAATATTATCTAATATGTCATAATTGATGAAAAATTGATACAATGGAAATTATTGGCCATAAGTTGGTGATTAATGGGAAATTATTTACTAACTCAAAGAAAAAAAATAAAAAATGTGATTAAAATGGCTAATGGAAGGATTAAACTGACTAATTAGGTGGTTGCTTTATGAGAACCAATGAGACTATGACACATGGCAATTTGAGAGGAAGCAAGAGAGTGTGTGAGAAGTCAAAATTTTCATTATTTTATTTCATTTCTCTCTCTTCTTCCCTTGCTTTTCGGCTGACATGAAAGAGTGGAGGGAGTGTGATCATTTTGTTTCTTCATCACTCATCTCATCTCACATCTCTCTCTCGTTCTCTCTCTCCTTGGTTCAACACCATTGTTGCTGAAAATAGAGGAAGAAAAGCTTGATTCAAGGTAAGTAAATGGTCTCCATTGCTCAAACTTCATTCATTAAAGTTGATCCTTGGAGTGAGAGCTTCATTTTGATGTTTATAGTGTGCCCATTGGTGTTGGTTTATGCCCACACGAAATTTTGGGAAGTGGTAAATCAAGAAGTCTTTTTGGCAAAGTTATAGAGGTGAGTAAAATAAACCTTTCTATATAGGTCTTATAGCCATTGGTTAAGTTTGGATTTTCTGAAAATTTTGCCTTGAATTTCAAAAATGAGGGTCATTGTGTTGTTGGCATTTTGTTGTCATGGAATTAGTGCCTTGTTTAGTATTTTGAATGAATAGAATTGAATTGAAGCTTAAAGGTGAAGTTTGGGAACTTTGTATTTGGTTTTATGTATTGGTCAAAACAGGGCATGGTGATAGGTTGGAATTTTGGTCATTTTGAGGTTACCATTGTGTTCTTTGTGAAAATTTATGTGGGAATAGGCTTGATTGTCAATTTTGGAGCCATTGAACACTTTGGTAGAAAGTTGGAAAATCTGTCTTGTGTGAACTCTGTCTGGGCAGTCAGTTTGCACGAACGTTTTGAATAACCAAATGATGTTGGAAAATTCTGAAACTTTTCAATCTTAAATTTCATATCCCAAGCTTCAAAATAGACATATAATTTGTGTCATTTCGTTTTGTTAACTGAGAGTTATGCTTTGCCAAAGTTTGAGACAAAAACAGAACTCTGTTTTGGAGTAGTGTTGAGTTTTTGGTGATTCTGTATTTGTGTGATGATTTGAAGTAATGAACCATATTTTTCCTAGAAAAAGGACTTAAATACCTTTTATTTGGCATTGGAATCACCTCATTTCAATATTTCTAGAATTAGTTATGAATTTTGGAAGTTCAGCCAAGAATCAGGGAATTTCTTGGCCGCGGCCCAAACCTTTCTGACCTGATTCTGGCCGCGGCCCATGGGTGGCTGGCCGTAGCCAGTGACCTTCTGACCATATTTTGGCCGGGCTCAAGGAAGGGCTGGCCGCGACCAACCCCTGTGTTCCAGCACTTTGAGTTTTTGAAAAGAGATCTTCAACCTATTGTTTCCCAACCTTTTAGGGGTTTTATTAGAGGCATTTGTATCTTCTTAAGGGTCATTATTGATAACCAAATCTAAGTGTTGAAGAGTCAATTGAGTATTGGAATAGAGAATAATGTTTCGTCCTTAATTATGACTTTAGGATTTGATATTTGCCCAGAGCGTAGAAGGCATGTGCTTGCTCAAGAACGGAAAGACCAAGGTAGTAACACTTTATCCTATATCATGTATATTGCATTGCTTGTTTGTATTAATCATTGAATACAGTGAAGGGAACGTGGCGTAAGCCCGATCTCAAATACAGACACAGTGAAGGGAACGTGGCTTAAGTCCGATCTCGAATACAGATACAGTTGATAGGACGTGGCGAAAGCCCAACCTTGAATACAGTGATAGGACATGGCGAGAGCCCGGCCTCGTATACAGTGAAGGGGACGTGGCAGTGTGCCCAGCCTCGAATATTGATTGCTGCATTGTGATATATGCTTACTTGCTTTGTTTATATGCATCATATACGTAAACTGTTGCTACTGGGATTTTCTAGAATCTCATTCTTTCCAAATAACATTTTTTAGACAGGGCAAGTGGATCGAAGAACAAGCAAGTGAACAAGGACGATTAGGACTGCCGGCGGTAGTCTTAGTTAGATATTTTGGTTTTATACTAAACTGGTTATCATTTTGAATAAATGTACATATTGAATAGACCATAGAAGTATAGTTTTGTGTAATCCCCGATATGGATATTGAGATGGATATTAATGCCCTGATTATTATTTTGGATTAATGTTATTATCCCGGGGGAATATCGGGAATTGTGGTATACTCTAATATTATACATGTAGCAGACCGAACAAACCATTTGTTTTAAGGAACGAAATGAATGGAGATCTATTTATACAGGTGTTATAAATTTTTTTTAATTATCCCGAATCTCTCATTCGATTATTAAACGTGTTTAAACGCTAATTGCGGTCTTTATCGAGGCGGGGGTTACAGTGGAAACATGTGTAACATCATTGGGAAACAACCTTGTAAGCCCAAAATCTGCAATCTTAACACACAAGTTGTTCTCTAAGAGGATGTTATTGGTTTTGACGTCACGGTGGATAATGTCTGAAGCATGGAGGTAAGACAAAGCAGTGGCAGTTTCTATGGCTATTTTAATTCTTATGGGCCATGGAAGGAGGCCACGTTTAGCTAGCTCACCGTTAAGGTGACAGTAAACGGTGCCGTTTGGGATGTATTCGTAGACTAGGACAAGTTCTGGACTATGACATGAAGTACAACCATAGAGAGATCAGAGATACAAGGTTTCTATTTCTATGGCGTAAGTGAGCGAGGATCTTGACTTCGTTTGTGAATGGCTCTACTCGTCGGTAATTGTGCTCGTACAGATGCTTCACTGCAACTTCTCTTCCATCTTGCAGAATCCTGGTCATTCAAGGTTATAATATTAGAATATAACAGTTTCTCATGGATTAAATAGAGAAAAAGATGGAGGGGTAGTTAATATTAGACTAGTTTACTAATATGAAAATATTAATAAAGTTAAATAAATTACTTAATTATAATATATATTATATGATCTCTTTGAGATACTTATGTGAATAATAGATTATGCATCAGTTTATAAGCCTCAAATTAGTTTGAAGATAAATGATAATATAAAATATAAAATGAAAAAATTCATATATATATATATATATATATACTCCCTCCAATCCATAATATAAGGCACTTCAACTAATTCATCATAATCAAGAAATGGAAGTTAACTCATTAAATTTGCCTTAAATTGAAATTTTTTCAACTTTACCCATATTAAATTAGGTTTTAAATGAGAGAGAACACACAAAAAGTTATAGAATCCTTAGTCATTCAAGATTATAATATTAGAATATAACAGTTTCTCATTGATTAAATAGAGAAAAAGATAGAAGGGTCGTTAATATTAGACTAGTTGAATAATATGAAAATTCTAATGCAATTGAATAAATTACTTAATTATAACATATACTGCATGATCGTCTTGAAATACTTATTTGCATCATAGATTATATATTAGTTTATAAGTCACAAATTAGTTTGAAGAAAAATAATAAATCTAAAAGATAAAATGAAAAAAAGTCATATATAGAGACTCCCTCCTGTCCATAATATAAGGCACTTCAACTAATTCATTATAACCAAGAAATGGAAGTTAACTCATTAAATTTGCTTAAATTAATTTTTTTTCTTCTAATTTTACCCATATTAAATTAGGTTTTAAATGAGAGAAAACATACAAAAAGTTAGATTTAAGCATTAACTATATGGGCAAAATTGACATATAAGTATTAATTACTCTCTAAATGCCTTATATTGTAAACCAGGATATTCTTTTAGAAGTGACTTATATTATGGACCGAAGGGAGTATATATATTTAGGACCAAATTCACTTTTTAATTATTCCTCTGGTACTATTTATGAGGCAGTGAGAAAAAACTTTTTTGTCTTAATTATAAGGCATCTACTTAAATTTTTTATATACAACAACAACAACAAAGCCTTTATCCCACTAGGTGAGGTCGGCTACATGGATCACCTGACGCCATTTTGCTCTGTCGAAAACCATATCTTTAGGTATATTATTAATCAGAAGGTCTCTCTCTATGACCTCATAGAGCGTTCGCTTCGGCCTTCCGCGACCTCGTTTTATAGGACTTCATACTGCTTGATCAACCCTCCTCACCGGTGCATTTAATGGCCTTCGTTGAACATGTTCAAACCATCTCAAACGACTCTCTACCATTTTTCCTTCAACAGAGGCCACTCCAACTCGTTCACGTATATGATTATTGCGAATTTTATCTTTTCTTGTATGACCACACATCCATTTCAACATCCTTATCTCAACCACCCCCATTTGATGTTCATATTGTTCCTTTAAAACCCAACACTCACTACCATATAGCATTTTTGGTCTTATAGCAGTGCGGTAGAACTTCCCTTTTACCTTATTAGATACTTTCTGATCCCAAATAACTCCAATGGGTTTTCTCCATTTATACCATCTAGCTTGAATTCTATAATTGACATCTTCATCAATTTTACCATCTTGTTGTATAATTGATCCAAAATACCTAAATTTTATCACTTGCGAAATGACTTGTGTAACATCCTAATTTTTTTTATAGAGCATAATTATAATTTAGAGATAATTGTGAATTTAGTAGTGATTTTGAAAAAAAAAATTGAATAATAATAATAAAATTAAATTATATAAATAAATTAAGAAAAAAAAATTGAAAAATGAGGGAGGCACCTTCACCGAAAGTGCCTCCCCTCATAATTCAATTGGCACCTAATGAAGGAGTACAATGTGATATTAATATGAATATTTTTATATATTTTGGGATCAATAAGGTATTCAAATTCTTTTTTGATCACAAAACTTCTTTTATGAAAATATTCTAAATAATTTTCTCTTTCTTATGATAGTAATTTTGTGTTGATTAGAGAAAATTTTAAGATTAGGATTTTAGAAAAATTTGAATTTTGTTAATATAAAACTATAGGAATATAGAGAATGATTAATAGTTAATTTTAATTAGGTTACTTTTGTTATTTAGTTGGTATATAATTTTATAATGAATTTTATATATAATTAATCTATGAATAATTCTATATTAGGTTTTTATCCGATTAAATTTGGATTAAATAATTTATTTGGTTTGTTGGAGGTATTATTGAAATTCTAATTGGTTTAGTTTAGTAAATTTTGTGATATAAGAAATTATAAATTATAATTTGATACTAAGAATTATATTTTTATATGATTTTAATTATTTGGGAGTTTCAAATATTTTTTTAATAATTAGATTATATTCATATAAATTAGAAAAATAGATTTAATTATTCTAGGAGGTTGATATTGATTATTTTTATAATAAGGTGAAACTTTAATTTATAAAATTAAGTAGTTGATGAGAGAGAATGGTATAGGGGTTGTTTAAGGATTTTTAAGGAAGTTAGAATATTTAAGAATAATAGTTGTAGCAGAAAATTGGAGATGAATTGTGTAAATTATTTATTGGGGTTAATTGTTACCTAAATTGATAATGTAGAGTTTTCTTGGGATCGGTGAATGTTCGTGTTTGGTACTCAAGTTAAGGTTAAGCTTGGAATTGTGGTAATCGGGGTTAATTTATTTTATATGCTTGTTTTAGACTGTAAGATGTTTCCTAAACCTTACTTTCATCTATACTACTTGTATGTGTTTTGAAAAATCATGTGTATGTTTGAATACAAACCTAGTTTAGTGAAGTGGTGTATTTTTCCAACTTGTATATATAAGCAGAG
This sequence comes from Inga laurina, assembly GCA_963855925.1. Taxonomy (NCBI): domain Eukaryota; kingdom Viridiplantae; phylum Streptophyta; class Magnoliopsida; order Fabales; family Fabaceae; genus Inga; species Inga laurina. The sequence continues at coordinate 8,552,317 of OY979712.1, read as the reverse complement.
ATATTATTAAAATTATTATTGTTGTGATGGTTATGATGTTTGAGATGGAATGTTGCATAAGGTCTGATAATTTGTAAATGTTTTGAGAATTATATTGATATATTGTTTTTATATTATGAGATATGTTGGGTTATGTGGAAAATATATGGTGAAATTGTGTGCCCATCGGCTCTCTCATTCCTGGCTCAAATTTTGAGTTGAGTGTTTTGGGCGGACACCTCCCTGTTACGGTATATTGGTGGTGGCATAGGAGGGGGCAATATTTTTGATGTGACTAGTTAACCTTTGGCCGGGTATACTAGCACTGATAGGTTGTACCACGTCCAAAAGCTATAAAGAGGAGCATGATGGATGAGTGGGGATGGTTAAAATTGTTGATATTATTATATGAAGTTTAATTATTGAGAATATTATTATTATTATTATTATTATGATGTTAGTTAAACTTACTTCTCTAACTTACAATCCTTTCCTATATATTTTATAAATTGATTTTGGTTACTGAGACTTTATGTCTCACCCCGTCGTTATAAATATTTTTCACTTGAGGCCTCTAATTTGGTTAGAAGCTAAGGGAAGCAACCAGAGACATAGACATTGAGAATCCTGTAGGTCTCTTGTGGTATTATACTATTATTGGTGTTGTATTATTTGTTATATTGTCATTTTAGGACATCTCACATATATCTTTTAGAATACCACATTTACTGTTAGGATATCTGTGTTGGGAACTATTTGATATGGAATTTTAATTGTGGAATTCAGTGTTGTAAAACTTTTGGGTTATGATTTATTCTGTTGCTAAGTATGCCCAGAGTAACGTTCTTTCTTGTAGTGGGTTTGTGGGCGAGTTTGTGCCCTAAACTCCAATTTGTCTTGAATGAGAAATCGTATTCGATTACCATGGTTTGACCAGAGTTTGTAAAACCATTGTGGTAATTATTGTTTGGAAAATGGGTTGTTACAACTTGCCCCCCAATTTAACTTCCACTTCGCTTCGTTCTTGTCTCTTATCATACTTGCAATGCATATATTCAGTTTTACTCCTACTCAGACGAAAACCCTTCACTTCCAAAGTTTGTCTCCATATCTCAAGTTTAGAATTAATTTCCTCCTTGGATTCAGCCAAAAGAACTATATCATCGGCTAAAAGCATGCATTTATGGATTTCCTCTTTTATAGGTTCAGTTAGAATATCAACCACTAGGTTAAACAAATAAGGGCTCAAAGCTTATCCCTGATGTAGGCCAATACTTAAATTTTTCATATGAATGTACAATTTTACCCTTCACTTATTATTATGTTAATTTTGTTCTCATGTGGTATAATATATGGTGAGTACAGATAAAGTTGAAAAGTTGTTGAATTTTATGGTAGAGTTAATAAAATTTAAGGTCTTTCTTATTTTATGTGAAACATGGTAAATAAAACCAGAGGATTAAGTCTTATATTTAAGATTGGAGGTAGTATATAATATTTAGAGAAGTTCTATTAAATTGATTTAAACTATTATTTTGACTGAAAGACAATGCCATCGTGTACCTATATCTCAAAAAAAAAAAAAAAATCAAAGTTCATTACGAGGAAACCTTCTTAGGCAAAAACAAGCAGTCTCAAGAAACCTTTTTCCCAGAAACAGAACATTGATAAGAAGGAAGTGTGAGGGAATAACCATAGTAAACAGTGCCAAAGCCTCCAGTTCCAAGCTCTCTAGAACGGTCAAAATTATCTGTGGCTTTCTCAAGTTCCTCATAAGAGAAGTGCGGTAAGCCCAAGTAGCCTCCAGAAATATCTGTGTTTGCATTTGAGAACGGATTCCTTTTATTTTTGTTTGTTGATTGCTTTTGGACATTTGAAGACGCAAGTTTTTGTTTGTAATGTCTTTGGCGTAGCTGACAAATTATCAGAATGATTATAAGTACAACAAATAATCCTGCAGATGACGAAAATCCCACATCAGTCATCACTCCTTTTCAATTATATATAATCCATTGTAATGGAATTGGAAAAGAAAGAACGACAAAAGTAGACTGAGATAACTCTGTCAATTCATCATCTGTGGAATTTGAATAGTCGAGTTCAAAGTATACATATCTTCACAAGGCTGGAGTGTACAAGATAAAAATTTTAGAAACATATACATGAAAGGTTTTGGAGATGCTAACTGTTTGTGATATGCAATTTTTTTGGTCATAACTCATGAACCCATTATATTCTCCATATAGAGGGTTTGAACTTGTAACCTCACATCTAAGAAAGCCTTAAGAGAAGCACTTTGTGTCAATTGTACTACTGCAAGGCCTCAAACAGTAAATTCAATTTAAAAAAAAAAAAACAGAAATTCATCCTTTTGTAAAATTAATTCAAAATCAATATCAATTATAGAAGTGTACAAGCGTCTAACTTTCTCTGTTTCTATCCATCCTCTTTGTTCTGTCTCTCTAATTTCAGAACTTCTTCACAAATTCTTTACTGATCTAAATTTGAGAAGGAAGGAAAATTTGACATATGAGTAAAGTATGATAAACTAGATCGTTAAAATACATGGCGAAATAAAAAAAAGAAAAAGAAACTATGTACATCACCTCCTATTCCAAATCCAAATCCCAGCATGTAGCCCTTACTTGTGTCCTCTGCTGACCAAGTTCACAGACAACGCATCTATTTGAAGTTAGCTAAACAACTAATATGTGTATAAGCACAAAGCTTTTATAAAAGGGATGTGGCTAGAGTGTACCGGATTTGCCGTAAAATTCACTGTTGGCGTCAAGAAGACACTGTCCTCCCATGTGGTAGTAACAGCTTTTACATTCATGAGACAATCGTACTTTAATAACAAATTGACTTGTTAAGAAGGACAGAAGATCATGTGTACTATAAGACATGCCTGTACAAGGAAGCTCAAGAACTGAACAATTAGGGAAAGAACCAATTGGCTTCTTAATGTTATTATTGTTACCTTTAAGCCTGGATGAGCCTTCCCAATAGACATCATAGTCACTACACACGTGTCTGAAAAAACCGGCTGGACCACTCACATTGTGGCAGTGGCCGCATTTGATTTAAGTGTTGTTATTTAGGATCTGAAAAGAGACCAAAGATGAGTTTGGAGGAAGACTACTACTTAGGTTTGTGTCGACAAGTTGACAATAACTTTTGGATTTCAGAAGCTTGTCTAGATCTTCATCCAAGACTGTGATGGTGTTCTTGTTGTTTACGCCTTTTAGAAGCCATAGCTTTGTACCATTATTCTTGTCAAGTTCAGTACTTTTGTTTGAACTTGAATGATCATCATCACAGCCATGAACTGTGAAAAATCCAGTCTTGAAGCTCTGGCTTGGTGCAAGGGAAGTAGAATGTCCCAAGTTCTCCGCATTGAAACGAGCTGGGACAGTTTTCATGGATTCTATGACCATATCCAGATGAGAAAACAAGTAGCAGAAGGTGAAGAAAGAGGAGGGTAGGAAACACAGAAACTGATGAAGAAGCCATGCCAGAAGAAGAAGAAGAAGAGTGTTGTGTAACGAAAGACAAGTCTTTTGTGGGGATTTGAGGTTTCAGCGTGTTGGCAATACATCACTTAGTTGAAGTGATTCATGTGCAAGAGAGATCAGAGTTGACTTGGAAAACGAGTGGTGAAGAGTTAGATAGAAGCCATGTGAGACATGAATGCTTAGAGAATTGAAGACCATGGGAATCTCGTTTGCATCAAAGAAACGGCACTTCTTCTTGTGTTGGTTGATGACGTCCAATTCAACTCATCGTTTATTGTAAGGCCAAAAATTTATAACCACACACACACATATATATATTGCATCAATTCATTATGCGCCTTAGTTTTAATTAGATCATTCCAATTCTTTCGTGCTGCCTAGTTAGTGCCTTGTTAAGACGTTAAGTTGACAATTATACCAACCATTCCCTCCAACACACGCCTTCTTCAAAGTGTGTACTCCTCTCTTTGTTCCTAATATAATAACCAATTAAATAATTAGAGTTGATTAAGGATGTTAGTTAATATTCTCTCTCCTCCTTGATTATTGTTGAGAGAGCATCAATACGGTAAATTAGGGGGGGGAAATGATAAACGTGAAAAATAAGTCATATATTTAGGACCAAGATCAACTCCCCAAATAAGTCCTATATTAAATACTTGAGGGAGTATAACGTGTTTTTTTTCTAAAATACTCTAATCATTTTTCTTAATTCCTCCCCCTCCCTTTCTTACTTGATTTCAGTGTCTTGGCAATATATGACGTACTTGAAGTGATTCATGCAAGAGAGAGTTGACTTCGCTTGGAAAACGAGTGGTGAAGACTTGATGAAAAGGTCTTGACAGAAAATGTAAGGAAGCCAAGCCTGTGAGACATGCACACTTCTATTTTAAGACCATGGGAATGTCGTTTGCACCAAAGAGACGACACTTCTTGTGTTGCTTGACGTCAAATTCAATTCATTGTTTTTTATACGGCCAAAAATTAGGGAAAATTAATCGGTGCTCTGCAAATTTTGTACATAGGTACTCTGCAAATTAATCATTTTATCTAAAGATGGATTCAGATCATCACAATTATAAACCATCATTAGGCCATAGTCTGGCCTTTCAACCTTTGGTTAAAGGGAACTTAATGCTTCCAAGTTTTCTGCAATTAAGCGATGTATGAAGCTTAATTATCAAAGCTGGCATGTCCATATCTAGCATAAACAAGTAAAAGGTGAGAAATCTAAGAGGAAACGAAACTCAAAAACCAGAGGCGTGATCCTCCACTCTGAGAAAAGCACTAAAATAACTCTAACAAAAGACTCATTATCTAATGATCCTTCTGGCCCTTAATGTAATGTAGGATCTAGTTGAAGAGTTAGTTGTGGTTCTAAATGTAAGACGTATTCCTCATATTTATCAGTCTTTTCTAAAAGTATCCCATATTGATGCTTCCTTAACAATAATCAAGTAAGAAAGAGGTGGAGGGAATTAAGAAAGATGATTAGGGTATTTTAGAAAAAACATATCATATTAATTAACTTAACTAACTTCCTTAATCTAATCAAACTAGATAAATAGATCCTAACTGGAAGGAGTAATAATTTGGTTCGGACTAATCATATCTCAACCTTCTCCCACAAGATATAATCCCCCAGTTACAACTTGAACTACTTGACATGCAAGTTGACTTGGGAAAATGACCAAGCAAGACTTTGAATGTTCATCATTGAATCTTGGACGAGCCATGAAGAAAGGGGTGGTTGGTTTCATTTGGGATTTGGGAATTTTGAGATAGGAGGATATGAGCTGGGCAAAGAAGAAGAGAACATTCTCTCGGACAATACTTCTTTTTCCTTTAAACTACATGGTTTGTGTGCATAGTGAAGGCCCATATTTCAAAAATTGACGCTCTCTATTCTGGTCTAGTCGAGGCTCTCCATACCAAGACTGTACATTAGTCACCAACAGAAGATAAGTGGGGACTAAAAGTTATGTATCATGTAGCTAAACTTTTGAGCTTTTTAAAAAAAATAGATCCATTGAAATAGTGAAACATATCCAACTGAAAGATGCGGAACATTGCAAACTCATCTATATAAAATTATTACTGACAACATACCCTGAGTTAAAAGTAAAAAAAGATGATACAATAGTTGAGATTATTCCATTGTCTCTCTTGAGGCATTTCTTTTTATCCGTCTCTTTTTCTACTGAGCAAGATCACGAGAAATTTGATGATATATAGATAAGGCGACAATACAAGTTCATAAGCATTACCATGTTCATGTTGTCTATGCATTCCAAACTTTCATTGCATTAGTAGAGATCATATCAGAAAATAACAAACACATACAGAAACATAAACATATGACATGGAGTACCATGCCTTAATAATTAAAATGTTTCAAAGCATAAAAACTACTGAATCAGTGAAATGACGAAGAGGAATGGCATGGTGATCTTGAAGGAGATGATAAGTAAGGTTTTGGTGGAACTTGCAAGGTCTCAACTCTACCTTCAAGCATCTCCACCACTTTACTCATCATTGGACGCTCTGAAGGGTTAGTTTGTATGCACCATAAGCTTGTTATCACCATCTGTCTAATCCTCACTTTGTCACCTTCATTTCTAATGCTCCTCAGTGCAAGCTCTTCATCTAATTCTAGACGCTTGTATATCCAATGAGGAAAATATATTTCACTCGTATCATCAACATTGACATTCACATTCCTTCTTCCTCCAACCATTTCCAAAACCATCATCCCAAAACTATAAACATCTGATTTATGAGAAACAGCACCAAAATTTCTATAAATTATCTCAGGAGCAATATATCCTATGGTTCCTCTAGCACCCGTCATAGATACTACACTCTCATTTCTAAGGCATATTTTAGCAAGTCCAAAATCTGAAATCTTTGGGCAAAAGTTCTCATCCAACAAAATGTTGTGAGGTTTTATGTCAAAATGAAATATCCGAGTGTTACATCCTCTGTGCAAATACTCTAATCCTCGTGCAACTCCCACTGCAATTTGGTGCAATATTTCACAACTCAATTGGAGATTTCCCTTCAGAAGGTTAGCATCACTTTCGAAGATGAACTTCTCTAATGACCCGTTAGCCATAAAATCATAAACAAGTGCCTTCTTTGACCCTTCAAAACAAAATCCTAAAAGAGTGACAATGTTAACATGGGAAGTCTTGCTTATGCTTGCTACCTCATTGATGAATTCCTCTCCACCACCTTTTGTTTCCTTCAAAATCTTTACTGCAACAGGACATTTGTTATGTAAGTTCCCTTTGAACACACTTCCATAGCCTCCTTGCCCTAATTTTTCTTTGAAACAATTGGTCATTTTCTTTATCTCTGAATAGCTATATCTTTTTGTGGCAAGTGATCCGTAGCTCTTTAGGAAGGCTTCAAAATCTTGATGAGCTTTAGATTTGTTTTTCCAGAATAACGTGCTTCTAAACCAGTAGATTATAAGAACAAAAGCTCCTACTATTGCAGCTGCAGAAACTGTGATTGATAAGATCAGAGGGGGTGAGATTATGCAAAATTGTGGGGCATTAATGAGTAATATAAGTGCTAGTTAGCTATTGAAGATAATCAGATGAGAATAATTGTTATGTATTTCGATGAGAAGGTGATTACATTTATACACAAGAGATAATCATATCTGTCAATGAGATCTAGATTTGAAATTTGAAAATAATATACTAATATCCTAACAATTATCTCCAATAATCATTAGATTTAATTAATCCCTATAATCATGGGTTTCCTAATAATATATGGGATTCTACACTCCCCCTCAAGTTGGACTATAGATACCCTTCATATTCAACTTACCAATAAGATATTCGAATTTGTCCCTGGGTAGTCCTTTTGTAAGGATGTCAGCGGTCTACTCTTTAGATGGTATTTGTTACAGGTCTACAAGACCTTCATCAACCTTTTCTCTTATGAAGTTTCTGTCTATCTCAACATGCTTAGTTCTGTTATGCTAAACCAGATTGTGAGCAATATTGATTGTAGCCATGTTATCACAATAGACCTTGATTGACAGATTTATACATTTTTTATCTTCAATAACACGTTTTACCTATATGCCTTCACAAATGCCCAGTGCCACAGCTTTGTATTCGACCTCAGCGCTGCTTCTAGCGACTACACTTTGCTTGTCACTTCTCCATGTGAACAAGTTGCCCCATATGTACATACAGCATCCAAAGGTAGATTTTCTGTCTTTTTGATCACTTGCCCAATCAGCATCTGTAAACAATTCTACATTTGGTTTATTAGTCTTTTTGAACAATAACCCATGTCCAAGAGATCCCTTCAAAAAATGTAGGATCTAGTAGACTTCATTCAGATGTTTTTGATTAGGAGCATAGGAGTATTGGCTGACAATACTAACTGTAAATAAAGTCGGGAAATCAGGCCGGCCTGTTTAAGCCCTGTTAAGTCTTAGGCTGAGCTTGTAAATTGGAACCTCTAAAGGAAGTCGGGCCTAAAAGGGCCAGCCCTGCAGGGCCGAAGGCTAGCCCGTTAGGCACGTCCATTTTTTTTTATTCCCCTGCCTGCCCCCTTCACGGAGGGATTACTAACCCTAAGAACTCCCTAAGTCCCACAACCCAGTGCCCACTCAAACTCGTGTCTCTGTCTCCCACTCTCCCAAAGTCTCACTCGGCCATTCCGCACAGTTCTTTGCCTTGCCTCTGCCCTCTGAAGTCCGATCTCACCGAGTCGCCGATGACTTCCCTTCCCGTGTGAAGGTCGAAGTTCGTCCTTGTCGCAGGTCGAAGCTCGACCATTCCGTGTGTCGAAGGTTAAAGCTCGTCTATGTCGCAGCTCATCCCTTCCCTTCCGGCCAAACTAAGGTTAGTTACTTAGCTTTGGATTTTAATCTCTCTCAACTCGTTAATTTTCGGCTGCTGCGACTCAATTTTTGGTTAGAGGAGATCGTTCTTTCTTGGTACAGCGACCTTGCTTCTTCAATTTCAGATTCTCCAATTGCCTCTCCAAATTCGTATAGCGATCTTACTTCTCTGTTTGACTATTTCCAGTTTCTCTGATTGCCTCTAATGCTTGTTTCTGTGATTGCCACTGCGACTCAAATTTTGTTCTGTGTTTCCAATTTATGTTTATGATTACCATTTTTTTCAAATCTGATTATTCTGGCTTAGGATGAAAGTGCGATCAATTGGAGCAAAGTGATGGTTCTGTTTTTTTCCAAATTCTACTTCTCTGTTTCTTGATGGTTCCATTTTCTTAAGCTGATGGGCTCTAAGGAGATTCAATTATAGTTATAACTTATAAATTGGGTCTGTGATTGGTGGTGCTTATAAGATGTCAAATAATGCCAGTAGCGATGTGTGGGTGTTCAACTTCAGAAGTTAAATGGACTTTATGTTTAAGCAACTTAACATTCTCACTTGCACTTAAGTATGATTTTTGAATTTTGACGGTGGTTGTGATTATTTGACTAGTTGAGTGTGATTTTTGATGCAGCCTAGTGTCTTCATCACAAAAAGAACAAGGAAAAATGCAATGGACTAATGAATCATTAGCTATAACGGATAAAGGTCAGGCATCTTCCATTCAAGAGACCAATAAATCAAAGCCTAAGAAGCCTAAAAATTTGACTTCTGATGTTTGGAGGTATTTTAGTAGGATTGATGTTAATGGAATAGCCAAGGCACAGTGTAATGGTTGTCAGGGTCTATTTGCAAGGGGTGGGGATAAAGGCACTTCACATCTTAGTCGTCATGTTAAATCTTGTATCGGTTTAGAAAAATTTCATGATATTGGCATGATGATGTTGGATAGAGAAGGCAAAATAAGGTCTAGGAAACTTGACCATCAACGTATTAGGGATATTATGGCTTTATGCATAATTGAACATGATCTTCCCTATTCATTCGTTGAATATAAATGGGTCAAAGAACTACTAAGAACATTAAATCCTGATGTGAGGCTCATGAGTAGAAAAACAATGACGGTTTATGTGTAGAAATTTTACCACCAACAAAGGGATATTTTGAAACAAAAATTGAAGAATAGTACTGGTAGAATATGTTTGACATCTGATTATTGGACTTCTATGACTTCTGAAGGATATATATGTTTGACAGCTCATTTTGTGGATGAGCTGTGGATATTAAACAGTAAGATACTGGCTTTTTGCAGGATGGAGCCACCACATTCCAAATATCAAATGTCTAGGAAAGTGTATGATTGCTTGCAAGAATGGGAGATTGATGATAAAATATTTTCCATAACTCTAGCAATGCATCTGCAAATGATAATTTGCAATACTTGTTGAAAGATAGGCTACTTTTGCAAAACAACTGTAGTTTGGTTTGTAATGGGGAATTTTTTCATGTGAGGTGTTGTGCCCACATCCTCAATTTGATTGTTCAAAAGGGCTTAAAAGTAACAAGTTCTGCTTTGCATAAGATTAGAGAGAGTATTAAATATGTGAAGGCATCTGAGGCAAGGATGAATCTTCTCAATCAATGTGTTCAACAAGTTGGTGGTATTGACACTTCAATGGGCTTGCGGTTAGACGTGGCTACTAGATGGAACTCCACTTATGCAATGCTTGAGAGTGGCCTTAAATATCGTCGTGCTTTTGCAAAGATGGCTTTAGATGATACAAACTACAAGTTTGTTCTAGCACAAGATGAGTGGAATAGAGCATAGGCAATGTGCAATTTCTTGAGGCCATTTGAGAAGATTACAAGGTTGATTTCTGGGTCGTCATATCCAACTTCAAATTCTTATTTTATGTAAATATCAAAAATTGAGATGTTGCTTACTACAAATATGGGAAGCCCTGACCCAGTGATTCGAGATATGTCCATGAAAATGAAAGAGAAGTTTGAAAAATATTGGCATAATTACAGTGCCATTCTTGCGGTTGTAGTGGTTCTTGATCCTCGATGGAAGTTCAATATTATACAATATTTCTATGGAAAGATTGACCCTATGACTTGCAATGAGAAGATTGTCAATATAAGAAGTAAGCTGAATTTCATTTTCAATGAATATTCCAATGTAGGGACATCTCTTCCAACTCATAGAGTTGAAGGTGCATCAATCACTAGATCTTCAACAATGACGACCCATAATTCTTCTCAGACTCCAAGTGCTTCAGTAACCTCCTTCTATGATGCATTTGATGTATGTTTTAATTTTAGTGTTAATTGCATTTGTTGGCCATTCATCTAGTATTTACTTGAATGTTTTGTAATGATGCAAGATTATAGAGATATTTATGTGACGATGGATCATTCTTCCATGAACAAGTCTGAGTTGGAAACTTATTTGGAAGAACCAATACTAAAGCCTAATAATTGGAAAGAATTGGATGTCTTGAATTGGTGGAAGAACAATCAACAAAGATTTCCGATTCTTTCAAAGTTGACAGCTGATATTCTAAGCATTCCAATCACTACAGTAGCAAGTGAATCAACTTTCAGTATTGGTTCACGTGTTCTAACAAAATATAGAAGTTCTATTCTTCTATCTAAAGTGCAAGCTCTTATTTGTACTCGCAACTAGATGCATGGATTCACATATGATGGTAATTTACTAATTTATCCATTTAATTACACATACATAACAACTATACTCTGAATTTATGATTTTGGTTGTTATTTCTTACAGATAAAGATTATGGATGTATTCATGATGCGGGAGAAGAAATTCTTGATATTTTTACTCCTCAAGTAGAGCCTACTACACAAAGTGAAGCACAATCAAATGTGCTTAAAATTGATGATAGTGGCGAAGAAGATGAAAATGATATACGTCATACTAATGTTGTGTAGATGTTAGAGTATTTAGTTTCTTGCCTTCTTATACTTTGGTCTTTATGTGAGTTATGGACATGATTTTACTTTTGACTATGTATTAGTAACTGTGTTTATTTCTTGAGTGAGACATGTTTTAACTTTAATATTGACAACATTTATGTGTTCAATTAGAACTTTGTATATCTCTCTAAAAGAAATACGCAGGAAAAATAGTCAAATATTGTGAAAAAGACTTTCTGGCTCTGATGCTCTCAGGCCGGGCTTTGAAAAACTGTAATTTTCCTGACCCCGAGCCCTCTAGGGCTGGCCCTGTAGGTCTAGGCCGGCCCTGATTCCTAGCTCTAACTGCAAATGCAATGTCTAGTCTAGTATGAGATATGTATATAAGTTTGCCTACCATTTTTTGGCAATTTCCTATATCTGCAGTTTTACGAGGGTCTGCTTCTTCATCTATTTTATCAACCCATATTGGTGTGTCACTAGGTCTACAACCCATCATTCATGTTTTCTTTTGAAGGTCCAGTATATGCTTTCTTTGGGAGATATAGATTCCTCTATTTGACTAAGCAACTTTCATCTCAAGAAAGTACTTTATTTCCTTAAGGTCTTTGATTTGGAATTCTCATGCAAGGGCTTTCTTGATTTGACTGATCTCTACCTCATTGTCTCCAATAGGAACTATGTTATCAACATATATAGTTAGAATGACCATCTTACCCTTATGATATTTACAAAACAGGTATGAACACTCTGCCCTTGAGTGTATCCATATCTTTTGAAGACTCGAGTGAATCTGTCAAACCAGGCACGTAGAGATTGCTTCAATCCATATAATGACCTCTTCAACTTGCACACTTGATTCGCCTTTTTTCTTGGGAATCCTAGACGTAACTTCATATACACCTCTCCCTTGAGTTCTCTGTTAAGAAAGGCATTCTTCACATTGAGTTGGTGCAGACCCCAATCTAGATTGCCTACAATGGACAACAGAATCCTGATTATATTTAACTTGGCTACTAGAGCAAACGTTTCAGTGTAATCTTCCCCATATACTCGCGAGAAGACTTTTGCAACCAGTCTTGCTTTGTATTTCTCAAGAGTTTCATCTGCTTTATACTTAGGAGTAAGTACTCATTTGCATCCTACGGGTTTCTTCCCACCTACCTCTTATGTCTTATTACGCTAGAGGGCTTCTATCTCCTCTAAGATGGCTTGCCTCCATTTAGGTATAGTTATGGCCTTATCAATCGTGTCTAGTACCCTGATACTATCAAGATGAGAGACAAATGCCTTGTATTTAGATGAAATGTCTTTATGGGAAATAAACTTCTCAATGGGATATCGAGTGCATTATCTGGGCCCTCTGGGCTTCTTTCTTACTATAATGGGAAGATCAAGTTCAGAACTCTCTATTACTACTATTTCGTCTCAACCTAGCTCCGGTTCTAACTCTTAGTGAGTACTAACAATATGTGGCTTATTACCTCTTCTGTGGCGTCTTTTGTAGGTATTACCCCACTTGTCTATGTTTATTAGAAGTATCAGGACTATCAAGGGCAGTAGGAGTATTATCAGAGGTATCAGGGGTAGTAGGAGTATTATCAGAGGTATCAGGGGTAGCATGAGGTGTATAAATTGTGAAGGTCGGGTCTTCTGGTTGATCCTTTATCTGGAATTCACCGTCTCTCCCCCCTGAATTACTGACAGGGAATAGTATGGGGTGTTTCCATAGAAGGTGACATCACAGGTAATGAAGAGGTGTTTGGAGATAGGATCATAAATTGTGTATCCTTTTTGTGAGGTACAGTACCATAAGAAGATACATCGAAGAGCTTTAAGATCAAGTTTGTTGGTGTGATGAAGATAGATGTAAGATGTACATCCAAACACCCTAAGTGGTAAAGTGTTCTCAAGGTATTGGAGGTTATAGTATTTGAATAGGACCTGAAGGGGTGTTTTGTAGGATAGTGGTCGACTTGACATTCGGTTAATGAGAAAGGTAGCATTAAGGATAGTGTCATCCCAATGATATTTAGGAACATTGCTACCAAACATGGTGGCTTTGCATTTTCGAGAATATGGCAATTCTTTTGTTCGGCTATGCCATTTTGCAAAGGTGTATTTGGATAAGTGCTTTTGTAAACAATGCCATTTTCGGTTAGGAATGTGGACAGGGCCTAATTGAAGTATTCAGTCTCGTTATCAGTGTGTAGGATCTGGATTTGGGTTTGGAACTAGGTTCGGATCATGTTATAGAAGTTAAGAAAGGTTTGATATACTTCTGCTTTATCTTTCAACAAGTAAACCTAACTGATACATGTATTGTCATTGATAAATGTGATAAATAATTTGGACTTTGATCTATTTGGTGTGCGGGTTAGTCCCCACAAGTCACTGTGAATCGTGGAAAAGGGTTTAAAAGCCTGGTATGGGATTTTAGGGAATGAAGTAAGATGATGCTTTGCTTTTTCACAAGAATCACAATGGAAATCAAATGCATTTTTATTAGAAACAAGAGATGGAAATATCTGAGACATATATTGAAATTTGGATGACCTAAGCATTTGGGCCATAAATCCAAGTCACTAGTTCTAGGGAGAGACACTTTATTGCTAGACTTAATCTTACAACTATCACACACATCAAGGTAATAGAGACCATTAAGCTGCTTTGCACTCCCAATTGTCATCCCTGTCAGCAGATCCTAAAAAAGACAGTAAGTAGCAAAGAAGTTAGCATGACATCGTTCATCATATGCTAATTGGCTCACTCATAGTAACATGCATTTTAGTTTTGAAACATGTAATACAAAGTGCAAAGTAAGTGTAGCCAAGATTTTAACAAAGCAAACTCTAGTCACAACAGATTCAGAGTCATCAGCAATCCGCATAGTCATTCCCTTGGAAACAGGAGTATAAGATGAGAAAAGAGTCATATTGTCAGTCATGTGGTCGGAGGCTCATAAGTCAAAAATCCAGCAATTACTGTACACAGACCATTTATTGTGGCCAAAGCTTGCAAGAAATTACTTCTTCTCACTACTGTGGCAATAGGTTATTTTGTAGCCTGAAGTGTAGCAAGCATTTCCATGATCTTACTTAACTGATCATTTTGGAAGGTCTCGTAACCTTTTAAAACTTCAGCCACATTACCTCTTCCTTTCCCCTTCTTGGGCTTCTAATCAGCAGGGTTACCGTGGATGTCCTAACAAGTGTCTTTTGTGTACCTTTGTTTCTTGCAATGATCACAAAATAGACGACCTTTGGAACCTTTTGATTCTATGGATCGAACAACAAGAGTCGAGGCCTCAGGAGTAGTGCTAGTGGGAGTATTCTGAAGCATTGATTTATGCCTATACTTTTCATTTCGTAGAATGGTGTAGACTTCATGAACAAAAGGCTAAGGTTCCTAGCTGAGAATTCGAGCCCGAACATCATCATAAGTCGCATCAAGACCAGCCAGCAACTCATATACTCGCTCCTCTTCTTTTTCTTTGTGATCCTCAGAAGCATTAGCTTGGCAATAATAAACTTTATCCTTCAGAGCGTTAAACTCCTGCCAGAGAGCAAACTTTGCAATGTAGTATTCATCAACAGGCTTATGATTTTGTTTCAGGTCTATACCTTTTTCTTAACATCAAATATGCGGGACCTGTTTCCTACAAGGCTGTATGTTTCTTGAAGAGCTTCCCAAATTTCCCTTACTAAAGGAAGATACATGAAACTCTTTTTGATTGGGGATGACATCGCATTGATTAGCCAAGAAGACACTAATGCATTCTCAGATTTCCATGTTCAAGACGCCTTTGTTTCCGATTTTGGGGGCACTTTTGCTTCACCAGTTATATATTCAAGTTTATCCCTTCCATTGAGAGCAAGAATCATCAATTGAAACCATTCCCGATAATTGTCACTAGTAAGTATCTCAGATATAAGAAGAGCAGTGGAGATGTCATTAGCACCCACTCGTGGAATAAAAGAAGAGAAAGCATCAGAATCTGTAGACATATTGAGGAGTTTAAGTGGAACAATTAGACCTGAGATTTATTGAGTACCACAAAAATAGGCACAAGAAAAAAATGAAAATGTCAGTTTAGGGTTTCAAATTTCAAAAATGACAATTTAGTCCTACAAATTTTTCAAATGATAGTTTGGTCCATGAGTGTACTGTCAACGAGACGAGAACCCCAATGGTGACTGATTAGGACAAACTGGGAAAGACAATATGACGGTGGTGAGTCTTGGACTGGGTCGACCACGGCGAGGGAACAACTTTACAGCAGTCGATCTCGGACTGGGTCACGACAGCGAGGGAACAGCTTGACAAATGGGACTTTTAAGCAGAAGCACGGTTTCTGGTGAGGCTCGACGGTCACATATGGGAGTATTGGCCGGATGCTCTGAAGAGATTTTTCGAGAAGCTTAACCATGCCAAAAAATACTAGGGGGTTTCGGTGATGGCACCGGAAAAATATTAACTCTGATTATTTTCAGATAGCTCTGGTACCATGAAGATAATCAGATGAGAATAATTTTTATGTATTCTGATGAGAGGGTGATTACATTTATACACAAGAGAGAATTAGATCTGTCAATGAGATCTAGATTTGAAATTTGAAAATAATATCCTAATATCTTAACAATTATCTCCTATAATCTTTAGATTTAACTAATCCCTACAATCATGGGATTCCTAATAATATATATATTCTAATAATATATGGGATTCTACAGCTATCCTATTGTTTCCGTATGGACTCTTTCAACATGTGTATCTGAAATTGGTAAACTGATTAGATGATCTACTTGTTTTATGACTATCGAGAAGAAAAGGGAATCGCTATCGTGAATTATTATCTGGAAGTGGTAAATTGATGGAAGTAGCCAAAAAAAAAAAAAGGAAAAATATAAACAGATGGATAAGTTTTAAATTTGAAAGTTACAAGAAACAAGTGAATAAAATGATAGTGTAAATTATTACCTAGTCCAAGTACCACCTTGAAAGTTTTACCCTTGCGCTCTGCAATCAAAGGAAGAACTATGGTGAAGTTAACATTAACTTAGCATCACTTGTCAACCTACTGATTAACAAATGCTAGAGGCCAACCAAGCGGCTGATAAGTGGACAGAACCTGAAACAATAGCTTTGGTGGAGATTCATACTGTCATGCCCTTTACAATTCCTTGAAGAGTATGGGACGAAGTGGCTTCAAGGATGAATGAGCGCAGTCATAAGAGAGATCACAAAGCATGTGTTTGTAAGTGGAGCTTATTATCCAAGTTTTACCAAAATCATAAGAATGATTATGATGAAATCAAGAAGCTTCTTCTGGAATACTTTGGTCTGCTAAGAAATTTTTTGAGAAGGGTAAAGAGAAGAGTCTAAAGAATGTGGCTGGTGAGAATGTGAACGCTGCTCGTAGTTTGGAGAAGGGCAAAACTCTAGATAATATGGCACGGAGGCTGCTTGTGGACTAGAGGAGAACTTGTACAACACTTAGCTAGGAAATGAGTAGCGAGACAATGGATCAAGAAAGATTTTGATAATAGGTATGACAACTCTATTTAGATTTTTGAGAATCTTGCACAATTGAACAAAGAGAACACTCTGATATTATGTGAAATATTGAAATGAGAATGAATTGCTTCTCGTTCATTGATTGATTAGATGGATTAGATGCATATATATACAATGCTAGTACATGGGTACCCTAATGGAGAATATCATAACAAAATATTTAGAATATTTAGTTAACAAAATAATCATAATATTATCACAAATATTATAACGTAAAATACCAAGATATGCTCTGAGATGTATTGCCTAAACTCATATCACGTAAATGAAAGAAAAAAGATTGGAATTCATATATACTCTTCTAGTCCTTAATGAAAGACCTAATTGGGGAGTTAATCTTGATCCTAAATGTCAAAATTTATTTCCCATATTTATCAATATTTTTCTAATTTATCCCTATAATTAGTGCTTCATCAACAATAATCATACAAGAGAAAAATGAAGGGAATTAATAAGCATGATGATTGGGGTGTTTTAGAATAAACATGTCATATCAATTAATTCAACTAACTTTATTAATCTAATAATATTAAGTAAATAGGCCTTACATTAAGTATCGAAGGGAGTATATGGAAAGCATGCATATAAAAGGCATAGCAGAGTATGGATATATAGATATACCTATGCCGCAGTAGAAGTTATTGTGGTCGTCAACTAGACATGGCTGGCCTCCCTTGTGGTTGCAATAGTCACAGTCAACTGATGACTCTACTTCAATATCTATTTTAACACACGAGAACCCAAGATCTTCAGTATAGGTCATGTCTTTACAAGGAAGCCGAATAGTTGAACATGGTGAGAGAGAGCTTTGTGCCATGTGAGGAGGATAAGGATGACTGTGTAACTGGTCACAAGAGTCATGATAGTCAGGACAGGAATCGGGGAAGAGGATTAAATTGGGTTTGATTTTAAAAGGAGGCAAAGGAGGAGAATTCGGAGTATTGGGAGGAGCTATATTATGATTATTGTCTAAAGCTTCACAGGTTGTAGATTTCTGATCTTGGACAAAAACTGTGATGTTCTTGTTATACTGCTGCTGAAGGACCTTTTTAACCAGCAATGGTTTCCCATTCTTGTCCAGCTGAATCGTTTTATCTGAAGAAGGATGATCACCGTCACAGCCACTTACAGCGAAGAAGCCACAGTGTGGCAATTCAGGCTTGGTGAAAGGGAAGTGGAGACTCCCAAGAATTCCACAATCAAAAGATTTAGGACACTCTTCATAAAGCTTCCCATTTCCATACCCAGCTGAGAGAAGAGCAATTACAAAGTGAAAAAACAAGAGGAGACCAGACACATAATAAACTGAAGCCATTAATCCCCAGGCCAAAAAACAAAAAAAAAAAACTATATGAATTCCTGAGTTTGTATAAATGATGATTAATTGAACTGTGTTGCCATTATATTACCTACTCAAACTGCTTCACACGCAGTTGACTTGGAATATGACTCCCCAAGACTTTGATGATCGAAAAGTGCCTGCGAGAAAAAACAAACAAAGGGTTGTTTGGCTATGCCAGATGTACCATGCATCTTGTTTAAGTATATGAACCAATTTCCACCTCAGTTTCCATTTTCCACGCCTTAAAAGTTTCTTACATGCATTTGTTAATTAGGTCAATGTTCAAGGTCTTTGATTTTTTTGTCTAGGTTTGTGACTTGCTCAACATTCCAATGACCCCGCAAAGAGAGTGAAACTTCTGTATTGTCTCCATTTCAAGAGGAAATTTCCTCTCATTCGTGGACTTGAAAAGGCCCAATTTTGACCCGTTTTAAGAATAACTGAGTTGGCCCATCCAAAAACTGGTAATTGTTTTCAAAAGGCCCAGCCCATTATCCTAATTCATATTCCATTTTAGCCTTGCAAAATCCTTTTCTTTTCCTGATAATGAAAATTTTAGATGAGTTGGGCCAACGACAAGATATGTCTCTAGGTTAAGAACACTTACAAATATACTTATAAATCATCCATCAATAAAATTCTCACATTAGCAATGAGATTTCATCTTACCCACAACCTTATAGTATGAACCAACTCCCTACTAATTAAACCAACATTTGTTAGTCATACAATCCTTTCTTATTTTATCATGTCTTTTCTAAGAATTGAAAATACATTCATATCTAATAAATGTAACATATAATCCATTTGAAATATATTTTATTAACAAGTATGTTTCGTATGTATACATATTTGCTTCTCAATCTATTATTACGGTCACTTGAGATAGCTTAATTTCAACTTATAAATGTTTTTTAATTGTGATTTATGATATACGAGGTAAGTATGTAAGAGGAGTGTTGTCTCGATTTATGTAAAGAACACTTATGAGTGCTTTTTAAACTATCCCAAATAAACATTAAGTTTAACTATAAGTGATTAATTATAATTAGGCACTCACATGAACTATAGTTGACTCATTATTGTGAGTCACAAGTTTAGATGAAGGCAAAGATTTTATATGTCTTAACAATCCAAGTTCATCACAATCTGGTGAGCGGCCTCATTTTGTGGAATCCCAATAGCATCATGAACATCTATTTCCTCAATCTCCTCATTCCCATTTTCAATTCTCTTCAGAAACTTCAAAACCTCATCCGTGGAAGGTCTCAAATCCTTGTCCCTCTGTAAACACAGAAAAGCCAACTCCGCCACCGAAATTATCATCCTCCTAACCTCACTATATTTCTCAAACCCTAGACACGGATCCACCAGCTCCCCAAATGCACTCTCCTGAATCTTCTTCAATGGCACATTCGCCAAGTTTATCTCATCTTTGTTCCTTGTAATATCAACTGGAAGTAAAGAAGATATCAATTCAACAAGCACAACCCCAAAACTATACACATCCCTTTTGCTAGTAAGCTGGTAACACTGGTAAATATTCTGGGTCCACATAACCTGGTGTTCCTTGTGGAGCAGTGGAAACATGTTTAACATCATTGGGAAACAACCTTGAAAGCCCAAAATCTGCAATCTTACAATAGAAGTTGTTCTCTAAGAGGATGTTGTTGGTTTTGACGTCACGGTGGATAATGTCTGAAGCATGGAGGTAAGACAAAGCAATGGCAGTTTCTATGGCTATTTTAATTCTTATAGGCCATGGCAGGAGGCCAAGTTTGGCTAGCTCACCGTGAAGTTGACAGTAAACGGTGCCGTTTGGGATGTATTCGTAGACTAGGACAAGTTCTCGACTATGGCATGAAGACCATAGAGAGATACAAGGTCTCTATGGCGTAAGCGAGTGAGGATCTTGACTTCGTTCGCGAATTGCTCTACTCGTCGGTAATTGTTCTCGTAAAGATGCTTCACTGCAACTTCTCTTCCATCTTGCAGAATCCCTAGTCATATTCAAGATTATAATATTAGAACATAACAGTTTCTCATTGATTAATTAGAGAAAAAGATAGAAGGGTCATTAATATTAGACTAGTTGACTAACGTGCGAATAATAAGTAAGTTCAATAAATTGTTTAATTATAGGATATGTTATATGATGTCCTTGAAATATCTATGTGCATCACAAATTATATTTCAGTTTATAAGTCTTAAATTAGTTTGAAAAAAAATGATAAATATAAATAAAAAATGCAAAAAAAAATCATATATATATACTCCCTCCAGTCTATAATATATAAGGCAATTCAACTAATTCATCATAACCAAGAAATGGAAGTTATGACTCATTAAATTTTTCTTAAATTGAATTTTTTTTCCAACTTTACACATATTAAATTAGGTTTCAGATGAGAAAAAAGTCAGAAAACATACAAAAAGTTAGATTTAAGCATTAATTACATGGGCAAAATTGACATATAAGCATTAATTACTCTCCAAGTGGTTTATATTATAAAGCAGGATATTCTTTTAGAAGTGACTTGTATTGTAGACCGGAGGAAGTATATATATTTAGGACCAAAATTCACTTTTAAACTATTCCTCTGGTCCTATTTATAAGACAGTGAGAAAAAAAAAACTTTTTGATCTTACTTATAAGGCATCTAATTAAATTTTTTATATTAATATGCAATTTTACTCTTCACTTATTGTTATGTTAACTGTGTTCTCATGTGGTATAATATATGGTGAATAATAAATACAGATAAAATTGGAAAGTTATAAAGTTTTATGGTAGAGTTAATGAAATTTAAAATTATTCTTATTTTAAGTGAAACATGATAAATAGAACCAGAGGATTAAGTCTTATATTTAAAATCGAAGGTGGTAGTATATAATATTAAGAAAAGTTCTATAAATTGATTTAAACTATTTTTACTGAAAGACAACGCAATCTTGTACTTATATCTCAAAAAAAAAATCTCAGATTAAACGAGCTCATTACGAAGAAACCTTCTTAGGCAAAAACATGCAGTTTGAAGAAACCTTTTTCCCAGAAACAGAACAATGATAAGAAGGAAGTGTGAGGGAATAATTACCAGAGTAAACAGTGCCAAAGCCTCCAGTTCCAAGTTCTCTAGAACGGTCAAAATTATCTGTGGCTTTCTCAAGTTCCTCATAAGAGAAGTGGGGTAAGCCCAAGTAGCCTCCACAAATTTCTGTGTTTGCATTTGAGAATGGATTCCTTTTATTTGTGTTTGTTGATTGCTTTTGGACATTTGAAGACGCAAGTTTTTGTTTGTATTGTCTTTGGCGTAGCTGACAAATTATCAGAATGATTATAAGTACAACAAATAATCCTGCAGATGACGAAAATCCCACATCATCAGCCATGGCCACTTTTCAATTATATATAATCCATTGTAATGGAATTGGAAAAGAAAGAACGACAAAAATAGACTGAGATGACTCTGTTACTTCATCATCTGTGGAACTTGAATAGTCGAGTTCAAAGTGTACATATCTTCACAAGGCTGGAGTGTACAAGATAAAAATTTTAGAAACATATACATGAAAGGTTTTGGAGATGCTAATTGTTTGTGATATGCACTATTTTTAGTCATAACTCATGAACCCATTATATTCTCCATATAGAGGATTTGAACTCGTAACCTCACATCTAAGAAAGTCTTAAAAGAGACACTCTATATCAATTGGATTGCAAGGCCTCATACAATAAATTCAATATTTTTTTTGAAAAAAGAAAATCATCCTTTTGTAAAATTAATTCAAAATCAGTATCAATTATAGAAGTGTCCAAGCGTCTAACTTTCTCTGTTTCTATCCATCCTCTTTGTTCTGTTCTCTCTAATTTCAGAACTTCTTCACAAATTCTTTACTGATCTAAATTTGAGAAGGAAGGAAAATTTGACATATGAGTCAAGTATGATAAACTAAATCGTTAAAATACATGGCGAAATAAAAAAAGAAACTATGTACATCACCTCCTATTCTAAGTCCAAATCCCAGCATGTAACCCTTACCTGTGTCCTCTGCTGACCAAGTTCACAGACAACGCATCATTTGAAGTTAGCTAAACAACTAATATGTGTGTATAAGCACAAAGCTTTTATAAAAGGGATGTGGTTAGAGTGTACCGGATTTGCCGTAAAATTCATTGTTGGCGTCAAGAAGACACTGTCCTCCCATGTGGTAGTAACAGTTTTTACATTCATGAGACAAACGTACTTTAATAACAAATTGACTTGTTAAGAAGGACAGAAGATCATGTGTACTATCAGGCATGTCTGTACTAGGAAGCTCAAGAACTGAACAATTAGGGAAAGAACCAATTGGCTTCTTAATGTTATTATTGTTACCTTTAAGCCTGGATGAACCTTCCCAACAGACATCATAGTCACTACACAAGTGTTTTGAAAAAACCGGCGGGACGACTCACATTGTGGCAGTGACCACATTTGATCCAAGTGTTGTTATTTAGGATCTGAAAAGAGACCAAAGCTGAGTTTGGAGGAAGACTACTACTTAGGTTTGTGCCGAAAAGTTGACAATAACTTTTGGATTTCAGAAGCTTGTCTAGATCTTCGTCCAAGACTGTGATCTTGTTATTGCTGACGGCTTTTAGAAGCCACAGCTTTGTACCATTATTCTTGTCAAGTTCAATACTTTCGTTTGAACTTGGATGATTGATAAATTCCAAATTTAATATTCTTTTTGATTTTATTTATAAGAAATTTTTTCTTTGATTGTACAAAATAAATAAGTAGTTAAAAATAATAAGTGTATAAAAAATGTTATGTTTTTTTCATATATACCCCTATTTATGAAAACAGTATTGGAGAGAGAATATATAAAAAGTATGAGAGATAATGAGTAAAAGATATGAGAGATAATGAGCATTTAATAAGGGTAAAATAGGAAAAAAAAAACTTACATTTTCAGACAAAAAGTGAAAGTTGCTTATAAAAGGAATCAATCTTATGAGAGAGGAAGTTGCTTATAAATATGACGGGAGGAAGTATATTTTATCCCATCTTATTCATTTATTTTGGGGATTATTTTAGACTAATTTGGATTTATTAGATAATATTTGGATTGTTAGCCAATTTTAGGAAACAACATAAATCTGAATTGATTATGAGATTACTGAGCTTAAATTATTAATATTCTGATTGCTATCTTGTGATTAGATAATATTTTCAAATATATGATAAATCACGATTTTATTTAATTCTTGCAGAGTAAGGAAAAGCATATTAGAAGATCCTATGGTGCAGAATTTTTCTTGGAAGCTAAAAGAGAATCTAATGGTTAGATTTTATTAAGCTACTTAAATTTTAATGGGCTTAAGTTTTGTTTAGTGAGTCCAGTTGCTGCGCACTCTAGATCATACTTCTCGGATTTCCTTGTTTTAGTGAGTGTTTGGAAAATACCCAAACCGTAGTTTTAGAAACTATTTTTCATAAATCGAGATAAAATTTCTCTAACATTTTTATCTCATAAATCATAAAATCTATTCTTAGCAGCTATTCCAAACACACAATTATACTACAGACACCAACATTAGTGGAGATCTTTCTTCATTCAAATACTTTTACTTCTCGACACCGGACCCACAGTCCTTAATCAACCATCAACATCCCATCAATACTTCTAATGATTGTGATGTATTACTTGGAGCTTGGATGAAGGATTTTTATGGCAGCTTAAGTATTTTGAGAGGTTTTGGGAGGAGCATAAAGGAATCTAGAACCTAAAAACTTATACTTAGGGCCTATTTGGTATAAGGAAAATCTAGGAAGGGAAACAAACAAGTATAAGTTTTCTCGTTTGTTACATAATTTTGGCTCAATCTTTTTAAGAACTCAAGTTCTCGGGCCCACCAATATTCCCTTATTCATGGGAAGATGAGATCCCATTAAAATTAGTGGGATCCTAAGTTCCTTAGTGAAAGAAGATCTGAAAGACAAAAATGCCCCTGAAATATTTAAATTAAAAGACGGAAAATTTGAATTTAATACAAAATTTGCTTATCAAATTCGAACTTTTCAAAATTCTTGCCTTGCAAATTTGAATTTCATCAATAAATTCCAAGGTATTAAAACTTGGACCGGGCATTGAACCGGTCGGGGTATTGGGTTAAGGGTCAGTGGGTCAGATTGGGGTCAAACCGGAGCTAAACGGGTACCAAACTGGTGAGAAATTGAAAATTTTAGACTTATAGTATGAAATTCTAAAGGAAAAATTTTTTTTTTTTAAAAATGTGAACCTGGACCGGTTTACCGATAGGTTCGCCGATTTTCGGGCCGGTACGGTCCGAGTTCAGGAACTTTGAAAAATTCGAACTTTTCAAAATTTTCACTTTGCAAATTCAAATTTCGTCAATAAATTCGAACTTTTCAAAATTCCCACATTATAAATTCGAATTTTTATAGAATTTTCTCATAATATAAAAAAATAATTTTAATTTTATTAATAAATAAATAATTTTTTTATTTATTTAAGTTATATTTTATATTTTATTCATTTTATTTAATTTTTAAGTTATTATACTACTAATTATTTAATTTATGAATTGAAATATAAATTTAATTAATATATAATTATTAATTTATGTTGAGAATAAAATGGACATTTCTCTTTTTTTTCCCACGTTCCGCCCTCAATTTTCTTCCTACCAAACAACTTATCTTCCCTCAACCCATCTTCCATCACCCTTTACAATCTTCCTTTCCCTTCCTTTCCTCCTCAAATTTTCCTTGTACCAAACAGGCCTTTAAAGACCATAAAGGAGTGTCTTTCTTTTTATTTTTTAATTCAAGACTTGAGATTATTTAGTTTTAAATGATTTTGAGTTGTAATAATTGAAAACAATCTAATTTTAGATTGTACACATATCTCTTTTGGATTGGATTGATATTTTGAATTAATTTGTGCTTCAGACATTTGTTGGAATTTTTGTTTGTAAACCTTTTTGGATTGTCAATTGAATTATTAATTGAGTTTTCATTATTAATTTAATTGTTAATTTCGTTTATCCTCTTGATTATTTAATTGGGTTGGTTAATTTTCTAATTGTTCGATTGGACAATTGTAAACAAGATTTCCAAAATTATTTTGAAATTAATCGTGATTTGTTTTTAATGAATTTAATTAGCCAACACTTATTTCATTATGAGTTTATTAGTGAAATAAGTGTTATTGAGCTTGAGGGTTTCTCATGTTTCAATTAGGTAATTAAATTTATTAATTCCAATTTTTTTATCAATCTCCCTTTGGTCTAATAAATTGAATAGCTAAGAAAGCTAAATCCATATGAATCTTAAGTTGTCCCCTTCATTATCATAACTGATCAAATTAAATCTTTATTGTTTGTCTTGCTTTCTAATCAATTTTTGTTTAGGATTTTAATTCCTCTTTCATAACAAAACCCCCCAAAAAAAATTACATTCAAATTTATATAGATTAGTCTCACTCTCATATAGATTTTAGAGTCAATTGCATTAGTGCATTTAATTAATTTAATTGCATTTAGGTAGTAGTGTCTTGCATTCTAGTTTAGGTATATTCCATTGCATCTTTTATCACTTTAAAAATCAATCCTAAAGAAAACTCATAGCTTGCTCATTGGGAGAATGACCTAGATTGACCCTAAACTGCATAATAATTTAGAACCTAATTTAATTGATTGCTTTAATGACAAAAACACACATAAATGATCACAGCCATGAACTGTGATAAATCCAGAGTCTTGAATCTCTGGCTTGGTGAAAGGGAAGTAGAATGTCCCAAGTTCTCCGCATTGAAACGAGCTGGGACATTTTTCATGGATTCTATGACCATACCCAGATGAGAAAATAAGTAGCAGAAGGTGAAGAAAGAAGAGGGTAGGAAACACAGAAACTGATGAAGAAGCCATGCCAGAAGAAGAAGAAGAAGAAGAAGAGTGTTGTGTAACGAAAGACAAGGGTTTTGTGGGGATTTGAGGTTTCAGTGTGTTGGCAATATATCACTTAGTTGAAGTGATTCATGTGCAAGAGAGATCAGAGTTGACTTGGAAAACGAGTGGTGAAGAGTTAGATAGGAGCCATGTGAGACATGAATGCTTAGAGAATTGAAGACCATGGGAATCTCGTTTGCATCAAAGAAACGGCACTTGTGGTGGTTTATGATGTCCAATTCAATTCATCGTTTGTTGTGGTGGCCAGAAATTTAGAACCACACACACACACACATATATAAATTGCATCAATTCATTATGCGTCTTAGTTTTTAATCAGATCGTTCCAATTCTTTTAAACTGCCTAGTTAGTGCCTTTCTCTTCACCCCTCAACTTGCCTATTTCCTTCTATAAGGCATTTTGTATCTCATTTTCTCTTGTAATATTTCACTTGTAAATTGTTTAGAGTGAAATTTAGATTATGGTATTTCTCTTATTATTGTCCTATTTATTATTTATTAGCTGATATTAGATATAATAGTTGTGATTTATTATATTATTAAATTACATCTAGAGACTTTATTTCTAGTTTGTGATTTTTTAGTATAAATGGTTACGTTCTATATATCCCACTTTTGCAACAATTGGCATCAAAGCCAAGGTTTTGTCTGAGTATGCTCTGTGGTTGCATTGTAATCTGAACTTCCACATCAGAGAAGAATTCCTATGGGCTTTTGTATTGATAGCTATTAAATAGTATATGGAGTAGAAATGGCTGACAAGAAGATTGAAGAATCCATATCAAATGTCAACAACTCGTCGTTGACATCTTCACTTATGAAAAGAATTGTGTCAAATGCGAAGGTTGCAGTTGAAATATTTGACGAATCTGGACATTTTGGGATGTGGCAAAGTGAGATTTTTGATGTCCTTTTGCAACAAGGACTAGACTTTGCTATTGAAGAGAGAAAACCAGATAGCATGGGGGAGGAAGATTGGAGGAGGATCAATCATGTTGCTTGTGGTACCATTCGATCATTCCTTTCAAGAGAACATAAGTATCCACACACAAAGGAAACTTCTAGATATAGACTGTGGAAGGCACTGGAGGAAAAATTTTTGAAGAAAAGCACTCAAAATAAACTTCAGATGAAGAAAAGACTGTTTCGCTTCACCTATGTACATGGTACCACAATGAATGATCATATTACCATCTTCAATAAGTTGGTTACAGATTTGCAAAATCTGGATGTGACCTTCGAAGATGAAGATTTGGCCTTGATGTTGTTAGGATTACTTCTTGATGAGTACGAGCAACTGGAGACTACTGTACTTCATGGCAAAGAGGAAGTATCTCTTAGAGATATTTGTTTTGCGCTATAAAGCTATGAACAAAGAGAGAGGAGAGAGAGACAAAGAGGTGGAGAAGCAGAGGTACTAGTCATAAGGGGACGTACTAAAAATCAGTCGAGATCGAGGAAAGGGAGATCCTAATTGAGGTCCAGACCCAGTAAAGATGAATGTGCCTTTTGTCGAGAAAAGGGCCACTGAAAGAAGAAGTGTCCAAAATTGAAGAACAAATCCAAACACAACAATGGAAAGGATGCTATGGATTCAAATGTAGTTGACTGTGATGATGAAAATTCATATTTTTCACTATCTATAACGACATCGTCAAAATCGTCAGGCGTATGGTTGTTAGACTCAGCTTGCAGTCATCATATGTGTCCCAACTGAGACTGGTTCACTGATTTCCAAGAAGGAGGATGTGGAGTTGTCCACACAGCAGACAACATTTCACTTGCCGCATATGGCATTGGTTCAATTGTTTGAGGAACCATAATGGACTGATCAAAACATTGACTGATGTTCGATATGTACTGGATTTGAAGAAAAATCTCATTTTTGTGGGAACTCTGGACTCAAAGGCATTCAAAATCACCATAGAAAGTGGAGTAATGAAGATACTTTCCAGTGCACTGGTGGTAATGAAGGGTATACGGAAGAACAATAACACGTATCACTATCAAAGTAGTACGGTTATTGGAACAGCAGCAGTGACATCCAGTGATGAGAAGGAAGTAGAAGCGACGAGGTTGTGGCACATGCGCTTAGGACATGCTGGAGGAAAATCCTTGAAAACCCTATCAGATAAAGGATTGTTAAAAGGATTAAAGCATTATAGTTTGGATTTTTGTGAGCACTGTGCAAAGGGAAAGCAGACAAGGGTTAAGTTCGGAATAGCTATCCATAATACAAAAGGTATTGTGGATTATGTTCACTCTGATGTTTGGGGTCCTTCCAAAACACCGTTATTGGGAGGAAATCATTATTTTTTAATATTTGTTGATGATTTTTCCCGAAGAGTCTGGGTGTATAGACCAAGGATGAAGTGTTGGGAATCTTTCTCAAATGGAAGGCGATGATAGAAACACAAACCAGCAGGAGGATTAAATGCCTTCGTACAGATAACAGAGAAGAATACAGGAATGATCCTTTTCAGAAGGTTTGTGAGGATGATGGCATCGTCAGACACTTCACAGTTAGGCATACACCACAACAGAATAGAGTGGCAGAACGCATGAATCGAACTTTGCTGGAGAAGGTTCGGTGCATGTTGTCCAATGCTGGCTTGGGCAAAGAATTTTGGGCTGAGGCAATTACATATGCGAGCCACCTCATTAATTGTTTACCATCTTTTGCTATTGGTGGTAAGACACCACTAGAAAAGTGGTATGAAAAACCTGCTACAGATTATGATTCTTTACATGTATTTGACTCAACTACATACTACCATGTGAAAGAATCAAAATTGGATCCGAGAGCAAAGAAAGCCATTTTTTTGGGAATCACTTCTGGAGTCAAAGGATATCGTTTATGGTGTCCAAAGACAAAGAAGATTGTATTCAGTAGGGATGTTACCTTTGATGAATCTATCATAGTGAGAAAGGTAGCAGCTGAAGATACCAAGCAAGGTGATGGTGTTTCAAAGCAGGTGGAGTTTGAAGGAAAGGTGATTTTCCCAATACAAGGTGCAGACGGGGAAACAAAAGAAGACTTTCCTGTAGCAGATGAAGATCCAGTTGAAAGGGAGGTTTCAACTCATGAACCTTAATAGCATCATGAATCAATAGCAACACTACTACAGAATTGAGATATAACCACCCCCAAGGACGTCCCAAATTGAAAATTGGGTGGTTAAAAAGGGAGGCGGTGGCATTTTCGTAATTATATATATGCAGGGGAACTTTTAAACGTCCCAAATTTGAATTTGGGACGTCTAAAGTGCTTCATGGCGCGAAATATAAATTTTGTAAATTTTTTTTAGCGCCTGGAGGTGGGATTAGACGTCCCAAAATGATTTTAGGACGCCTAAACACAGACTTTAGGCGTCCCAAATCCATTTGGGACGCCTAAAGTCTGACTTCCATTTGGGACGCCTAAAGTCTGGGTTTAGGAGTCCCAAAATCACTTGGGACGTCTAAACCCAGACTTTAGGCGTCCCAAATGGCATTTGGGACATGCGTCTTCTCATATGACTACTCCTTTCCTCACATGTCTCATCTAACTTTACTCTTTTTCAACCTCCCCCACCCACACCGTCAGCACTCTTTTGCTCTCTTCAACTCGTCCCTCCTCCTTTCTTCACTTCAACTCGTCCGTCCTCCCTTCTTCTCTTCGTCTTTAATTTGTTTCTTTGTATGGGACATTACCAAGTGTCTATGTGGTTGTGGCAAGAAAGAAGCCGATTATATTCTTAATTTGGAAGAGAATTTGCAGTCACTGAAAGATAAATGGGAAGATCGATCTCCAAAGCATGAAAGAGGACTTGAAGACAAGAGTTGATGAAGTTGAGAACACAGAAGGGAAGCAAACATTCAACAGGTATTGTGCATCTAAGCTATTCTTTCTTTTTAAAATTTTCGTATTAGTTAAATTTTGAAGTGTTTTTTACATTATGAGTAGCTTAGTCATCAATCAACGTGTGCAGAAAATTTCAGAAAGTATATAGTATGGATCGGACATTAGAGAAAGGAAACAAGAAAAATTGTATATGTGAAAAAGTGTATGGACATTAGAAAAAGTATAGTATGGACATTACGATTGTAGCCTGACTATCATTTTACTTCTTTAATGAAAATTGTTACTTAATTATCAATAAAAATAAAATAAAAACTAACTTTTGGTTGGATAGATGAAAATTGAACATCAAATATATGAGGAAGGTTTGCTTAACATATATTTTAATTTCAATTAAGATTTATATAGTACATTTTTAAATTAGAGGGAAGGTTACTATAATTTATGTAAAACGGAAGGTGGTAATTAATATATTTTATTCAATTTTTTAATGTTTAAACTCATATACAAAGAAACTAATGAGTTAGGAATTTAATAAAAAAAGGGATAAATTGAACAATATAATTTGTTAATTTTTATTCTATATAATCTAAACTTAATTGTACCATAAGCTTATAGCAAAAAACTTTATTACTAAAATTGCACCTTAACCCTATATTTTTAATATGATACTTGTAAACATATTTTTTAAATATTTTTATATCTATTTTTAAACAGTGTATAGATTTTTGCTCTCGTCCACCTCCTTCCTTCCATTGTCGTGCACACCACCGTGGTTCTTTGCTTTCTCCACCTCCCCACCGTGCATACACTTCTTATCTCCAACGTCTTCTCTACCTCTCCAGCATACTAGTGAGCGCCCCCTGATCAGGTTAGTTTATTTTCTTCTTGTTTTTTTTGTAACAGAATGGTATATTTTCTTTTTCATTCCTTAAAATTTACTTGAAATGGTTGAGATTGTGCTGATATATTGCTTATATTAAGATGGTTGAGATTATAGCCTGGTGTGTTTGGTGTGCTTATATTGCTTAAATTGCATGTACTCAGGAACTCCAGTGCAATGGTCTATTTTCTTGTTTATATATAAATTTACTTGTGTATATTACCATTAATTAGTATATATAATAAAATAAAATATGATTTGTTTAAATTAAAGAAATTCTTGTATTCGAAACGAATTATGAATGTTATTGGGTTGATAACTTAATTAGGCAATCTCATCATATGTCGTTGACAATTGTACTAAACGTGTGAATGTGATTGGGAATGCCCCTAGGTAACAAAATGGATCATAGTTGGATGAATGCTTTGAGAACTAGTGAAGAATATGAGAAAGGGGTGGAAGAATTTATTGAATTCGCTAAAAAGAATGCTCCTGCAAAAAATGAGAAGTATTTTTGTCCTTGTGTCAATTGTTTGAATGAGAGTCGACGGGATGTTGATGTCATAAAGGATCACCTACTTTGTGATGGAATAAATCTGCAATACACAAGGTGGATATGGCATGGTGAGGAAGTAACGGATTGTCCGTCGTACAAGAACGTTGATGTGGATATCGTAGGTGAAGATAGAATGGAGAAAATGATTAACGATGTTGAGGCAGAATCCTTTGCGCAGTCGCAGGAGTATGACAGCTTGCGGAGTGATGCAGAGACACCATTGTACAGTGGGAGTAAGTACACGCGGCTGACGGGAACATTACATTTGGTTAACTTAAAGGCAACTTGTGGGTGGACCGATAGTAGTTTCACATTGCTGCTTGAACTATTGTGTGATATGTTTCCAGAGGATAATGTACTTCCAAATCGTATGTATAAGGCTAAGAAAATCCTGTCTACGATGGGTATGGAGTATAAAAAGATACATGCTTGCCCTAATGACTGCGTACTGTACAGAAATGAGTATGGAGGTCTTAGTGAGTGTCATAAGTGTAAAACTGCACGATACAAAATGAAAAAAGATGGTGGTTGTGGTGATGTGACAAGTAAAAGGCAACCTTTAAAGGTTATGTGGTATCTTCCAATAATACCACGTTTTAAACGTTTGTTTGCGACTGCAACAAAAGCGAAGAAGTTGAGATGGCACTCTAATGAGAGAATATCTGATGGGAAATATCTTCGGCACCCAGCTGACTCTCCAAAATGGCAAAAAATAGATGAAATGTTCCCTCAATTTGGCAGCGAGTAGAGAAACCTATGACTTGGGCTTTGTACATACGGCATCAATCCGTATAGAACTCTTACTAGCACACATAGTGTGTGGCCGGTTCTCCTTGTAATATACAACTTGTCTCCCTAGCTATGTATGAAACGTAAGTATATGATGCTATCTATGATGATTTCTGGACCAAAACAGCCAGGGAACGATATTGATGTCTATTTGGCGCCTTTGATTGAGGACTTGAAGAAGTTGTGGGAGGAAGGCGTAGATGTGTTTGATGCTTATAAGAAGGAGTCTTTCAAGCTACGTGCAATGATTTTCACAACGATAAACGACTTCCCTGCGTACGGAAACTTGTCAGGGTACAGCGTGAAGGGTCACAAAGCATGCCCAATATGTGAAGCAGACACACACTTCCAACAACTAAAGCATGGAAGAAAAACTGTCTACCTTGGCCACAGGAGGTTTCTTCATCGGTTCTACCCGTATCGTAGGCTAAGAAAGCGGTTTAACGGCTTACCGGAGGATGGAATAGCTCCAAAGTCATTAACTGAAGAGGAAGTCTACAGTCGAGTGGAACGTATCAATGTCACTTTTGGTAAGAATCAGAGGGTTGCGGGTGAAAAGAACATATGGAAGAAGAGATCCATTTTCTTTGATCTTCCATATTGGCGTTCGCTTGATGTGAGACACAGTATTGATGTGATGCATGTGGAAAAGAATGTTTGTGATAGCCTTATCAGTACGCTTTTGCACATACCAGGGAAAACTAAGGATAGGATTAATGCAAGATTAGACCTTATCGAAATGGGAATAAGAGAACGGTTACATCCACAACTAAGAGATGATGGTAGGAGGGCATACATAGAGCCAGCAGCGCATACACTATCAAAAGCAGAGAAAAGAAGTTTGTGTGGGTGTTTGCATGAAATGAAGGTGCTGCAAGGGTATTCCTTGAATGTGAGAAGATGTGTCTCAATGGACGATTTGAAGTTAGTGGGAATGAAGTCCCATGATTATCATGTGTTGATGCAACAACTATTACCTGTAGCTATTAGAGGCATAATGAAAGATGAAGTACGAACCACCGTGATAAGATTGTGCGTTTTCTTCAATGCTATCTGTAACAAAGTCATTGACACTGAAAAGTTGGATAAACTAGAAAATGAGGATTACATTATTTTGTCACAACTAGAGATGCATTTTCCTCCTTCATTTTTTGATATAATGGTGCATTTGCAGTCCGGTGAGTTTTTTTTCAATTTTCCCATAGAATTCATTTAGTGGTTTTTTGATTTCATACATTCAATAATTCATTCCTTATTTTAATTCTATTATAGTACCTTGCACGGTCTCTGCACAAACATGGAAAGACGTGATTGGTATGGATTCTTATGTCCTGCGAATACCACAGGGGATACTTGTACTGTGGCGCATAGGACTCACTATGTCGGCTACGCAATGGGACATTTGGGACGTCTAAAGTCTCACCTTAGACGTCGCTAATATTTGGGACGTCTTTTCTTAAAACTTACTACGCCCCCAGTATATACGTCCCCCCGTTTTGGGATGTTAAAGGTGCCAAATTTGGGACATTATAACCCCTTTTTGTAGTAGTGCAACCAGCAAGCCAAAAAGAACAATAAGAAAGCCTACTCATTTTGAGGACATGGTGGCTTGTGCAACCTCAATTGCAACTGATGATATTCCTTCAACTTACAAGTTGTAATGCCCCAATTTTTAATTAAGGGTTAATAAGGATTAGTGTGGATATTTATGAATTTAAATGGGAATTATTATGTGTTTTATGGCTATTTTAATTAATACGTCATAATTATTGAGAAATTGGAAGAATGAAATTATTGGGCAATTAGTTGGTGATTGATGGGAAAACTAATTACTAACTATAAGAAAAATGAGAAGTGTGATTAAATGGTTAATGGAGAGATTAGTGAAGCTAATTGGTGATATATTGTATGAGAACCAATAAGATTTGGACATGTGTCAAGAGTGGGTGAAGAGAGAAAGAGTAAGAAAAGTCAAAATCCCGATTGTTTAATGTTTTTCTCTCCTCTCTTTCCCTCTTTTACGCTGAAAAAACTGAAATGGGAAGGGAGTATGATTATTTCCCTTCTTCATCACTCTTCCCTCTCATCTCTCTCGTTCTCTCTCTTCTCCCTTCTTTGGACACCATTGTTGCAGAAAAAGGGAAGGGAAAAGCTTGAAAAAGAGGTAAGCAAATGCCCTCCATTGCTCAAACTCACTTCATGAATGTTGTTCCTTGGAGTGAGAGCTTCATTTTGGTGTTTATAGTGTGCCCATTGGTGTTGATTTGTGGCCACACAAAATTTTGAGAAGTGGTGAATCAAGTTCTCCCTTTGAGAAAGTTGATAAGGTGAGTGAAACCTATCTATCTATCTATGTTTTGTGTTAAATGGATTAGTTTGTAATTTCTAGAAATTTGGCCTTGAATCCAAAAATGAGTGCCACTATTCATTTGGTATGTTTTGGCATGAGAATGGTATTTTGGGATGATTTTAGGATAGATAGATTGATTGGTGATTGGAATTTGATGTTTAGATGAGATTGGAATTTTGATGTTTGTATTGCCCAAAACCAAAGCATGATAAAGAAGTAGGATTTTGGTCATTTTGATATTTCCATTGTGTTCCTTGTGGAAAATTGTGTGGGAGAAGTGTTGAATATGAATTTTGAACCATTGGGAACTTAGTTTAAAAGTGGCAAGTTTTGGTTAGTAAGAAACTCTGTTTTGGCAGTGATCTTGTATGGACGTTTTAAAATATCAAATAGTGTTGAAAAATTATGAAACTTTCCAGTCTTAAAGTTCACTTGCCAAGCTTCAAAATGGACATATATTTCATGTCATTTCGATTTTTGGGCTAGGAGTTATGACTGTCCAAAGTCTGATGTTAAATCTGGGACCAATTCTGAAGCAAGGTGGAATTTTCTTGAAATCTGTATTTTTGTGGTGATTTTCAGTAATGTCCCATATTTTTCCTATGATGAGGACTTCAATACCTTTCATTTGGCTTTGAAATCACCTCATTTTGATTTTTGTAGAATTAGTTATGATTTTTCGAAGTTCAGCCAAGAAACAGAATTTTCCTGGCCGCAACCATAAAATTCTTGGCTGCAGCCAGAAACTTTCTGTGCTGCTTCTGGCCGCAGCCAGAAATACTTGGCTGCACCAGAAACTTTCTGTGCTGTTTCTGGCCGCAGCCAAAAACTTTCTGTCCTGTTTCTGGCAACAGCCAGAGGTTTTTTTGGCTGCAGCCAGCCCTTGTTTTTAGCACCTTGTGATTTTGAAAAGTTGTTTCCAACCCGATGTTTCCCAATCCTTTAGAGCTTTTATTAGAGCCAATTGTAACTACTTAAAGGACATAAATGATAACCAAATCTAAGTATTGTAAAGTCAATTGAGTATTGGAATAGAGAATAACTCTTCGTCCCTAATTATAATTATAAGATACGATATTTGCCCTCCTCGGGAGAGACCTGCGACAAAGCACACACGGAACGAACCAGGTAGTGACTTTTCTCTCATGTTGTGTATGATGTTTTGATATGTATAACTTATCATTGAACTGTGAACTGCATGTACCATGGTCCATTACAGCGCGAGCAAGTCAGCGTGAGCCGTGTAGGGATTGACGTTGGTCATCTCTATATTGTTCAGGCCATTTGTGTATTGAAATGTGAATAGAAGACCATTGTTAACAGGTTTTAGAAAAGGTTTTATAAAAGCATGTTTTGGGCAAACCTTGTTGTATTAAGTCCCAAATCATTTACGGTCTCTAATTCCACATTAATTACGTGTTTATGAACTTAATCTCGGCCTAAGCATGAAGGGGGTTACACAAGTGAGCTATCCAGAGCTCGGAGAAGGATAAGTAGAGGAATGCCATAAATGAAGAAATGTAGTCCTTCATCAGAACGGTACGTGGAAATTGGTCAAACTCCCGAAGGATAAGAAGGCAATTGGTTGCAAATGGGTATATGCAAAGAAAGAAGGATTTCCTAACCAAGGTGATGTACGCTACAAAGCAAGATTGGTAGCTAAAGGCTACGCTCAAAAGGAGGGAATTGATTACAATGAGGTGTTTTCTCCAATTGTGAAACATTCCTCCATTAGAATTTTGTTGGCTTTGGTAGCACAGTTGGATTTGGAACTAGTTCAGATGAATGTTAAAACTACATTTCTAAATGGAGACTTGGAAGAGGAAATCTACATGACTCAGCTGAAAGGATTCAAAGTTGTTGGAAAGGAGAATATGGTGTGTAAACTTGAAAAATAGTTATACGAATTGAAACAATCTTCGAGACAATGGTATAAACGATTTGACAAGTTTATGTTGCGGCATAAATACAAAAGAAGCATATATGATCATTGTGTCCATTTGCAAAAGCTTGAAGATGGATCCTTTATATATCTCCTCTTATATGTTGATGATATGTTGATAGCTTCAAAAAATCAGGCAGAAATTGAAAAGTTGAAGGTTCAACTAAAAGGGGAATTTGAGATGAAGGACTTAGGAGAGGCAAAGAAGATTCTCGGCATGGAGATAACAAGAGATAGACAATCAAAGAAACTATTTTTATCTCAGAAGGAGTATTTGAAGAGGGTACTAAATCGATTTGGTATGGATGAGTAAACGAAGCCAGTTAGCACTCCACTTGCCCCTCATTTTAAGCTTAGTGCTGATATGTCGCCAAAGGATGAAGATGAATGAGAGTATATGTCAAGGGTACCATACGCAAATGTTGTTGGTAGCTTGATGTATGCAATGGTTTGTACAATACCTGACATTTCACAAGCTATTGAAGTTGTTAGTTGTAACCCCCTTCGAGGATCAGGCCGGGATTAGCGTTTAAACACGTTTAACAATCAAATGAGAGATCCGGAATAATTTAAAACTTTTTAAAATGCTTGTACACCTCGATCTCCATTTATTTCATTAATAAAACAATTGGCCTGTTTTGTCTGTTACATGTATAATATCAGAGTATCAGCACAATTCTGACGTTTACCCGGGATAATAACATTTAATCCAAAATATTGTTCAGGGCATCATCGCCCATCTCAGTATCCATACCGGGGATTACACAAAACTATAGTACTATGATATATACAATATATTTACATTGATCCAAAATGATAACCAATTCGATATAAAACCAAAATATCTAACAAGACTACCGCTGGCAGCCCTAATCGCCCTTATCCACTTGCTTGCTTTTCGATCCACTTGCCCTGTCTAAAAATGTTATTTGGAAAGAATGAGATTCTAGAGAGTCCCAGTAGCAACAGTTTATTTATATGATGCATATATACAAAGCAAGTCACATATATCACAATGCAGCAATCAATATTCGAGATCGGGCTTTCGCCACGTTTCCTTCACTATATACGAGGTCGGGCTTACGCCACGCCCCCTTCACTTTATCTATATTCGAGTCCAGGCTTTCCCCACGTCCCCTTCACTTTCACTGTAGTCGAGTCCGGGCTTTCGCCACATCCCCTTCACTTTCACTGTAATCGATGACTAATGCAAACAAGCAATGCAATACACATGATATAGGATAAAGTGTTACTACCTTTGTCTTTCCTTCCTTGAGCAGGCGTATGCCTTCTATGTTCCGGGCAAATATCAAATCCTATAATCATTAAGGACGAAGCATTATTCTCTATTCCAATACCCAATTGACTTCAAAATACTTAGTTTTGGTTATCATTAAAGTCCCTTAAGTAGCTACAATTAGCTCTAATAAAGGCCCTAAAGGATTGGGAAACACCGGGTTGGAAACCACTTTTCAAAATCCCAAAGTGCTGAAAATAGGGGGTTGGCTGCAGCCAAGAAACCTCTGGCTGTGGCCAAAACATGCACAAAAGGTTTCTAGCTGCAGCCAAGAATTTCTGGCTGCAGCCAAAACACGCACAAAAACTTTTGTGCTGCAGCCAAGACTTTTCTGCTGCAGCCAAGGCAACTTCAAAAATTCATAACTAATTCTAGAAAAAATCAAAATGAGGTGATTTTAAAGCCAAATGAAAGGTATTTAAGTCCTCTTCATAGAAAAAATATGGGTCATTACTGAAAATCACCACAAAAATACAGATTTCAAGAAAAGTCCACACTATTCCAGAATTGTTCCCAGATTTAACATCAAACTTTGGACAAACATATCTCCCAGAATACTAAACGAAATGACACCAAATATGGGTCCATTTTGAAGTTTGGGATGTGAACTTTAAGACTGGAAAGTTTCATAATTTTCCAACACCATTTGCTATTTCAAAACGTTCATGCAAGATCACTGCCAGAACAGAGTTTTTCACTGACCAAACTTGTAACTTTTCAATCCAAGTTTCCAATCAACTTCTATCTATCCAAGATACATCTCAAGACACCATATCCATGACAACAACCACTCAAACACCACAAGACCCTAATTTTCAAAAATAGGGTTAAATTCCTAGAAATTCCAACTTAACCAAATGACCACAAAACTTATATCAAAATACTCAACTCACTCACCTCTTTAACTTTCTCCAAGGAGTTCTTTGATTCTCCAAACTCTATATTTCCTTGAGA
Source organism: Inga laurina (assembly GCA_963855925.1). Classification (NCBI taxonomy): domain Eukaryota; kingdom Viridiplantae; phylum Streptophyta; class Magnoliopsida; order Fabales; family Fabaceae; genus Inga; species Inga laurina. Next base: position 8,513,500 of record OY979712.1, on the reverse strand, counting down.
GCTCAAATCATCACCAATGGCAAATCTAAAACCATAGAATTGAAGCTCTCAACACAAGGAACAAGATTGAAGAAGGGAGTTTTTCCATTAGAGGTCATTAGAAGGGTCAAATGGCTCACCTATTTCACCAAGTTCTTCCTCCTTCTTGGGCAGCCATGGAAGCATGCATGAGAGGGGGAGAGGAGAGATGAAGAGTGATGAAATGATGGGAATGAAGGCAGAAATTCTGCCCATCCTTTGCCCCATACGCATAAGAGAGAGGGAGGGAGAGACAATGAGAGATTGAGTGTATGGAGGGAGAAGGAATAATCATTCTTTGACTCCCATACTCCATTCAGCTGAATGCAAGGGAAAAGAGAGAGAGAAAAATCATTGCACCATGTCTTTGACTTCTCCAAACACTCTACCATCAAGTAAGCTTGCCACTTGTCACTCCCTCATACAATCTCCTCCTAATTAATCCGCCACTTAGTTATACTAACCAATTCCATTAACCCATTGGCTACATATCTCATTTTTCCTTAGTTAGTAATTAATTTCCCCATTAATCACCAACTTAAAACCAATAATTCCATTCTTTAAATTTTCCATCAATTATGACATATAAATTAATATTGTCACCAATATACATTAATTCCACTTTAACCCAATAATTATCCTCAATAATTATCATTAACCCTTAATCAAAAATTGGGGCGTTACATTAGTAGGTATATGCATGATCTAGGAAAGGAGCATTGGCAAGCTATGAAGTGGATTCTATGGTATATATGTAATACTGTGGATGTTGGATTGGTCTTTGAGCAGGAAGATGATCGATCTTTAGTTGGGTATTGTGACTCAGATTTTACAGGTGATTTAGACAAACGAAGATCAACTACTGGTTATGTGTTTACTCTTGCAAAGGCACCAGTTAGTTGGAAGTCGACTTTGCAGTCAACAGTTGCTTTGTCTACCACAGAGGCAGAGTATATGGCAATTACAGAGGCTGTGAAGGAGGCAATTTGGCTTCAAGGATTGCTTGGAGAACTTAGTATTGGTCAAGAAGACATCATAGTATTTTTTGACAGCCAAAGTGCTATTCAATTAGCAAAGAACCAAGTTTACCATGCAAGGACGAAGCACATTGATGTTCGATATCACTTTGTACGAGAAATTTTAGAAGAAGGTGGAGTCATGATACAGAAGATACGGATAAGTGAGAATCCTGCTGATATGCTGACAAAGGTGGTGACTTCTGTCAAATTTCATCATTGTTTGGATCTAATCAACATTGTTGAACATTGATTGTTGAATTATAAGTACAAATTGTAATTAGGAATGTGAGAATTTTCCCAAAGTGGAGATTTGTTGGATGTGGGAAAGTTTAGTCCCACATTGCTTAAATTGTAAGGGAGGGGGCAAAAGTTTTAGTATAAAAGGGAGCCCCCTCCTCCTTTTCTCTTCACCCCTCAACTTGCCTATTTTCTTCTATAAGGCATTTTGTATCTCATTCTCTCTTGTAATATTTCACTTGTAAATTGTTTAGAGTGAAATTTAGATTCTGTTATTTCTCTTATTATTGTCCTATTTATTATTTATTAGCTGATATTAGATATAGTAGTTGTGATTTATTATATTATTAAATTACGTCTAGAGATTTTGTTTCTAGTTTGTGATTTTTTTAGTATAATTGGTTACGCTCTATATATCCCGTTTTCGCAACAAAGTTGACCATATACCAACCATTCCCTCCAACACACGCCTTCTTCAAATTATTAGAGTTGATCAAGGATTTTAGTTAAGTTAGTTAATATTCTCTCTCCTCTTTAATTATTGTTGAGAGAGTATTAATAAAGGTAAAGTAAGAAAAAAAATGACAAACATGAAAAATAAGTCATATATTTAGGACCAGAATTAACTTTTCAAATAAATCCTATATTAAGGATTGGATTTAAGTATAACATGTTTTTTTACTAGAATACCTTAATTATTTTTCTTGATTCCTTTCCCTCCCTTTCCTACTTGATTATTGTTGAAAGAACACCGATAGAATTAATTTGGGAAAAATAAAATAAACATGTTAAATAGATTTTATATTTAAGATCGAGATCAACTCTCCAATTATGTTATACATTAGGAACCAAAGGAGCATCTTTTTGGAGAGAATTCAGGTTGTGATTATAACTATCACTAGTCATTGCATCAATTGCTTCTCCATCACTAAGCCAAAAGCTATATAGCTGCTAGTTAGAACACAGCAGATTTCTTCAACATTCAAAATTTCCCAAAAGCTAATGGTCAAAGTCTTAACATCTGCAGCTTGTTAAGCGGTCTGGGAAGGAGAAGAGATTGGAAATTCCAGAAAACTCTGTATATTCGAAATTGAAGATGGAAATTAAATAATAAATGCATGGAAGAGAGGATGGAAGATGGTGTGCCAAGGAATGAGTGCCAATTATTTAATTTTACTTATGCCTTATAAAAATGATCAAATTTTACTATATGCTCCTGCCCTATAAAAAGGTTCAGAGAAGTATACTTATTTCAGAGCTTTATGCTACTATGTCGTAAAGGGTTATTGGCATCAAATACACTCCCCATTCTTTTTTATAAACATTGAGATTGTTTGAATACATTAAAGCATTTTTTAATCAATTTACCCTTAAAGTAATTTTATATATTCTTTTTCATCTTTTTTCTTACTATATATTTATATTCCTTTCTCATATTTACCCTCTTATAAATAAAGAGCATATTTAGATTAAAAAATATATATTTCTTATAAATATATTGATTAATTTTTTTATGATCAATATATTTATTATCTTTAACTTAACGGCATTTTTTATACCGCATATTGTTTTAAGGGAAATTCCTACAAAAATACTTTTAAAATTGAGAAAAGACATGTGAGGGTGTCAAATATACAAAATCCCATGCTAGACCAAAGGAAAGAATCTGGAATTTCAAAATTTTCTAAATTTATTTATTTACCCTTTTATTTTTGTCTCTCCCTCTTCCTTCCTGTTCGTCGCCCCTATCCTGGCACCTATAAAGACGAGTTCACAAAAGGGTTTAGTATTCAATTTTCCTCCCTTTGATCTGAGATGGATTTTGCAAATTGGACACCCTCATGTCTTTTTACTCTTTTATCAATTTTTAAGGAATTTGTTGCGATTTTCCCTTTCTTTTAAAATATTATGAAAAGCATAGGAGGGAGTACTGATTTTGACTTGGGTGGCCATAATTGTACCAATGGTCTTGCAGTTCTCCCTCATGTCCTAGCTAGATATTGGATCAATTTTCAAATGGTGAAATTATATGCTTTCTTCGTTTTTAAAAAAAATTAAAGAAGTTAACTAAATCATTTTAGAGTACTTATATTTTTATTTTTTTTTTAAATTAATTAGTTTGACTAATAAATTAATATATAATTTAAGGATATATAACATATAATATGATTAAGTAACTTATTTAAATTCCTTAATCTCTCCAAAAAAAATTAAATTTATTTTATATTTAAGACCGAAGGTAGTACTTATTATTATTAAAAGAAAATTATAGTCTTAATTTTTTGAAGTAGTATTTGAAACCCCATTTATATCGATCCATGAAACTTATAAACAGTGTCCGAAACATTTTTTCCAGTTAACTTTCAGAATCGTTGAGCTTTCAATTTTGAATTGCGGCTTTAATTGCATCAAACAAAAGTTGTATGGTTAAAATATCTTTTTTGAATTATAAATATATATAAGTAAAAGGTACAGGTTGGATATATATCAAATTTATTAAGTTAGTAGATAAATAAATATCCTCCTCATGCATCTTGCATTAGATATATTTGCCCCCATTTTCTTATATTAAATTTTAACAAAGAGTTGACTGCATTTAAAAGTTAGATGCCAAAAAAAAAACAGAGAGGTAATATATTAAACGTGAAACTTATTTATAGCGAGCTAAATAAAGCCATAAATTTTGTTAATTTATCTATGATCTAGAGCCAGATATAAGGAATGCCTTTGCAAAACATCTTTAATTGGTTAATATTAAGAATTTGTTAATATTGAAATCATTTTGGAAATTTGTTAATATTAAAAATTTACATAGTTTCAATTCCATCCATCCACACACACACACACACACACACATATATGACCACCATCTGTCTTTGTCTGATTACATCATATGTAAACTTTTGGTTAAACAGCAAAAAAAAAAAAAAAAACACAGATATTTGTAGTAAGGATTCATTAGAGTCATTGATTGTAAAATTTTTGGAGTTAGGATAGTGAACAAAAAAGGATTGGACAAGAGAAAAATAGAAATCTCATAAACATTTCTTTTCATATGTCATTTTTCTCTCTCAATTTCATAACAAATTCACAATTAAAATCTTGAGTATCATACTTTTTGTCACATACATTTAATTTACCATACTTCCAATTAAAAATATTCTTGAGGCATGGTGGCTCTCAAAGTCAAATGAGTCAACCATTAAGAAGCAATGTTCCAACTTTCAAGAGATCCTTTGAGAAAGATGGTGTCTGTCTACCAAGGCCCAATCCAATAAGCATGACCACATGTTAACAAGTCCAACAGGATATGATAAAGGCTTCCTACTAAAAGGCCCAAATGGTGTAAAGTTCCAAGAAACTTGCTCAAGGGTCAAGAAAGGCATCATGTATAGCATTTACTAGGAGTAGACTTGAATGAGGGTTAATGATTTTCACTTGAAGATTACGTTTTGGGTTAGTTATTTATACACCATACACTGATTGACCTGAATGAATGAGTAATTTTCTTTTCTATTGTGTAATAAAATTGCATCATCTCATTTTGAAAAAACTATCATATCTGATCTTATTTTATCTTTAGACATTCAATCTTTGTTCACAATACTCCTATCCTAGATTTGAAATAGAGCCCCAAGAATTTGAGTTTTTGACTTGAAGATTACGTTTTGGGTTAGTTATTTTTACACCATACATTATTTGACTTGAATGAATGGGTAATTTTCTTTTCTATTGTGTAATAAAATTGCATCATCTCATTTTGAAAAAACTATCATATATGATCTTATTTTATCTTTTGACATTCAATCTTTGTTCACAGTACTCCAATCCTAGATTTGAAATAGAGTCTCGAGAATTTGAGTTTCTGCTAACTAAGCTAATAAGAAAAAATTCACAATTTGGCTTGCAAGTTTGTTAAGGACTTGAGTTTCAAGAACATTTTAAATTATTGTATATTGATTTTCTTGCTACTATAGATCAAGATGGATGACCTAACCATCACCCCAATTAAACAACGAGGTGCAACAAGTGAGATACCTGATATGCGACAATTGTAGTATTATAAGTTTTTATACACATCAAGAAACAATTAGATAAACAATTAATATTATACAAGCGTCTCTACAAGTCAAAAGATAACATTATTTTCTTAAAAAATGAAAAAGATAACCATTATATATAATATAATCAGAATGAATTAAGAGTTACTAAAACAAACCACAATAACTCAATAAAAATATGGTTATTATAATTAAATTAATCAAAATATAATAAACTCAATTACTTCATGTACTTACATCTCTTACAAGCTACAAATACAACTTACCTTTAAATTTTTCAGTTATATCTACATCGATCCTCAACCTTTTTCATTACAATGATCTTTAATAAATCATGCATGATAGTAAGTGATTATTAGGAACTCCCAAAAGTTGTAGTTAATTCACTATGCCATTTGTCAGTCACAGCCAGAGGTGAAGGCAATGACTTGATACTTTTCAACAATCCGATCTCATCAGAATCTGGTGAAGGTGGTGAAAATGAAGAATGTAAAGGACCACTAGGTGATATACCAATAGCACCATTAACATCAACTTCTTCAACAACATCATCAAACTCCTCATTCCCATTCTCTATTCTCCTTAAAATCTCCAAAACCTCATCCATGGAAGGTCTCAAATCCTTTTCCTTCTGTAAACACTGAAAAGCCAACTCTGCCACTGAAACTATCATCCTCCTAACCTCATTATCTTTCTTAAAACCAAGACAAGGATCGACCAAATCCTCAACTGCACTTTTCTGGATCTTATTTACAGCCAAATTTGCTAGATTTATCTCATCTCTAGGCCTGCTCATATCAACTGCTTGCATAGATGATATCAGCTCAATAAGCACAACCCCAAAACTATACACATCACTTTTGCTAGTAAGCTGGTAACACTGGTAATAATCTGGATCAACATAACCAGGGGTCCCTTGTGGGGCAGTGGAAACATGGGTGACATCATCAGGGAACAACCTTGAAAGCCCGAAATCAGCAACCTTAACTGAGAAGTTGTTGTCAAGTAGGATGTTGTTAGTTTTGACATCTCTATGAATGGTACCAGAAGCATGTAGGAAAGCTAATGCTGTTGCAGTTTCTATGGCAATTTTGATTCTTACGGGCCATGGTAATAATAAACCTTGGCTTGCTGGTTCGCCATGGAGATGGTATGAGACTGTTTTGTTTGGAACAAATTCATACACAAGGAGGAGATCATGGCTATGGCATGAAGTGCAGCCATATAGGGACACAAGGTTTCGATGGCGCAGCCGAGTTAGCATCTCAATTTCGTTCATGAATTGTTCGAATCGCCTATAGTTGTGTTCATATAAGCTCTTCACTGCAACTTCACGTCCATCTTGGAGCTTTCCTGGTAATTTAAGATCAAAGCACAAGTTATGAACAATATGGAAGATATGTTTCTAAAGAGAAAGAGCAAGGTGAGTGAATTTTACCATAGTAAACAGCGCCAAAGCCTCCATTTCCCAACTCATTTGAACGACCAAAGTTATTTGTTGCTTTCTTAAGCTCCTCGTGAGAGAAGAGGGGTACTCCCAAGAAGATTCTGCCACTTTCTGGGTCTGCTTTGCAGCACGGATCGATTGCATAATTGCTTGCTAATTGCAATTGGACTTCTGAAGATGGATGCTTTTGTTTGTAATACTTTTGAAGGCGCTGCCAAACTATCCAAATGCACAAACCTCCAGCAAACAGACCTGCAAAGTTTGTTTAAGATAATCTTGGAACTTCAACAGCTGTTTAGTTGTTAAGTTGATGATCTAACTTTAACATGAGAAACTCTAATACAGCAGCAGAACAATATATGAGAACTAGAAAATAACTAGCAAAAAGGTCATCAAGGTGGAAATATTTTAATGATAGGAACTGTTCTAAGGATTGCTGAAAGAGAAATGGAATGGGAGCGATAGACCGAAATGGGGGAAGAGAACAAATGAATTTTCTGAAATATTGATAGATGGTAAAAAGAGTGAATTCTTAAAAACAAAATTTGAAAGAGGACCAGGTATAACATTAGAGAATGAATATAAGAAGATTATGTATATTACCTATCCCAAGTCCCAGTGCCAGCTTCCAATACTTTCTGGGATCAGGTGGAGCTGCACGCAATCAAAAAAGGAACAAATTGAAGTTATAAACACAAACAATCACAAAGTATAAGACCAAATTAGTGTAGAGCCAAAGCTTTAAGATGTTTTTATTGGAAGTTAGGTGGGGAAGGGAACAGGAGGAGCTCAAGGAATTAGAATATCAAAGATATAAGATATAATGAAGTAAGCAAGAATAAAGGTCAGCGTTGAGAAATTGATACAGCCATGTGAAGGACAAAATTAGTGAAGTCACATGATCTGTCAGAAAGCATCACGAATCCTTCAATGGGGAAAGAAAGTGTGCAAACAAGGTTTATTCTTGGATATACATACCTTTGTCGCAATAAAACTTATTGTTGTTGTCAAGTTTACACTGGCCTCCATGGTGGTTGTAACACTTATCACAGTCGTCGGATAATCGTACCACAAGCATCATTTGAGCAGATAAGAAGGATTGAAGGTCTGAGGTATCGGGCAGGTCTTTCTTGGGAAGAACAAAAGATGAACATGCAGAGAAATCGCTTTGATGGACAGGTTTAAGAAGATTAGGGTCTCCACTGTAATGATAGGTATCAAAACCAGAACAGTTATGTTTAATAAAACCAGCTTGGTGGCTGACATTGAGGTGGTGGGGGCATTTAAAGAGTGTTATGTTATATCTAGTATAAAAAGAAATCAAAGGAGAATTTTCAGAAATACTGATATTGTTGTTGAAGGCCTCACAAGAACCATAAGATTGTAAGCGAGTGTGTAAATCTGGGTTGAAAACCTCAATCATATGTAGCTGTGGAAAGACGCTCTTAAGCTGCAAGGATTGTTTTCCACTCTTGTCAAGCTCAATCGTTTTGTTTGAATGTGGATTTGGATCATCACAGTTATGAACCATCATTAAGCCACAGTCTGGTCTTTCTGCTTTGGTGAGAGGGAACTGGATACTTCCAATTTTTCGACAATTAAAAGATGTAGGACACTTGTCATGGCTGGCGTGTCCACAGCTAGCTGAAACAAGTAGAAGCAGAGAGATCAAGAAGAAACGAAACTCAAAAACCAGAGCCATGATCCTCAACTCTGTGAGCAGAACACTGAAGAACTCCAACAAAAGACTCATAATTAAATTATAGTTTGGTTTGGGATTAATCATGTTTATTTCGACCTTCCCCCACAAGATATATTACCCTCCAGTTCCTAACCTGAACTGTTGGATACACAAGTTGACTTGGAAAAGGACCAGGCAAGACTTGGTGAAAGAGACGTGAAAGGAAAAAAAAATAATAGGTAGATATAGCCATATAGGGGGAGTCAATACTTAATAGGGTCTTGTTGAATGTTATATATGGTGATCATTATTCTAGAAAAGAAGCTAAGACAAATTTTTGTGAATCTTGGACCCATAAAAAGTTTTCATACTGCTTAGTGTTTTCCAGGCTTAACGTTCAAGCAATCAAATTTAATGAAACATTTTGTTCTTCCTTTGTGGCTTAGTCAAACCGACCAAAGGATTGGACGACAAAGATATTGCCATTAGGAAGTGGAAATAATAGACTCAGTGCGTCTGGTATTGAAGATGAAAGTCAAGAAAAGATTATTATTGTGCGTGCAAGTCCTTTTCTAAATCCAAAAAATCAACCAGAAAGGACCACAATCCGTACACATACATATGAAGTGTATAGTGGGAGGACACGTGTCTGGAATTTGTGGAATGATGAGAGACCAATCAGAGAAATACAGACCAAGAAATTGGTGATTCCTAATACAGGAAGTGGACGATGGTTTATTTTGATTATAATTATAACACCTCAATTTATTTTATCTTTAAAATTTATAATTTTTGCTCGAAGCATATCCATATTAATTGTATATAGTAAGGAAACTTTTGTCAATGAGTACTTCCAACACATATAATTAAAAAGGATAGAAATCAACTCACTCACATTTGTTACAAATAACTAACTTAATTAATTTTCTTAATATTAACAAATTAATTATTCAACTCTTATATTAAAGATTAAAAATAGCACTAAAGAAATTAAGTGATGCTAAAAATCTGTTGTCCTGTTCAAGGATAATATATGTAATCTGAATAGTTCAAATTTAAGAGTTCAATAATTTCAGAAGCATTGGCAAAAAAAAAAAAAAAAAACATTATAATTTGAGAAGCAAATTGTCTACTGTTGTTGAAGAAAGAATTTATTGGTCAGAATAAAACACATGCAAATAATGCTGAACAACCTTGAAAGAGAATCCAAGTTCAAAACTTGGATTCAACCATTCTTCTCCTCATCATCTTGTATTCCAATTAGCCTTTTGCTTGGATTCTAAGGGGCTGTTTGGTGTGGGGGTTGGGTAAGGAAACTTTTTATGAGTTAGATTTAAATAAATTAGAGAAGTGTGGTTATAAAATTTTAATTAAAAGAAGATGTAAGATAAAAAAATAAGAAAAATTAATCAAAAACTTTTTTACTAAACTTCTTTAATGTTCTTAAATCCAATTCAAAAAAAAATTTTCCTCCCCTCCCTTATAAATTCCTCATACAACACAGCCTCTGAAAATCAACAAAATCCATCTACCTATACATTTCATGTCAGAATATATTAGGTCGAATCTTGATCTCTCCTCAATATGTAAAATTATAAATAGCCATCCTTCTCAAATATAAATAGCTCTAACGTATAAAAATACGTAAACTTAAGGCATTCAACCAAACCCAGTTCTTCAATATTGAATTCAAGTTAAAAAGGCCCAGAACCGAATTTGAAGTCCAAATCACGTCACAAAACACTCGTAACCAAACAAGAAGTTTAGCCTAATTGAGATTAGGGGTGTTCAAAGTATCCCGGTCCCGGTTGTCCCGGCCCGATCCCGGATTTTTTATCCCGGGAATTTCCCGTCCCGGCCGGGACCGGGACCGGGATGTAAAAACCCGGGACCGGGACCGGGACCGGGATCACACCTTGTGATCCCGGGAATTCCCGGTCCCGGGTTTTTTTCTTCTTTTTTTTTCTTTTTTCCTTAAAAAATAGGTTATTATTTTATTTTTGTATTTTTTACCCCATAAATTAAGTTATCATTTGATAAAATGTATATCACATATTTAGTTAGAGTTAAATTGTATATATCGTGATACAAGTCCTAACTATATAATGTATAAAGATAATAACAAAAATGATGAATGTGATAATAATATGTTATTTTTCAATTCTAACTCAATTTTTGTGATTTTTATGACCTTATTAGGTGTTAAATAATTACTTTAAACATTAGATTATAAAAAAATTTACTAATATAATTATATTATTAAGACCGGGAATTCCCGATCCCGGTCCCGGGAATTCCCGGTCCCGATTGTCCCGGGATTTCCCGGGACCGGGAATGAGATCCCAGTCCCAGGAAATCCCGGGACGGGAACCGGGAATGGGTATTCCCGGTCCCGTCCCGGGATTTGAACACCCTAATTGAGATTTGGTAAACAATTAGAGTTTGATATTATTATCCGATTCGGGGTTCGAGGTTCGGGGTTCGTGGCTGCCCCTTCGAACACAAGTGTCTCCTCTAGGATTCGAATTCAAGTCGCAAAAGATTTAACAGACCTTATATCATTAAACCAATTCAGTGTTAGCAGTAATCGGTTAGAGTTAAAAGACTTGTTTTTGTGTTTCGAAGAATCATACTGGGAAGCATCGATACGCAATAAATATTTTAGCTCCCGCTGTTGCCCATCACTTGCTTTGCTTTCTGTTCTTGTTTGATTTATATTTATATAAATTAATTTATGCAGTTTAATTAATCATGTAATATTATATTATATTATATTATAAACTCATTTTTTTAATAATTACACGTCCAAAAGTGTTTTTCATCAAAATTAACCAATTATTTTTCATTTTGTTAAAATCAATTTTATAAAAATAACATTTACACACAGATCACATTATAACAAAATAAATTCCAACCAAATTCAATTTTCCAAACTCTAACAATAAGCCCTCAAGCCATATATATATATATACACACACACACAAGGCTTACTTCCATCTTGGCTATTTTGTTATGTTCCTCTTTAGCCCAACATGAGCCCATCTCATTTCATGACCAAATTTTTTAAGCTGCTCTATTTAGTCTAGGATATTTAATGGAAGGAAAAAAAATTAATGTTCACATTAAAATAAAGTAAAAATATTAAAAACCGTGTTGCATATACATAAACATACACATACATATATCATACTTACATTTTTTGTCAATTAACTGAATCTACTCATCTCTTGTAATATTTATACTTACACACCTTCAACCTTTGTCATCTGTGTGATATGGAGTACAAGTCACTAGTTAATAGAACTTGATAGTTGATTATTAGACACTCCCATGAGATGTAGTTGGCTCACTATGCCATTTATCAGTAACAGCTTTAGGTGAAGACAGTGACTTTGAACTTTTCAGCAATCCAGTCTCGACACAGTCCGGCGACGGTGGTGACGGTGGGCGAATAGGACCGCTATGTAGTATACTGACAGCACGATGACTGTCCACTTCTTCAAGATGATCAAACTCCTTATTCCCACACTCAATTCTCTTCAAAATCTCCAAAACCTCATCCATGGAAGGTCTCAATTCCTTGTCCCTCTGTAAACATTGAAAAGCCAACTCTGCCACTGAAACTATCATCCTCCTCACATCTTTGTCTGACTCAAAACCAAGAGAAGGATCCACCAACTCACCAAATGCACTTTTCTGAATCTTATTTATAGCTAGATTTGCTAGATTAATCTCATCTCTAGGTCTGCTCATATCAACTGCAGGCATAGATGATATCAACTCGATAAGCACAACCCCAAAGCTATACACATCACTTTTACTTGTAAGCTGGTAACATTGGTGATAGTCCGGGTCCACATAACCTGGCGTCCCTTGTGGGGCAGTGGAAACATGAGTAACATCATCAGGAAACAACCTTGAAAGCCCAAAATCTGCAACCTTAACTGAGAAATTGTTGTCAAGAAGGATGTTGTTGGTTTTGACATCCCGGTGAACAGTATCGGAGGCATGGAGGAAGGCCAACGCAGTTGCAGTTTCTATGGCAATTTGGATTCTTACAGGCCATGGTAGTAAACCAGAATTAGCTAATTCACCATGGAGATGACAAGAAACTGTCTTGTTTGGAATGTATTCATACACGAGGAGGAGTTCACGGCTATGACATGATGTGCAACCATAAAGAGACACAAGGTTTCCATGGCGCAAGCGAGTTAGTGTCTCAATTTCATTCATGAACTGTTCTACTCTCCGGTAGTTGTGGTCATATAGGCGCTTGACTGCAACTTCACGTCCATCTTGGAGTTTTCCTGGTTATTTAAAGTCAAAGCACAAGTTATGAACAAGATGTCAGATGTTTATAAAAGGACCTAATCATGTATATATCATTTATTCTATTGCATCTTTGCCTTGGGAGCTGAACAGGCATATTGATTTAGTGGGCATAAAAAAGACCCAACTTGAAGTACTAGCAGTACCCTCAACTATTACAAATAATATATCAGATGTATATTTAAATATCCCAATGCCTTGTAGCCAATATCTTAGTAGAACTTGTCCTTCCCTAAAGAAGACAAGCTACAACAATAACAAAGCCTTATCCCATCAGGTGGGGTCGGCTATATAGATCACACGCAAATGAAGACAAGCTAAGGAAGAAAATCGCAGGTGAATTACCGTAGTAAACAGACCCAAAGCCTCCATTTCCCAATTCTCTTGAATGATCGAAGTTATTTGTTGCTTTCTCAAGCTCCTTGTAAGAGAAGAGGGGTACCCCCAAGTAGGTTCTGCCCCTTTCTGGGTCTGCATTGGAGTAGGGATCAACTGAATTATTGCTTGTCAATTGCAACTGGACGTCTGAAGATGAATCTTTTCGTTTGTAATGCCACACTAGTAGCCACCAAGTTATCAAAATGCCTAGAAGGCCAATAAATAAACCTGCAAGTGTGGAGTTCCCACTTATGATAATATTTAAATTGGGAGTCAACAATGAAAGAAATCGATGAAGAAAATCTTGGAACTTTGTCAGCTGAGTTGTTTTAAGTTGTTTAGTTGAGAGTGTGTATCTCATTAACCGGAGGAATGATTGACCAACTCTCTTATAGTTCTAATTGAACATCTTTTGGAAAAAAGGGAGAGAATAAAACAAAGTTATTACAACCAAGAGAAAAACATATACTAATCAGAAAACAACTAACAAAATTGATATAAAACAGTAGTATAAGACAACATTGTGTATTACCTAGCCCAAGTCCCACTGCCAGCTTCCAAATTTTACTCCTATCACGTGCAGCTGCAATCAAAAGAAGACATATTTAGAAGTAAAAACTATATCAACCACAAATTATATGACAACATAGTTGAGAGCCAAAAATTTTAAGACGCGATTGGGAGTTAGGCGAGGCTGGTAAGGAAAGAAGTCCAAATAATTAGTGAAGAGCAGACGAGGTTACAAAGAAACATCAGCTTTTGTCACACTAAGGAATATGAAATATATCATGAAATTAGCAAGAAACATCAACTTTTGCCAAAGATTACAAAGAAAATCACTTAAAATTCGAAGCAAGAAGTACATACTAGTAAATAGAGACGCAACTCGGTACACAATCATGTCAAGGACAATATTAAATCATCCACAACAATCTCACTTGTCCTCAAAATTATTAGGTCACATAAGAGCCTTGAAAAACATATAGAACTCATCACTTGGAAAGAATATACACAAAGGTTGTTTTTGAAGTGTACCTCCGACGCAGCAGAAGTTCTTGTTTCTGTCAAGTTGACACTGGCCTCTGCTGTTGTGACACTTATCACAAGCATCAGATGATCGTACATCCAGAGTCATTTGAGCAGATAAGAACGACAGAAGGTCTGTGCTATCAGGAAGATCCTTTTTTGGAAGCACAAGAGTTGAACATGATGAGAAATGACTTTTTTGGTCAGGTTGAAGATCACGGAGTTGGCTGTAATGATAGATATCGAAGTTTGTACAAGGATGTTTAATAAAACCAGTGGGGGTGCTGACTTTGAGATTGTGGTGGCATTTAAACAGGGTTATGTTGTATGTAATATCAAAAGAAATCAAAGGAGAGTGTGCAGGGATTGAGATATTGTTGTTGAAGGCATCACAAGAACCTTTGGATTGCAAACGATTGTGCAGATCTTGGTCAAAAACCGTAATCACGTTTTGCTGAGGATAGACACCGTTAAGCTCCAAGAATGGTTTTCCATTCTTCTCTAGTCCAATCATTGTCTTTAAGAGTGGATTTGAATCATCACAATTATGAATCACCATTAAGCCACAGTCCGGCAATTCTGGCTTGGTGAAAGGGAACTGGAGGCTCCCAAGTCCTCTGCAATTAAAAGATCTTGGACATTTAACATGCCTCGCATTTCCATAACTGACTGTAAGAAGTAAAAGGTGAGAAATCAAGAGGAAACGAAACCCAAAAACCATAGCCATGATTGATAATTCTCTACTATTTGAGCAAAACAATAAAGGCCTCCAACAAGAGCCTCATTTAATAACTAAGTTCATATTATGTTTCCACCTTCTTCCCAGTATATAATCCACAGTTCCTACTTGAACTGCTTGATGGCGCAGGTTGACTTGGTAAATGAGAAAAAGACGAGAATAGAATTCCAGGTGGAGTAGGCAACAGGGCTTTGTTGAAAGTCATGTTGATCATTCCAACAAAGAAAACAAGATAAACTTTCCAGGTTGGCCCATTGAATACGGGGCCCTTCAAAAATCTCACATTTTCAAAGCAGATATTAAAAACAATCAGAGTCAAAATGTAACACTTTCTTTTCTTTACTTTTATATGTATGTTTGACAAACCACAAAATTCATGACTTCAGAAGTTTTTTTTCATAAGTTCTTTTTCGTAAGTCGAAATAAAATTCGACTCACATACTAATCTTGTAGATCGTAAAAGTTAATATAAACATGGACGGCTTTATCTAACCGGCCAATGGATGACAAAGATATTGCCTTTGGAAGTGGAACTACAAGACTCAGTGCGTCTGGTATAGAAACTGAAAGTAAACTACTGAAAATTGTGATAAAAATGAAAATCCAACCTATCAAATTATATGAAGCAGCAATAAAGCCAAATCCTCTAGTATCATCGCATGGCTTGATAGTATAACTGTAGCCCTCGAAATTTGGAGATTATGAGGAGCTGTCACCAAAATTTTTGAAAAAGGATAATTTTGGAAACCTTTTTTTGAAAGTGAAACTAATCTACAAAAGCCATTTAGAATTCGGGAGTCGATTGTATATGGGGAAGGTATTAGGCACCCCACAACACCCATTTATAAGAATGGTTACCCTAAGTTAATTATTTAAAAATATTATGGTCTTTAATCTTATGATAATTACCCAAATAAAAAAGAAAATATTAACAAAAATAAATGAAATGAAAAAAAAAAAAAAAAAAGATGAACATTTATTTACAAAAAGAAAAAAAGGAAAAATATATATATTTACAAAGTTGGACTTGACCTAGGAAGAGAGCCTAAGGCCTACGTACTCTTTAGAGGGATCAAAACTTCAGGGGTAGAAAAACATGTCACTTTATTTGTGTATTTTAGAAAAAATGTTTATTTAATTTATTTGAGAAAAATATTTTTTTGTTTAGTTTGTGTTTTTTATTTATGAAAGAAATTTCTTTATTTTTTCATGAAAGAGAGTTTTTTCATTTTATTTTCATTTATAAAAATGTGCTAAAATATTTTTTTTTTCTTTTTTTGAAAGAGAACCTAAGAAAGAGATAAAGAAAAAAGAAGAAGAAATAATACAAGTTAAAAGAAAAGGAAGCTAAAATTGAGAAAACTTATGCATACATTTTATCCTTACAAACATTCATCCTCACACTTATTAGCTACTTGATTCATCATTTTGAGCAGCTCCAACATATATAAAAAGCCATGGGGATTCACGCACACATGAGGTAAGCATAAAGATGAGAATGAAATCATGAAAGCACGGTGAGCCAAAATGTGGAGCAGTAAAATGGATGAAGGCGCGAATATATATTCATCAAGCAATGCAAATATTCAATAGTCATCAAATGCAAACAAGACACCTCAAGAAGTACATGTGGCCTATAAGCATAACTTTAGTCAACAAGCCATTATTTTAGAAAATGAATGATTCTGGGTGAAAAGAGGATAGAGGAAGGAATAAAATAATACTTTCTCCGGTTCTAATTATAGGACATATTTACTTAACTTTAAAAAAATTAAGAATAATAGTTAAATTAGTTAATCATATTTATTTTCCTAAAGTGTCCTTATTTAAAATTTAGAATTTAAAAAAACAGTAAAATTGAGGTGTATGTGGCATTAATGAGTTGCAAGCATTACTCATTTTATATAATACATAGGTGTATTCTTAAACTATTATTGTGTTTAATTATTATTGAAAAAGTATTAATAGGAGGTATTTTGGGAATAAATTGATAAAAATTAGAATTTTGTCCTATAATTATGACCAAGATCAACTCCCAAATATTATCCTATAATTAGGACCGGATGGAGTATATATAAGCAATGAGCAACAAGAGATAATATATTTGTGTAGATTTGTCCAATATTTCAGTAAGAATGCCTCCATCTCTATGTAGAGATGTTCAATGACTTGGTAAAGAATCTCCTTCTAAACAAAAATGAAATGGCTCTCTCAATAGCTACCCTTCCTCATGAGAATTATGTATGAGCAATGAAATCAGAAAATAAAATTAACTCTTTATCTTGCCTTCCTCTTTCTCCCAAAATTTTTTTCTATGTCTTGCTTCAACTTTTACTCCCCTATTTATAGTTTTAAGGTAGGGTTTTCTTCATAAATACTTCTTCTTTTTTGAATTTTCATTTCTTATTTTTGTTTTGTATTTTCTATTAATAAAACTTCCTAGCTTGGCCTAATCACCATAAATGAAGATTTTTTTTATTAATTTTATTTTTTAATTAATTTTTTTTTATTTTTCCCACAATTAATTTCCTAATTTAAACCTATCAACATTAATGAGAATTTTTTTTATTTTTTATTTTCGTTTTTCTAATTTATTTTCTTATATTTTCCCTACAAACAACTTCCTAATTTAAACATGTGAATGGGAGATATTTTTTTAATATTATTTTTTTGTTTTCTTTTAATGAATGACAATGTCAATTCGGATATCAATCATCATCAATAAGAGGATTTTTTTTAAAATTTTTGTTTTTATTTTTTAAATAATGATTGCCGATTTGGACACGGGTCACAATCAGTGGGAGGATTTTTTTTATTTTCTTTTTTTATGTATTTTTAATTTTCCTTTTAATGATGATTGCCAATTTAAATACCATTCACCATCAATGAAAGGAATTTCTTTTATTTTTATTTCTTTATTGGTTTTTTAATTTTTAAGTAAGGCCCGGACAAAATAGGGTATTCAAAATGACGATCTTCTAATTAGGGTTTAGGGTTTAGGTGATGAAAATTCTAGTTGTGAGAGGGCTCACACAGTAATTTCCGTTGAGTTGGAATGGGTCAAAGAGAAAACGCGTGGGAAGGTGCACTAATATGACTATGGCAAGAGTCGTAAAATTGAAGACTGTGATGTTTCAAAATTTTGCAACTCAGCCATAATTTCAAACACCTTGCGTACGCCAGCTTAATAATGCGAAAATGACAACAGCAGAAACTGCTGACGAATAGGGTTCAGCAAATTCCAAAGGGTTTGAAAAGATGAACAGTGGTTGTGAAAGTAGGGGAAAAAGTAAAAATTAAAGCAGTAAAAACAATAGATCGAAGTGAGAGGGACGTACATTTTCAGTAGTCTTCTTCTTCCTCGATTGATCTGGCGGCAGAAAACGTAGTCAATCCCATCAACAACATTGTGGAGGGGAAGCACCATGAAGCAGTGGCGAAGAAGGTGGAGGAGTTGGAGGTAGACCATGACAACCTCTGGGATGAAATGGACACAGATAAGCAATCAGATGACACATACTCATCCACTACTTGCCCATCATCTTCTGTGTCTATGCCTATCTCCAAGCTTGAACCTTTTTAGTACTTCCTTCTATCCTAATTATAAGATAAAGTTGACTTTTTTAGAGAAATTAAGGAAGCTAATTAAATTACTTTAGAGTTTTTGTATTTTTATTTTTTTCTCCAAACTAATTAATTTGACTATTAAACTAATATATAATGTAATGATACTAAAAATATAAACATTCTAAAGTAATTTAATTGGCTTCCTTAATTTCTCCAAAAAAATCAACTTTATCTTATAATTAGAACCGGAAGGAATAATTTTTAACTTGATTTAGAGCCCGTTATATCTTTCTTATTTATAGGCAATTTTGAAGAAGATTTAATGTTCTCATCAATACTAAACATAAAACAGAGTTAATTTTTTTTAGATTAAGGAAATTAAATAAGTTATTTAATCATCTCATATGTTCTATATACTTAGATTATATATATCAGTTTATAAGTTAGACAAAACGGTTTGAAGAAAAAATAATAAATATAAATATTTTAAAATAATTTAAGTTATTTTTTTAATATATCTAAAAAAGTCAATTCCAACTTATAATTAGAACTTAGGACTTCATCTTATTGTTAGGACTTAGGAGCACAGGGAGCATCTCCTTAAGCTTGAACATTTATAGTAGTTTTTAATTTGCCTAAATCCCACTGAATCTTTCATATCTATCCAATTTTACAGAAGTTGATTGCTTTTTCAAATTTGACTTAAATATGCTTTCAATTTCGAATCAGATAACGATTGGCTGTTTCGTAAAGGGATGGAGATGAGGTTGACAGAGACCTGATTAACGTAGATGACACGAGAAGGACTGATATCTAACATCACTAATGTGAGTTTATGTTTGAAAATAGCGGACTATATTTTTCCCAGCCAAAAGTTTAGTGCCAAATAATGTGTGCAATATATATATAAATATATATATATTGATGAAATGTCAAGCTAGCATCATTTTCTCCTCAAATTGCACTGGGTTCATTGTCGTCTCTGCAACTTTCTCTTTTGGAGCTGACGTGGAATCAATTTTATTACTCACTCTTGCCACATAGGATGACTCATGATGAGTTGTACATGGAAGGATAATAATATAAAAAGTGGGGAAAAAAAAAACATAAGGGATTGAATCACGGATAAGTTAAAAGTTCTGAGTCGTCCCGAGTCTAGATAAGAGAATGAGTAAAAGTGTGTTTGGATTAACTTTTGGAGAATAGATTATGAGGAGAATAGATTCTGGAGAAAAAGTGGAGAATAGCTTTTGAAGAATAGATTTTGAGCAGAATAGCTTCTGGAGAATAGATTATGAGTAGAATAATGATTTAGGAAAATTGTGAAAAAATCCCACATTGCCAACTTATTTGCCAAATGGGACCTTCATGTGCAGATTAACTAATTTTTCTAATATAATCAAATTAGATAAATAGGTTTTATAAGATAAAAGGGAGTATTAAAATTTTAAAATTCTTTAAAAAAAAAAAAAGGGATTAAAGAAAAATCGGGTAAATTCAAAAAAAAAAAATAGAAGAGAGAGTGTGTGGTGTGGGGCCCACATTAATAAAAAGGACCAATTAGACTGAGATGGTGGGGTCCACATATGGAAAAAAGCAAAAAAAATTAGATTTTCTCAAAACCATGGTTTTGAGATTCAAACCATGGTTTGAGCTCAAAACCTGGATTTGGGAAAATTTGGGGTGTTTGGATGATTTTTCTTAAAACCAAGATTTTCCCCCAAAATAGCTTTGTTAAATTGAATCCAAACCAAGTCTAAGTCAGTCAAAAGTTAAAAGAGAAAAAAATTAATTTTCCTTAATCTTCCCTTATTTTTTTATGGGCTAAAGAGTTATTTTTTATTATTAATCTTGTTGAATTGCGATTGCTAAACCACTAGAGAAAGAATAAAATAGACGAATTCATTTGATAAAATCTCAATGAATTTTTGCACGACAAATTCATCAGTTAGTCACATCCCAAAAATTGATAAAAATGCCCTTTACATGATATTACAATTCGCCGAATAAAATCACCACACATAAATCATATCTCACTCAACTACCATCATTACAACTAACCAAGGATGGTGATGATTTAAAAATACAATATTTGAGGGGAAAATCAAAGGTTGGATCATATAATGGTTTTTTTTTTTTTTTTGGCCAAAGATCGTGTGCTGTTAACATGCAACAATTTACATGCTTGATGTATTCGGTTGCTCGGATATCTGATAATAGAACCCAAAAAAGACCCCTGACACTAGGGGCTCAAAAAATTATCAAGAAAAAAAAGGTTCTATAGGGAGAGCCTAACATGAACGCTTGCTCAAGAACTAACGTTGGGCGTTGTAGATTGGCTTACCCATTTATCAGCAACACTAATAGGAGAACGAGGTGGTGGATTTGTATTCTTCAACAACCCAACCTCATCCCAATTGGGTGATTCCGGGGGCAACCGTGGGGTCTCCTGTACCCGATCCCTCCCACTGCCACTTTGAATCCTCTCCAATGTCTCCAAAACTTCCTCCATGGAAGGTCTCAATTCCTTATTAGTCTGTAGACACTGAAACGCCAACTGAGCCACTAAAATCACCGTCCTCTTCACTTCCCCGCCACTCTCAAACCCAAGAGAAGGATCCACCAGCTCGCTCAACTCGCTCCTCTGAATCTTCCTCACCGCTAAGCTCGACAAGTTAATGGAGTCCGAGTCCCGGCTCATGTCAACAGCTGCCATCGATGTTATGAGCTCGATAAGCACAACTCCAAAACTATAAACATCACTTTTGCTAGTGAGCTGGTAGCAATGGTGATATTCGGGGTCGAGATAACCCGGTGTCCCTTGAGGAGCTGTGGAAACATGGGTGACATCAGTGGGGAAAAACCTTGAGAGTCCGAAATCCGCAACCTTAACGTTGAAGCCTTCATCAAGGAGGATGTTGTTGGTTTTGATGTCACGGTGGATGATGTCAGAAGCATGGAGGTAGACCAACGCTCTTGCCGTTTGGATGGCGATCTTCATGCGGGTGGACCATGGTAGGACGGTGGGCCTTTTGGGATCTCTGTGAAGGTGGAGGTGATGAGCGACGGTGCCGTTTGGGATGAATTCGTAGACGAGGAGGAGTTCACGGCTGTGGCGGGAGGTGCAGCCATAGAGGGAGACAAGGTTTTTGTGGTGTAAGCGAGTTAGGATCCTCACTTCGTTCATGAAGTGTTCTACTTGTTTGTGGTTTTGCTCATATAAGCGTTTGACTGCAACCTCTCGTCCGTCTTCTAGTTTGCCTAATTGAAAATACATAAATAATTAGTTAATCCCACACAAGACCAGGTTTCTATGCCCACCCATTCTACACACACACACACACACACACACTTCCCCTGACCTTATTATATAAACATTAACTATGCAAGAGAATACAATACAAATCTGAAAAGATTCTATTTAAACATGCGTAAAATAAAAAATTTAGATAGAATTAATGACTTAACCATATCTCCTTTGTTTCGATTTAAAGGTGCCTTATAATCAGAGTCCGAGGGAGCATTTTACTTGGGTCAAATTCACAAAGTAAATTTCTAACATCAAAATTGCCACTCTTGTCCTTAACATAAGAGACGTTTTAGAAGTTTGGTATGGTACTAAATATAAGCCACTCAACAAAAAGTGAACAATATTAAATTCTTCTTTCCCACAAATGTCCTTATTAATTGTATTGTAGAGAGATTAAACAAGAAAGAAATTAAGAGTAATTAAGATACAATGATTTTAATTGGAGGGTAATTGTTATGTAAATAATAATAGTATATGAGAGTTAGTTAAGTTAATCAATTGAGATGGTATAAACTGTTTTCAAGTTAACTTATTTTTCTTAATTATGGTGTAGTTAGGATGTCTTGTACTAAAGACAAGAGTGGTATACATTCACAATCACCTACTCCTCCGGTCCTTAATATAAGAGATATATGGGAAGTTGATCTTGATCCTAAATATAAAATATAATTTACATATTTATCAATTTTTCCCTAATTTACCCCCATTGATGATCCCTCAACCATAATCAAGGAGGAGAGGAAAGGAGGGAATTAAAGAAGATGATGACTAGGATATTTTAAAAAATACATGTCATGTTAACTAACTTAACTAACTTCCTTGATCTAATCAAACTAGATAAATATGTCTTACATTAAAGATAGAAAGAAGAATAAAAAAATAGATAAAAACCCATGTTAGACTCAAATAATCAAATTATATCTGTATTGGGGTTGGGCCCACCATAAAGAAGAATGAATGAGAGGGAGGGTTACCGTAATAAACAGCGCCAAAGCCTCCATCTCCAAGTTCAGTGGAAGGGTCAAAATTGTTGGTGGCTGCTTCAAGCTGGGCGTAGGAGAAAACAGGGATTCCAAAGTACACATTGCTACCCTCCATGTTGGAATGACCACCATTTCTGTTTATTGAATCTGAATCTCCATATCTTCTTCTCCTCCACCACCACACAATCATCCCCATTGTTATCATCCATGGCACTCCAATCCCTAAACCTGTATTGTATCAATACACCCACCTCCAATCAAACTTGTATTCGTGTCATTTGACCAATTTGACTCTTCCATTTTCTTCATACCAAACTTGACCTTAAAGTAATCGAAAGGAAATTACAAGTTAGGAAGTGAAGGAACATTACCTAATCCCAGTCCCAGTTTCAAAGCCCGTTTGCCTGCACATGAAGTTAAATGAAGCCATTAAAATGGACTGTTCATAAATCAAAAAGATCAGCCACCCTATACATATTATTCTTATGCCTACAACCTTCAAACTGCCATCATAACAATATTAAATCAAATTCAATATATATATGTACACTCAATATAAAATATGAAATTTATGCAACTTGCTTTTTTATTTTGGACATTTTGCAGTTTGAGTTCTTATACTAATCATAGGCAACGGTTTTGGACGGTGCTAATTTTTTTTAAAAATCATTTGAATGCAACAAAAAAGAAATTAAAATATGGATCTTGCCAACCAGTGCCGCTAGAACATGAATAGATAGATTGTCTGAAGTGAGAAATATAATCTCATGTTCACTCTACGCTAGGGGGACAATACATGAATTTTCACTCACTAGTTACAAAAAAAAAAACAAAAAAAAAAAAATCTACTAGTTTTATATCAAATACAGCATTATTTTAATGAAACACTCCGCTATTGGCAAGAAGTACCAACAAGCTAAGAAACGCCTTTTCAAATGGCAAAACATCCCATTATATAAAAACATCATTTAGATTCTTTTCTTTTTGGATTCTCTAACTTTATATATTTTTGTTGTATATCAATTATCAAGCATTAAAAAACCCTCGTCGGTAGCTCTCTCCCCTGGGGCACCACCAAAGGTGGCGTGACCTGTCGGGCCTATTCGATTGGGGGCGCCAGGACTAGTCGGTTGTCGGGGGCCCATGCTGGTAAATCCGGCGTTGGCCTTCAGGTTAACGCCGGATACCTGGATGTTGGGTGCACCGAAGGCTTAGATGGTCCATTGCATTCATCAAAAAAAAAAAAAATATGGATAAAATATACCAGCACCCCCTCTATTTTTATCTTAATTGTAGAGACATCCCTCGTATTTTCAAAGTTTTTTTTTTTTTTTTGGCTAAAATGAAACATCGGCTAGTATCCAACAGAAAGTTCAACGTACAACAAGAAAAGCAAATAACAAACCAAACAATACATACAAAAAAGATAAAAAAAGTAAAACTAGAGGGTAAAGCACCTAGGCAACAAGACTCAACTA
This sequence comes from Inga laurina, assembly GCA_963855925.1. Taxonomy (NCBI): domain Eukaryota; kingdom Viridiplantae; phylum Streptophyta; class Magnoliopsida; order Fabales; family Fabaceae; genus Inga; species Inga laurina. The sequence continues at coordinate 8,489,227 of OY979712.1, read as the reverse complement.
TTTCTTAGAGTCTATTTCCATCCAACCAACTATTGCATGGTTTTTTTTTTTTTTATTACAAGCATGCTAGTTTGATAAACAAATTTTAGGAAAGCGGTTAGTTAAATAAACAAATTTTAGGAAAGAGGTTAGTTTTCTTTTTTTTGTACAAGCATGCTAGTTAAATAAAGTTTTTATCACATTTTAATTTTTTCAGTTTTGTAAACATATTAGTAATTTTAAATATTTTAACACAATTTTAATCAATAAAATTAAATATTTTAGAATCTTTAACAGAATATTCTTAACGATGTTGAAAAATATATTAAAAATGTAGGTTTTATAAGCAGAGAGTAGTTCTTCATAATTTCGAGAAACATAAAGGAAGGTCATCGTATTTTATTTTAAAAATACATGGATTTTATGCATATGCCTACCAATAGTTTTTTATTATTCTCTCAGAAATCAACAATTGAACAATGGTATAATCTCTCAGAAATCAACAATTGACTGCTCTTTATTTGGTTTGAAAGAGTCAAAAGATCAAACCAGCATGTATTTTAGTTAATTATCCAATTGATTATACAAATATATAACACACATCTTTTGTTGTCACAACGTCAAGATATAACTGTTTAAATATTGACAATGAACACTTGATTAATTAACAATATGAGTAAATTGATAATTATAAGTAGGATTTGAAAGATCACGCACAAGACGTCACCTAACAGCTAAACATGAGTGGGAGTATCATTAAAATAATTTAGGCTAATATTATTCCAATAGTCAATCATTGATCTTAATCTAAACAATTTGACACATATCAAACACGATGAATTGAGATTTCAAACCTTGTGCTCTTAAACGTTAATGCAAGACCAGTTTATCACAACTATTTACAGAGTAAATTCCATGTTAATCTTTTCGTTTCCTAGCTTTTTTCATCGATTGAAAATTCGAAATATAATTAGACGTGTGAAAAATTAAGGCTGCGTTTAAAAACAACTGCAGGTCAAACCATTCAATTTTCAAACAATTCAAGCACGCAAGAATTTCTCACCACCGTCACTGTGCTTGATTGGCACAATGAATATTTTTCAACTGCATGCATGTTTCTTACACATAACTGATGTTTAAAAACCAAAAATAAAAAATATAATAATTAAAAAAAAAAACCACCATTTCATCACTATCGTCATTAGCCAACATCATAATTTAAAAAAAAAAACACACACACAATCATTTCATCATTATCGTCTAAGTTCCTATTATAAGTCACTTTTTAGAAAGAATATCAAATGTGTGGTCCTTATTTTGAGTCACCAAGCGGCAAGTGGGGTATTAATAACATTTTTCCAAAATTTTCCTTATTTAAACTTTGATGCAACTTTCATTTTTCCTTCTCAAGATGTAATTCATGCTCTTAAATAATGGTAAATTATAATCACCAATTCGACCAATCCAACTGAGTTTGAAGCAGAGTTGAACCAATTCTCCCTTATGCCTAGACTAAACCCTGAACTGATTTCAGGTTCAACAAGTCGAACCAACTGTCAAGTCTAGAAGATTTTAAATAAATCCCATTTCCCATTTAATCCTTGTCACATCAGTGATGGGCTAAATAAAGGCCTTAAGCTATGTGGCCTAAAGGCACCAAGTTTCTTTGCTTGTGGGGGGTCCTAATGTTAATTGCACTCTATTCAACTTGCCTGATACTATTAATAGCTTTGTAGCCTAGAGGCATGAATTTCTCTCTATAAGTGAATGGTTACGGACTTCATCCTATTTATAATCTCATACCATAAGTACCTGCCCCCTAATTCGAAAAAAAATAAAAAAGGGATCAAAGTGCTTAAATAACCTTCAACTTTTCTCAAAAATGCAAGGGTAATCATGAACTATTTTTTGGAGTAAAAGTAACCACAAAAACTAAAAAAGAGTGCAAAACCGTTAACACCGTCCGTTAATTGTTTGGGTTGCTTGTACCAGGCTTGCGTCCTACTTGGAATTTAAATATCAAATAATGGCCACCCCATCATCTCCTTCATCTCTTCAACGCCGTTCAACAATTCAATCCTAACCCTCGCACAAAAGCATCAAAAAGGGGATGGAGGGGAAACCATTCAGTCGCTGCTCTCGCGCAAGCCGCGAGCGATCACAATCTCACATCTGCAAAACAGATCCATCTCCAGCAAGCTTGAAGCTCGATTTTTGAGCTTCTTTCTTTCTCCACTGATCAATCTTCGTTGTTAAGCAAGGATGCACCGATGGCGAGGGTAGCAGAGACATGATTGACATTGTCATCTCTGCACTGAACCCACCACCGTATATGTAAATCCGCCACTGTCCACTTGCATTTTCTTGTTGCTGCTGTAATTTGAGGCAGAAGATCTAATTTTGGATGGAAGATTTTACCCCTTAATTTCTATTTTTCTGGAAAATTTTTCTAATTTTGGTATTATTTTTGCCAATGATGACATTGAAGTTGAACACAATTGTTCATCGGCTATCATGCTTAGCTTGTTTTGCCTTTCGTTGCCCTACCTCTAGGGCCTGTTTGGTATGTTGGAATTGATTTTGATGGAAATGGAAATGGATATGGATATGGAAATGGATATGGAGATGGAAATAAGATTTAAAAGTATGTTTGGTATGTCATGGAAATGAGACTTTATTTTTACATCAAAAGTCCAAAATGCCCTCCTTTTTTTTTAAAAAATTCTTAAGCACATCAACCCTTCTTCATCTTAACCAAAACGGGCCCCACGTGGAGATTTCTGAATCTTCATCTTCAGACTTCACGCAGGAATGAGCCAAAAAAGCAAAGGACCCACGCATGAACCCATCTTCATCACCACATCAACCCACCATCTCCACTCAGAATCTCCAACTCAAGCTTGCATCCGTCGACCCCCTCCATCTGCACCACGCCATCGCAAGTGGAGTGAGAAGCTTACCGGCGGAGGGACTCGAAGAAGGAGTTCAGATCTGGTGCCTCCGTCGAAGGGGATGAAGAAGGAGTAGATCTGGCGGCCACCGTCGTCGTTCGCCTGAATCAGTGGAGGTATTGTCATTGCCGGCGGCGGGGTGAGACGTCGTGAGCGTGGTGAGTCCAAGTGGTTGGCCGGTCGAGCATAGTGACTGAGAAGGGAGGGGTCGAGCATGGTGACTGAGAGGGATGGAGGGTAATGCGGGAAATGAGAACATGGAATTACAAATCAAAGCTTTTTTGGTGGAACCCATTTTGATGGAATTGAGCAAATTGAATTCCACATGGAAATGGAATTGAGGCTTAATTCCATCATACCAAACAAGCATCTTCATGGAATTGAGACCCAATTCCATTTCCATCCTCCCCAATTCCATCATACTAAACGTACCCCTAGTTTACTCAAAAAGCAAAAAAATGGTCACGAATGTGGTGCAGTGAGCGGAGGAAGGTACTCCTTCGATATAGGGTTTCGAAAATGAGGTTGTTGATATTAGATGAATGATAATAATAATAATGAGAGTTCCGTTTTTAAAATAATACATTCCTTTTTTAATATAATACATTCCTTTTTTTCACCTGTTTTATTTCCAAGTAAGCTGTCATTAGTGAAGGGTGCCACATAAACTGCACTAAAACAAGTCAACATCCATGTCACCAGATTTTGTCAAACTTTGCCTCACAAACGATCAACGTTCATTGGTTTAACGGTTTTGCACTCTTTTCTAGAGTTCATAGTTACTTTTGCTTCAAAAAATAGTTAATGGTTACTTTTACATTCTAAGAGTGTGTTTGGTTTGAGGGGAGGGGAGGGGGCAAAATTACAATATTAGATAAAAGAAACCTAAAATTCACCCCCTTACAGAGTTCTCAAAACCGGGCCGGACCGGGCAGCCCGACCCAGAAACCGCCGAACCGGGCATTAGACCAGTCCAGTTCGGTGACCTGGTCCGGTCTGAGTTTTTTATTTTTTATTTTTTTAAAAAATCAATTTTTTAAAATTTTTTCTTTAGAATTTCATATTAATAATCCTAAAATCTTCCATTTATCACCGGTTCAGTCCCGGTTTAATACCGATTTGACTCCGGTCTAACCCACTGACCCTTAACCCAGTACCCCGACCGGTTCAGTGACCGGTCCGGGTTTGATTACCTTGCCCTCTCATTTTTTTAAATTTTGGGTTCCCGCCCAAAATTAACTCTCTCATTCCTTTTAAATTTTAGGTTTCTGCTCAAAATTTAAATATCTTCAACCCAAAAAGATAATTTAACCCCCTCCCCTCAAACTAAACACACCCTAAAGAAAAGTTAAAGATTATTTAAGCAATTTAACAACAACAAAAAATCTCTATCTGTGGATTGTTGGTGTTTGGTTGAATTCCAACATCTATTGGGAAAAGAAGGCATAATGCTTTTTCATCACAGCAGTAGTTCAAGAGTGAATCTGTATGTTATGATTGAGCAAAGAAATTATCAAGGTATTAAAACCCAGACCGGGTATTGAACCGGTCGGGGTACTGGGTTAAGGGTCAGTGGGTCAAACCGGGGCCAAACCGGAGCTAAACCGGGACCAAACCGGTGAGTAATTGAAAATTTTAGACTTATAGTATGAAATTCTAAAGGAAAAAGTTTAAAAAAAAAAAAATTAAATTGGGACCCGGACCGAACCGGTCTAGTGACCGGTTCGGCGGGTTCCGGGCCGGACCGGCCGGTCCAATCCGGATCCTTGAACAATGGAAATTATGTTTAAAACCACCTTTTAATGTAAGGTTAAAAACAGAACCTTTTAAATCTTGCAAGCAGAATCATCTAAGACTTATTTAGTATGAGGGGAGGGGAGGGAAGAGAAAATTTTTTCAAGTTGAATTTTAAAAAATTAGCGAAATGGGGTAAAAATTTTTAATTAATTTTTTTTACTCTTTTATCTTATATACTCTATTTATTAAAATTTTATTATCCCACTTATTTAATCTTTTAAAATTCAACTCATAAAAGTTTCCAAACACTCTAAATCCCTCACACCAAACAGACCCCTAGTGACAGGACTGATAATCGAAAACAACACGCAGAATCATCTAGTGACAGGACTGATAATCGAAAGCAACACTACATCTTGTGAGGTTAAAGGCTATTCATCAACTAAATGCAGCTTTGAGCATTGAAGACACAGAAATGGCAGTGAAGGAAGATACAGAGAAAGAAAGAGACAAACCAGAATGACATCTCACAAGATGGATGCGGTCGCGGCAAAAGCACCTGAAGCCAAATTCATGAGTGTGGACGAAGCCACACCTTCCTCCACTGCTTTGGCATCTGTCGCACTCACTCGCCGTCCAATTTCTTGGCTTCAACAAGAATCCTCTTACCAAAGCCTCTCTGATCCCTCCTTCCAAGTTCTCCACCACCGTCGTCATCAGCCTACCAACGCAATTATCATTCGCATACTTCAACTTCTTCGCTTCATCGTCCACCGTCATACCCAACACCGACTTTGTTCGGTTCCCTTCATAACACCCCCATACGTTCTCTTTAATCTCCTCCGGCAACGACGGTAATTCACAATCGAAGAACAGTCGCACCGCCTTCTGGTTCGGAGCTAGAGTATACCAGTAATCGAGAGTGAGGTTGTTGGAGGGAGAGAGACAATCGGGGGAATTGAATATCGGAAAGCTAGGGTTGGAGACTCGAAGAGATTGATTGTCGTAGAAAATTTCATCGACGATGTAGAGAGTATTGGAGAGATTGAGCAGTGGGAAGCCATTAGAAGCACAGAGAAGGCCGAAAAGAGGGAATCCGCAGGAGGGGTCTTGCTTATCTTGGATATAGAAGGGATAGGTTATGATTGGGCCGTTTCCACAGGTTTTGGGCTCGCAAGCTTGGAAGTTCGGATTCACATCACAGAGGGTAGCTCTGATGAGAACCCACAAGACGAGGATGAAAAAGGGGGTGCCTGGGTTCATTTGGGAATTGGGGGTTTTGAGAGAGAAGAAAAGGGGCAAATAAGAAGAAGAAGAGGAAGAGAGATGAGTAGGGAATGATAAAGAAGAATGACTATTGGGGAGCATGGACATGGTGGCGGGAGGTTTGACCTGGGAATGGTCTGGGGGCTCTGACATCACAGCTTCGTGAGCAAAAGGGTTTGTGATGGGGTCGTCTTAACTGCCTCATAAGTTTCACCTTGTGAAAATAAATAAGAATCTGAAATGTTATTCAAAAAAGGTTAAGATTTGTTAAAAAATCTCAATTTTGCTATGATAACTTTTTTTTTTTGGAAGTGATTTTGTTTCAAAAGTTTTCAAGCCATAGCAACTTCAACACGGCCGTTATTTAAGTTAAATTTAATGGTTAGTTAATCATATATGATGAGATGGCAATCTACCTGACATCTACATTATATTTGTTTTGGGTTTAGGTTTCAAGTTGCTTCAAGAGTTTTTATTCAAGAGATGTGTTGCCCCGGAAGTTTTTAAATCGTAGCAGTTTCACCTTGGCTGTTATCTAAATTAATTTTACCCTTTAGTTAACCAAATATGTTTGTTTGACAAGTTCATATATCATCCACTTCTTTTTTTCTCCCCAAGTTAAATTAATAAATAAGGATTTTTTTTTTTTTGAAAAAATGCACCCAGTGCATCTGAATGATTGGAGAAAATCAAAGAAGCGAGCATGTTGTGTGATGAAGAGAAAATTAAAGAATTACGTATTTATCTCAAAGTCACTAAGGTACGACGATGGATGGTTACCAATGGCCTTATTCTTGGTTGTCTGGCTTATTATGTTTTGAATCCGATAATTGAATCTTTCTTTTTCATTACTCTCTAGCGAAAATAAGCTCCTCCTCCATCTGCGGCTTCTTCTTCAATGTCATTCACACCAACAACTTAGCATTTTTTTATTAATTAATAATCAAACTTAAACTTTATAATGGTCTAGGCGATATTGTTACAATTTGGAAACCTCCCAGGCAATATTAAACATAAAAAATTTTTTGGTGCAATATTGCTTATAAGTGAAAACTTTTATGGCAAATTTGTACCATGACAAAAATGGCATGGATGACACATAAACCTATCAACTCAACATATTTAGTCAACTAAGAGTTAAACTTAACTTGGATAATGATAAGGACAAAATTACTATTACCTTCGGTCCTAATTATAAGACAAAGTCGATTTTTTTGGAGAAATTAAGGAAGCTAAATGAGTTACTTAATCATATGATATGTTATATATCCTTAGATTATATATTAATTTATTAGTCAAACTAATTAGTTTGAAGAAAAAAAATATAAATATAAATATTCTAAAGTAATATAATTAGCTTCTTTAATTTCTCTAAAAAAAGTCAACATTATCTTATAATTAGAACTGAAGGGAGTACAATTTAAAAATTTTCCGGACAACATTGCTTCAAAAAAAGCTTCTGGGGCGAAATTGAGATTTTTTTTTACAACTGCCGCAAAAAAAATGGACCTTAATCCTTTGAAAAAACAAAAGCTAAATCATAGTTTTCGGTAACTCTCATCCACCAACCACTCTCCCCCACTTTCCAAAATCTTATTTTGAAGTCGGAATATTCAGGGTCACATACACCACGGATACCAAAAGTTAGGGGGCTATATATGTAGTTTAACTTAATTTATATTGATGATATATTCCTTTTATTCTTAATATAAAATATATTTATCTAATTTGATCTGATTAAGGAGGTTGGTTGAGTTAGTTGATATGACATATATTTTCTAAAATACCGTAGTTATCTTCCTTAATTCTCTCACCCCCTCTTCTCTTTAATTATTGTTGAATTAGAAGGCATTAATAAGGGTAAATTAGAAAAAGATTGACAAACATAAAAATATATCTGATATTAAGGATTAAAATCAACCCCCCAAATATGTCTTACATTAGAGACCAAAAGAGTATTATTTAGTATTGATGTATCCTTTTTTTTTTTTTTTTTTTTTTTGCCAAGGAAGAAACAGAATATATTGAAATCAATTGAAAGTTACAACAACTTAGAAACCAAAAGGAACAATCTATAAACTAAGAACACAAATTAAACTTAAAACATACAGACACTGAATCTAAGAACATAAGCTAATAAAGGTTCTTCAATGTAGTAAGAACATAAATCTTAATCAAACTAATCATCCACAACACCAGAGGCCAAGAAGGCCAACAATTGTGACAAAGGACAAGGTATCAAACGCAAAAGGCAAGACCATCTGATGAAGCTTTGGCAGTCCACACAATTACCAAATCTACTTCTATGAGAATCTATCTATAATAATATAATGGTTCCTAATAATTTTCCGTAAGACAAGATAATGCTCAAGGAGGTCAAAAATCATAACACTAGCAAACAGAGCATACTCGGTATGACTATAGCTAAAAGAATTACAATTCCAATCTAATGATTAATAGTGTTGTCATACCCACTGAATAGGAACACATTGAAGCCAACTATGAACAATGTTGAGAAGTGCACTGAACAGGCCAATGTCTACCCAGTGAAGAACAATGACCCACTGAACAGACTCAAATTGATAATTCTATTGTCTAAAAACCATATATAACAATTCAAAGCAACACATCTAGCCATACCACCATTCTTAAATCCCATTCACAAATCACCAAAAACATGGGATGTACGAATCTTGGGATACCCACCAAACACAATAATCATGAATCTTATAAGAAAAGCATGAACGATGAAACACCTAGCACAAGTTATAGAGAAATTAGCAATAAGCAAAATGGTCCTATCAGAAGCAAATCCCAAACCTAACAAGGCATTGAAGGGGAAAGATGAAACATTTTGCAAATCACTCACCTCAGTATCTAAGGATCGACCAATTGGTACCTTTGAATGCATATGTGACGTTGCCTTAGGTTCACTTAGCACGATTGCAAATCCCCAATTGCTAGCCTCAATCGAGATCGTCATTTCACTAGGGAGGAAAGAGATGCATCACTTCGATCTGTTCTTTACCTACGAGAGCCATGGGGGAACCCATCAGAGGTCCTCATAGAAGGGCTTCACAAAGGATTGAGGCCTAAATGCCTTGTCGCATCCCACCTCGCTTCTTCCTCGTTTACCGTCATCATTGGTCTCACTCTAAACCAATACCTCCACCGGCCGCTCTATAGGGGCTACTCAAGAGCTTCCCCAAAAATGGAAAGACAACCTTATAAAGAGCGACGAGATCTATCCCCTAGCAAAGTCATGCTGCCACTAGAGGGGATCGATGCCCTCTCAAAGGAAAATTGCACTAATAGCGAAAACCCTAACAGAGGGAAATAAAATCGCACTGACGACGAACTCGGTTAGTATTGATGTACCAATTATTTTTATATTTTGTTTGTATTAAGAAAATAGTTACAAGAAGCAGGTTGGCAAGCAAACAGTTGAAAAAATATGCATGGATCATTCCACGCGTTGAAAAAATATGCATGGATCCTTCTTTTCCTTTTGGGTCAAAATATTTCCCTTCTTTTTTCCGTTAACTTTCTTTTTTGAACAAATTAAAAACTTTTTCCCCCTTCAATTGCTTTTCAGCTTTCCAAGGACAAAATTCAAACCGCCCAAAAAAAGAGTTCTCCGCATTTTTTCCTTCACAAGTGGATGATTTCGTGGGAAAAAAAGACTATTTAAAAATGTGTTCGTAGATGAATACGATGGAGGCAGAAATATATAAAGAAAAAAATTACTAAAAAAATAAAATTCACAGATTAATTATGAAGAACAACCTCAAATAAAACAACGCAGCAACATTTACAACTAAAAAATATTTAACATTTTATCATTTAAAATCTATAAACTTATAGGGGAAATAACAATTTATAAATTTAGATTGAATAAATATAATTATGGGAGAATATCATTTGACACGTGGATAAATTCAGAAGCTGGCATATTGCGAATGTAGGGTCTGTTTAGGTTAGTGGTGGCATAAGTTATTTTTTTTTTAATCTAACTTTTATAAGAGTTAGATAGGATAGAAGTGAAATTGTAAATGTGATTTATATTTAGATTGACGGTGACAGAAGTGACTTGTTTTTTTTGGAAAAACTAGATTTTTGAGCTTCCTCTCAAAAAGTTATTTTTGAACAAAAATAGAATAATTTTTTTTTTATTTATTGCAATCAATAGAAGCAAAAAAAAGTTAAAAAAATGCATTTATTATCCTGAAATTAAACTTACAAAAAGAACCAACTTTTTTTTTGTCAAAATAGACTTATAAATAGGACAAGAGTGGTATCATATATCAAAAGCACTCCCACTCTCCCAACTCTCATTTGCCAAAGAGCCCATTTCTTCCATAATCACTACTTTTTCACTCCACAATTATTATAAAAGCACCAAATTTAAGCTTATAAGTTACCGTAACTTTTTTATAAAAGCACGATCATGCCTACTGTGAACCCAAACGCCCAAAATTCCTTGAAGTGCTTTTTTTCGTTGTTATCGTGTGTGTTTGGGGGGCGTTTGACCCCCCCCCCACAAACGCCAAATTGAGCCTATAAGCTCAATACACAATTTGAAGAAAAAAAAAGTTTGAGTGTTTATTTCCCAAAGTGAGCAATCGAGCTTAATTCTATCTTAATAGCTTTTGCCATAAGCTCCATTTCTCAGCTTTTGCTGATTTAACTTTTGGGGAGAGTGAGAATGGTTAGAATATTTTTTTAATTGTGTCCAGTGTACTATCAGACTTATTACAATTTTACCCTTAATGTACTTTTTTTGCTACAAAAATTAATTTCAACTATTATTTTGTGCTTTTAACCCTTAAAATATTTTTTCAACTGTACTCAATGTGTTATCAAACTGATTGCAATTTTATTTTTAATGTATTTTTTCAGTTTCAAAAATTATTTTAAACTATTTTTTGGTGTTTTTAACTCTTTAAAATATTTTTTCACCTACTCTCTCTTACTATTATCACAAAAGTCACTTATGCTTAAGTCAATTCAAACAAGTTTTACTTTTATAAAAGTCATTTATACAATCGCTGTTTCAAATATAAATCATATTACACAATTAGACTTTTACCAAAAATAAAATTATCAAACGTTAAATTGAGAAACTCTGTTTTTCCTATCGTTATTTCAAACAGACTCATCGTGCGTCTATGAGCCATACCGCAATGCCAAACATGCATGTGGTCAATGGCGATGACAATTGAATAGTACAATATAAATTACGTGAATGAGGTAGCGCTAACAGGGGATTTGATTATTTGGTTCTGTAATATGGGGGTTCAGAGGTTGTCACTGTACTCTTTGTGAGAAAGTGAGTGTTTGGGAAATTACGAAACTGTAGTTTTAAAAAATATTTTTTCATAAGCCGAAATAAAACTTTCATCACATACATATTTCATAAATCGTAAAAACTAATATCTAAAAGCTAATCTAAACTCACAAAAACAAAAAGTTGGAAATAAATTTTGACACCAAATTATTTTTAAACCCAACGATAACTAACTTCTAATCAAAATTTTAACAACTTTCCTCAAGTCCTTGTTGTCCCACATGTAATGTTGACTTTGACTTTATGGTCACATTTACGAGTGTATTTGGATTAACTTTTGGAAAATTAATTATGAGAATAATAGATTTTGGATAATAGATTCTGGAGAAAAAGTGGAGAATAGCTTCTGAAGAATAGATTTTGAGTAGAATAACTTCTGGAGAAATAGATTATGAGTAGAATAATGATTTGGGAAAATTGTGAAAAAATCTCTCATTACCAACTTATTTGACAAATGGGACCTTCGTATGCAGATTATCTTCCACATGTGCAGAATATCTTCTCTGATGTGCAAATGATCTTCCCTGTGTGTAAAAATCTTCCCTATACGTGTGCAAAAATCCATTATTTAACATTAAATTTCATAATTAATACCAAAAATGAAATAAATTTGTCTATATGTAATGTTAATTAATTTAACTAATTTTTCTAATATAATCAAATTAGATAAATAGGTCTTATAAGATAAAAGGGAGTATTAAAATTTTAAAGTTCTTAGAAAAAAATGATTAAAGAAAAATCGGTGAAATTCAAAAAAACAAGAAGAAGGAGAGAGAGAGAGAGAGAGATTGTGGTGTGGGGCCCACATTAATAAAAAGGACCAATTAGAATGAGATGGTGGGGTCCACATATGGAAAAAAGCAAAAAAAAAAAAAAGGTGTGTGTTTGGATTATCTTTTTTTAATAGTTTTTACGACTTACGAGGTAAGTGTGTGAGAGGAGTTTTGTCTCGAGTTGCGCAAACCATAGTTTGGAGGTTTGCCAAATTTTATCAAAATCATGGTTTTGAGATCCAAACCATGATTTGAGCTCAAAACCTTGATTTGACAAAATTTAGGGTGTTTGGATGATTTTTGCAAAACCTTGGTTTGAGATCAAAACCATGGTTTAACAAAAAGTTAGGTGTTTGGATGATTTTTCTTAAAACCAAGGTTTTCTCCCAAAATAGCTTTTTTTAATTGAATCTAAACACACACGTACTATGAAGGTGTTACTGGGTCTTTAATATAAGTATTATCTAGGGAAAATGTTAGTTAGATCTCAAGCTAGGAAAAAAAATACCACAAAAGTCTCTTTGAAAAGTCAATAGTTAGAAAAGTCCCTAGGGACTTTTCTGACATGAATTCCCAATGATCATTTACCAAAATACCCCCAACCAATTTAACCACTGTCATTGGTTACAACATTGTAAGTAATATTAACAACATAGTCGGTTACGTTTACAATATATTACGTTATATTTAATGAGTTGTAAACATAACTGAAAATGTTGTAAACGCAACACAATCACACATTTTATATACATGTTGTTAACGTAACTTACTATGTTGTTAATATGACTTACGAAGTTGTAAACATAGCATAACATGTTGTAACCAACGGCTGTAGTTAAATTGCTTGGGGGTATTTTGGTAAATAGTCATTGGGAATTGATGTCAGAAAAGTCCCTAGAAACTTTTCTGACAGTTGACTTTTTAAAGGGACTTTTATGGTATTTTTTCCCTAGCTTGGGACCTAGCTGACATTTTCCCTATTATCTATATAACTAATTTAGTTAGATTGAAATAGTTAGTTAAATTAGTTAATATAACATATATTTTCTAATATATTATAATCATTTTTTTAATTTCATCCATCTCAGCTTTACTTTATTATTTTTGAGGAAGCATCAATCAGGATAAATTATGAAAAGATTGACAAATACGAGGAGTAGGTCTTACATTTAAAATTAAGATTAATTCTATAGGTCTTATATTAAGGATATCAGAAATATAATTTTAAATTTGATCGTTGTTTGTTTGAGAGGTTTTTTCAACTATTACTTAATATTTTTAAAGTTTATTATGATTCTTTTAACTTTTAAAACGTGGTGAAAACTTCTTAATTCTTATAACGGTTAAACAAGAAGATGAAAAATAATTTTTAAGATATCCAAGCCACCGTTAGCTTTTTGTATTACCCATGTTTAATTTCTTTTTCAGCATTCATCTTTTTTTTAAAAATTTTTTTCAGTATTTAGCATTAAATTTTATTTATTTTTTAAATTTTTTTCAAGTGCTAAATTGTGAATTTGTAAAATGAAAGGATGAATAATAAAAAATAAAAAAATAATTCAAAATACTTTGCAGATCAGAACTCATAATGTCCACACCTATGATTTTACAAAGAGAAAATTTCAACCCCATGTCACAAGTAAAGAAAAACCAAAAACCACATGGAACCGAAATAATGTGATAATTGTATTGACTACTCGTAACCACACAAGTCTAATCTTTGGTTGGATGATGATGAGCTTATTGTATACGATTTAGTTTCAAATGAGGCAGACGATATTGCAGACTCTATGATAGTTACATGCATCATCACTCAATTGTTGGGGTGGGGTGAGTGAACAAGAAAATATACAGAGTCAAACATAAAACTAGTCAATGAAAACGATATCATGAAGCTCAACTCTCCAATTCCCTCTTAATACGCGCAGCAATAAAGTCTTATCTCGCTGTATACTGTCGGCAATATGATGGGTTGGATGTTGTTACTGTGTTTTATCAAAAATCATGTTTTTAAATAAATTATTAATTAAAAGATCTCACTCTATAATATTATTGACTCTTCGTTTCGGTCTTCCTTTTCCTATTTTTGAGGACTACATATTATTTGATGATTGACTCTCTTACCTACATATTCAATAGCCTTCTTTGAATGTATATAAACAATATCAAATGATTTTTTACCATTTTTCTCCTTCAATATGTCACTTCAACTTATTCTTTTATATGATCTTATTATGAATCTTTTTTTTATAGGCCCATACATTTATCTCAATATTCTCATCTAACTATCCCAACTTTATATTCATATTCCCCAAGGTATTAAAACTCGGATCGGGTATTGAACCGATCGGGGTACTAGGTTAAGGGTCAGTGGGTCAGACCGGGGCCAAACCGGTGAGAAATTAAAAATTTTAGGCTTATAGTATAAAATTCTAAAGAAAAAATCAATTTTTTTTTTAAAATTAGTAACCCGGACCGGACCGATCTACCGGCCAGTTCACCGGTTTTCAGGTCAAACCGACCGGTCCGATCCGGATCAATGAACACTGATATTCCCTTTAAACCGAATATTTATTACCATATTTAACATTGAAAGTTGAAACCTTCCTTTTGCCTTATTAAGTAGTTTCCCTCTGAATACGTAAGATTGTTAATGTGGACACAGCAAGCCTATCAAATCACCGAACACCTCAAAGTCAGACACTCCGCTATCAGCTTGCCCCGTCATTATTACTTCCTCTTGTCTTAATTATAAGATAAAATTAATTTTTTTGGAGAAATTAAGGAAGTCAATTAAATCACTTTAGAGTATTCATATTTTTAGTATCTTTATATTATATATTAGTTTATTAGTTAAATTAATTAGTTTGAAGAAAAAAATGAAAATATAAATATTCTAAAGTGATTTAATTGACTTCCTTAATTTCTCCAAAAAAATCAACTTTGTCTTATAATTAGGACCGGAGGGAGTAATTTATTATGGACCACATCTCTCTCTCCTTCATTTTTCCTAATATGTTGGTTTATTGAGGGTTAAATTAATAGACGGCATCAAGATTTTAATACTTGATTCAGATAAGAAACTCATCAATAAGACAACCAATATGATTTATAAAGAAAATTTTCAAAATATCATGTAAGATTCATTTTTTTATTGAAAGATTCTTTTGGTAATATATTTAGTAAAAAACCGAAATTGTAGTCATTTTACCTCTATTTTATCAAATTTTGTCCCCACATAGCCTTCCACTTATTAATTTATTGACACTCTTTTGACACTAGGCATAATAAATCCTCTAAAAAAATGTTCCCTCAAAATGTGATATATAAACATGATTATAATCACCCTTTATGCATTTTTGAACTAAAAATTTAGTTTTATAAATATACAAATAAATGCATTATAGTCATAAAAAATTAATCCTACAATATACTATTAATCAGAATTCACGTTCTCGTGCGTTAAGGGTTAACACTAGTTATTATGAAACATCGTGATTTAATTTCGGTCTTTCTTGATTCCTTATCCCAAATTTTTTTTTAAAACAAAAAAATTGTTTAATGATTAGTTTTTACATTTTAATCGAGTGTTATGCAAAACCGGAAAAAAAAAAAAAAAAAAAGAAACAGCAACGTGTTCTTAAAAAAAACAATAAGAATAAATTTTACTTACTTTCTCTGTAAAATTTGGGAGAAAACGGAGAATAGGTGCCTTAATTTCAATTTTGGTAAATAATTAAAACCAAAACAACCCTATCTCCACGACTCTTCTCAATTCATTTTCCTTCGTTCCGTTGTTTGGCAAACCAGTCACCAGCCGCCGTTGTGAGCTTTCTGTGTTCGACTTGCTTCATTGAACCTTAAGTAGCTTCCTCTGTTCTAACCATTTTCTTTTTCTTTTTCTCAAATCAATCATTATCAAGCTTTTAGAAGCTTTTAAATATTACTTTGAGGCTTTAATAGATGATCAACAAATATTTATATATAGTGTTATAATAATATACCCTTCAGTTTGATAAGTTGAACCCGTCTTACAATTTTACGTGGATGGTGTGTTTATTTAAGTATACATAAATACTTTTCCAGTGAGATATATTCTTTTTTTGGGGGGGGGGGAGTTTTGTAAGTTTAACACTGCATGTCCTTGTCAACATCTCCCACATAAAAAAATTAAGTATATTTTATATATATCTTTCATATTCTAATCTTCCCTAAACTTGTTTCAAGAAAATTTATAGAATTATTCTAACAATATAAAATTAAAAACAAAATCAAACTAGTCCTGTTTTCTATTTATATGAAATGCATGCCAAAAAAATTCAGTTTTGAGCTCTACTTTCTCAACGTTGAGATGTTTGAATTGGGCCTAGTCTTTGACTTGGACCTAAGCCGCGATTGAGCCCACAAATATTTGGGGATCCATCATCACAGCCCAGTTTTCACGCCACCCTCGCTGGAGGCTCCCGCGAACGCCATTTGGTTACGGAGAAAAAGCGGCATTTCACGTTTCGGCACGTGCAGCTTCGCTCCGATCACCCCTTTTTGGTTCCCGCGACTGTGAAATCGGAGCATTACGACGTTTTGCTTGTAAAAGGTATGTGATATCATTCTTTCCTAGTCTCCGAGCTAATTCTTTCCCCTGAAGATCGGTTTGGGTGAGTAGGGTTGGGTATTTGTAAGAACAGTTCCTTGACAATGTGGAGTCCAAGTGAGTTGGTACAGCGTTACAAGAACATGTATTGTCCTATGGATAGTATGAGTTTTCGTTGTGAGCACTTATATAACTTGGTTCTGTCCCTTATTATGTAATTGTTGTTTTCTGGGTCTTCAACCCTGTGGTCACGGGGTTGAGTCATGTAAGCACAGTCTTTTGAAATAAAAATGGTAGGGTAAAGCTGCTTACAATGGATCCAAAGAGGGCCATATATAGTGGGAGCTTTGTGCACTGTGTTGTCTCTAGTTATTAGCTATTTAGAATCATTTCCGAGTTTCAATTGGGTTTCAGAGGCCAGTTCTGTCTTGAAGCAGTCTGATCTAGATTAAATTGTGCCAAATCTGTTGTGACTTTGCGGAGTCTAGCTGGTTTGTATATAAAAACTATTACCAATCTTGTTCTTTGAGAGACTCAGAACTTACTCAAGAAGGGTTATGATAATGAGTGGTGGTATTTTAATGTTCAGAATGTGACCCTCTTAAACCTTTGCTACCTGCTGGGTTGAATGGACTTGGGGGAGTTCCTTTCTATGACATGGTGATGAATCCTAATTGCCTTATACTCATTTGACATATAATTATATGTTTCTAGTTAAAAGACCAAGATGTTTTATCCTTGAATTCAATAGAAGCTATATGCAAGTATATCTTGTTGGAACAATTTTGAATTCAGTTGCCTATTGGTATTTGCATTGTCATGTTGATTCATCCATCCAATGAATCATTCTCCTCAAATTAAATGTACTTGGTAACTTGCACGCTATTGTTCCGTTTTTTGGAGTGAACATTTTACCTGGTTTATTACTTAGATTACTTAAATGCTATTGCTTTATGCATGCCACTGGGACAGTTGCAAGGGATGAGTAGGTGATGGATTCCAAAATCCTCAAAATATTATGATACATGAATGTTTTCGGGCTTGTTTGATCATGTGGTAGAATAGTCATAAATTTTTTGGCTTGTTAGTTAACATGAATCTAAAATGACCTTAATCTATTCATTTCACATGTCTCATTCACTCTTAAACATCAAGCAGGATGCCTCCATTTCTGTTGCAATTCATCAATAGAAAAACCATGGCAAAAAAGAAGAAAAGAAGATGCAAAAAAAGAATACTGAAAGGCAAATACGATGTGGACTGGTCAAGTCTCCCTCAAGGTATCATTGAGATGATTGTGGACAAACTGCCTTTTATTGATCGCGTATCCCTCAGTAAAGTTTGCAGAAGCTGGAATGATGTTCTTGTTAAAGACCTTCCTTGTTGGCAAAGCCATGGACTTCCTTGGCTTCTAGTGTCAGGTGAGCAATCTAAAGAAAATAGAACTTGCATCAGCATACTAGATAATCGAGTTTGGGAGTTGAAGCTGTCAGAGGCATATGGAAGGTATTGCTGGGGATCATTTCAGGAGTGGCTAATTATGGTAAAAGATATGAACAATTTCATTCTTGAAATTAAGTTGTTGAATCCTTTTACAGGAAGCCAAGTTACTCTACCTCCAATATGGAACCTTTACCACAAGATAGTGCTCTCTGGGCGTCCCTTTGAGAATGACTTTGTGTGTATACTTCTGCATAGTCAGCACAAGGAGCTGGCTTTTTATATGCCTGGTGTACAATCATGGCTTAAACACAAATTGACGGGTGAACCATTTGAAGATGCTGTGTTTTGTAAAGGAAGTTTTTATCTCTTAGATAAAAGTTCTAATATATGGCAAATTGATGCTAAATGTATCTGCTCCATCACTAGTAAAGGTGATGTTCAATTTGGAACGTTGTTTGAACCAGAAATACATTTTCATGAGATAAAAATGCCAGATTTGCAGCAGTTGAATGAAGTGCGAATATTAGGGAGGCATGATGAGAATCACATTTTAAGATATCTTGTGGAAGCTTGTGGAGAGGTTTTGCTTGTTTGTAGATATTTTCACCCGAAACAAGATCTAGTGCTTGATACACAAAAATTAGAAGTATATTCGTTAGATCTTTGTCAATTATCTTGGATAAAGGTTGAGGATTTGAAGGATCGAATGCTTTTCTTAGGAAAATGCTGTTCATCATCATTCTCCACTGAGGAACTTGGAGTTGGAATTAGCAACAGCATTTATTTTACCAACGATCAGGCCACTCCTTGGTGGAATGAGTGGGATTCAGACCATTTGAAATATATATCGACTCGTCTCGGCTTGGTCAAGAATGTTGGTAGAGACTGGGGCAATTTCAAGCTTGGAAATGATGATGGTGAGCCTTTCAGCTTCCGTGGCAATATAGAGAAATGGCCGTACACTTGGCTTACTGCACCCATATGGTGGTACTGCAAGTATGTTCCTCCCATCCAAAGAGTTTAAGGGCCACTATCTTTAAAATTAAGGAAAAAAGTGATTTTAGTTAAGCTTACTGCTTTGAGTTGTTGGGAGAAATCAAGGTCATCATGAAGGTTTTGTTGGAAAAAATAGCTTCTTCCAACGCATCCCTAATGTGTTTAGCTTAATTTTTCCTAGCAATTCTCATACTCCCAACAGCTTTCTCATATTTAGCTTAACTGAAATTACTTTTTTTATAAATCTTCAACAAACTAGCCCTTAGTCAAGTCACCATTGTTAATATAGATAGTTAAAGTTGGCTTGCATTTTTGAAGCACCTTTCTAGAGTTAGCAGGGGTCTGTCTGTTTTGGTAAGGCTAATGTTTTTTTCCTGGCTAGTGGGCAAGCCAACATGCATATATATATATATATATATATCCCCTACAGCCAACATGGTTGATGATATGTATGTAGGTTGTGACTGCTTGTTTTCCTTGTGTGTTTATCGTTTGGTTTGCATGTTAAAGTGGATCTTATATCAAGGATTGGAGGTAAGGACCGGAGGTAGTAGCATGGTGTTTTTGGTGCCTGAATATTATCTTAATTTTCCTTTACTTCAAATTTACCAGAGAAAGTAGTTTAAGATGCCGTCCCTCAGATTTATTCGTTAGATAAACAATAGAACCATTTTGTTTAAACTTGAATAATCTTTTACTTATGATTATTTGGCAAAAAGAAAGGATAATTGAAGATATTATGGCAAATCTAGACGCTAATGTATCTTTTTTTAACCATTATTTCAGATAAGTTATCTTAATAAAGATTTAGTGGGTAGAATTGCTTTAATTAACACTAAACTACTGAAGGTACTTAATTACTAATTAGATAAATTTCAGGGAAAGTTTACCACCATAAACAAAGTGGAAGGAAGTAAGTTGTTTCTTTTTTTTTTTTTGTTCAAAAGTAAGTTGTTTCTTTGATTAAAGTAACAACCAAGGTTTTTAAGACCGCCCCGTCACCTAATCACAAAAGTGGCTAGGACTTTGCTTTTAGGCCGTTTCAAAGGACTGTTATATACTTGTCATTGGGCCAGAGGTCGCTATGGAGCGGGGATCTAGAGCGGTTTCATAAAAATGGGACAGGCTAGCATAAAAGGATTAGAAAATTAAAAAAAAAAAAAAAAAAAAAGCACACAAAAAAACATGTATAAAATATTTTAGCTGTGTTTTTTGACTCAATTTTCACCCTTATAATTTTATTATAAATAAGTTAATCTCCCACCATATGTTTTGAAATGTAAAATATTTTAACAGCACTTATTTTTTATATTTTTTTTTCAACATTCATTTTTTATATTGCATATGTCATAATATAATTATAATTTTAACAATAATAATTTTGTTTAATTTCAATAGTGTCAACTAATATAATTCAAAATGTATTTTTGGTATTTAAATTTTATTCATAACAAGTGATATGTAATTAAAACATATTTTTTATTTCATCTTGTTAGATATATGTTGCGACTTTGTTAAGTTTTTGTTATTAAATTGGATTAAGGCCCCTTATTTGCTTAATGATGTGGTTAATTTTTCTTTCCGTTCTACTATAAATAGTACTTTGTAATATTTCTATTTTATTATTAATATCTTTTTGCCTCATAATCAAAAAATATTAAATTGGATTAAAGATTAATTATATTTTAATCATTATATATTTATATAATATTATTTTAATTTAATTATTATGTCATTGACTCGACCTGATGGCCCAATTGATCAGACCGTTTGAACCACGACCCATTGATTTTTCCAGTTTGATGCCTGGTCCGGTTTTCAAAATACTGATAACAATTATTTGAACCTCAAGAAACGAATTAAATCTTTTTTCGAGTGAAAGAATATTTTGGCACTTTCAGAAATAATGTATGATAACAACTTTATTTTTTAGAAAACGTCACATATATAGACTTACCTTTCTTTGGGGGAATTCTGCCAATAATAGATAGGTGAGGGAATCGCATCCTGGACATGAGGGGTTATGGATGAAGAATAGATTCCTGATTGAACAAAATAAAATGAAATAAATAAATAAATAAATAAGCTTCATTTTCAGGGCATCGCCACTCACCCTTCCATTTTCTTCCACTTTTTCTCGCCCGCTCAATATAATGAAATATGGTGATTGATTTGCCCTCAAGTTTTTTTAGGGATCACGTCAAAAATAAAAAAGTTCTGTATTTTATATTTCTTTTTAAAAAGCTTTAGTTTCATATTAATTTAGTCCACTAAAAATATTGATATCAAATTTAGAATCAAATATAATGTAAATGTACTATTTTCTACTTTAATAAATTTGTTATTATATACACTCACATTTCACAACTTATACAAAAATATATCATTTTTTAAAAATTATTAATCACTGAAAAAATTAATATTTAAATTTTTTGCTACTATATTAATTTAATTTTTATATAATTAAAAAAAATTCTAGATCGATCGTTCATTGTAAAATAACTAAAACACCTATTTTTTAAATTATCAACGGAGCCTAACTTCTTCAATGAATTAGATTTGTAATAATATTTAATTTGTAGTCGGATTGAATTGTAATGCGCTATCATGATTCTGCCAAGCATGAAGGTTCTCTTCTGTTCAAAAAAAAAAAAGCAAAAAAAAAAAAAAAAAGTATGAAGGTTCTGTGCTTTTTCTGTGGGCACTCACTAGTATATTCGCTAATTGACAATTTCGTTGATTATGTTATAAATATTCCAATATTTAGGGCGATGTCCATAACCATAACCTTCTAATACAAGTTTTTTTAGAGTTTTACACTCAAACCTATATAACCTACCATATGAATGGCTTTTTAGAAGTTTTTCATGATTAATACATATAACTTCTAAATGTTACATATTGTACAATTATGTAGGTTTAATAATTGTCGTAAGTTTTAGATAGAATTTAAGGACTTATGTTATATAAATAGTGACCTTGTATCAAGTGATTGGAGGTATCCAAATGAATAAGACGTTGCTTTTCTCTCTCTCCAATTCTCTTTTGTCTCTTTTCATCTCAATCTCTTACATTTTCTTGATGTCATAATAGGTTACTCCCTTCGGTCTTAATTATAAGATAAAGTTAACTTTTTTGGAGAAATTAAGGAAGCCAATTAAATCACTTTAGAGTATTTATATTTTTAGTATCTTTAGATTATATATCAGTTTATTAGTTAAATTAATTAGTTTGAAGAAAAAAATAAAAATAAAAATATTCTAAAGTGATTTAATTGACTTCCTTAATTTCTCCAAAAAAGTCAACTTTATTTTATAATTAGAACCGGATGGAGTATTAAATTTAAAAAGGGAATAAAATTAGGCAAAGAGTTGGGTGCCCACAATTTAATGATAATTATCTATTATTGATTGAGTGAAGTGGCCAATTAAGTATTGTGGTCCAGAGAACTGGATGAATTGACCATTAATCAGTGATTCTATAAAGATTTTTATTTTTCAGATTCTCCTTCTGCTAAATAATTGTCAATTTTTCAGACCAAAACAAAAAATATAAGTGTCAATTTTTTTCCCAAACTCAATGAAAGGTCACTTAATTTTGATTTGTCTTACAAGAAATATTGTTAGATCTAATTTAGAATCTATGCAATAAGCCAATAATTTAATTTTTATACCTCAAGCATTTTCAGTGAAGGCTTTCAACATTTTGTAATTTGTATAGCTATCGCCTATAAAAAAAAAAACATTTTGTATAGTTATAATTATAATGTATTTGATTTATACTTGAATGATCTAGACTTTTTTCAAAGTGAAAAAAGATAAAAGAAAACTAATAAATATATTATCTAAACTGTTAAAATTTAATTTAGCCAATTTAGGTTCGATATGTATTTAATACGTATCACTAACCTACGGGGAATCTAATGTATAGCACCAAGAATTGTTTATACGTGATTATGAGGCAACTTTGTTGACTTGGTTTTGGCTGCACCATGAACACATGCCTGTCAAACAAAAATAATTCAAGTGAAATATATTAAATATTAATCTTAAGTATTTGTTATTTTTTTTTCGTTGATTAACAAATTTGATAAAAAAAAAAAAATCAAACAATTTGACTAGGGAGCGGGTGAATTTATTACTGTTTAAGTAGATGGATATTTCAAAAATGATCTACGAAGAACTAGTCAAACACTAAATGAAACCAAATCAACTGAAACTAATGGAACAAGCAAACTTTGACCAACTTTAGTGTTGAATTTATATTTATTTTTCACTTTTTGTCCAAATTAGAGTTTTAAACTTTAATATTTTATAATGGAGATATGTGTCACTATAGAAACTCTAATAAACTTATAAACTTATTTCACATAAATTTTTTGTCATGTACAAATACTTTCCTTTTTTCAACTTATTGGATATTCCTATATAGCTATTCTAAATAATTAATAATTATGGTATGTTGTATTTCAAACATTAAGATAGCTCCATCCTAATTTTTCTAATTTATCCCATTGATACTCCCTCAACAATAATTAAGAAGAAGAGGGAATGATGGAATTAAGGAAGATATTTAAGATGTTTTAAAAAATACATGTCATATTCACTGACTTAACCAACTTTTTTAATCTAATTAAATTAAATAAATATGTCTTATATTAAAAACCAGAAGAATATCATTCAATATGGCACATCAAGCATTTCCCTTATGGTAAATATTTTTAAACGTAAGGTTGTGAGTTTGAACTCACTACGAAGAGTGTAATAGATATGTGAGTTATGAAAAATATACACACACAACGTGAGTGATCATTAAAGTAAATTCTCATGTTGTTTTTTTTAATAAAGAATGTAATAGGAAATACTTTAAAATTATCTTGATTAATCAACATATGAAAGAATGCATTTTAACCTACCGCTTTCCTGAGTTTATATAACGTCTTTATAACAATAAAAAATGTTATTTTTCTTTTTGGGTTGAAACTTAGTGGATTTAATAAAATGATGAAGATAATATTGTGTGAATGAAGATACAACTATATAATGTCGAGCCTAAACTCCCTTAAAATCTGACATAAATATTAAAGTGGCCTCAGCTAATTACATTCTTTTAAGTATTTGATCAAAATAATTGTTAGAAGGAGGAACTAGTTAAGATGATTAGCGTTAATCACCTAATTATTAGATTACCTTAAAACTCTATATAAAAGATCTTAATCCATAAAGTGGGATTGGTTCATTACCTCAAGTGGGGATGATCATTATTAAATCCAAATGGATTGATTTGTTTCTTTTAAACAATTATTATTATCAATGAATATTAATTTTGATTTGTTTAACAACAATGAAATACAACCTACAAACGTTGATCTTAGTAAAAGGAAGTGACAACTTACGTACAAGATTTTGGCCACCGGTGACTCTTCATGGAAATGTAACAGGTAGAGAAACTCTAAAGTAAGTCATCATTTAAATCTTCATTTTTTATTACTCCAAAGTCCATACCAATCCTATATAACTATTACCGTTATTTTTGTCACTTTTTTTTATTGAATTTTGTTACATATAAAAATTATAAATTTGCAAATTGCTACCCATTGTTATTTTTACTCCTTGTTGATTCTAATAATAAAATTTACATATACAATTTTATAAAAATCCATTCATTATTTTGCATACTTTCAAGGGAAAATGACACTAAAGTTCCCTGAAAATATAAAAAGCAAACATCAGGATCCTGAATTTCAGTATTCCCTAATCAATCCAATTATCTTGATTTGAAATTTGAAATGTTGTGAAAAGACATCAATGCTCTCATCTTTTTTTTCCTTAAAAAACAAAAAGAAGTGCCTTAGCATCCCTTGACGATTGGTTAGTGGTTAACGGAACTCCGATGACTGGAGAAACCAAATTAGTAAATAGGGAAGCAAGAGTATTAAATAATGAGACAAAAGTAATAAATAACAAAAATACTTATAGTCGATTATTTTAAAATAATTACTTTGATTTTGCCATTAACTATTCTCACTGTATTTATTACCACACCAGTGCCAGAGCTTTTGCACCGGTAACGCTACTGGCAGTCAAACACTCAAACTTTGACAACTAGTAAAACCAAAGTATTCAATAAATAGCGAAATAGAAGTAATAAATAGGGCCACTATTACCGACTATTTTCTAATAACTATTATGATTTATCTACTTACTACTTTGGTTTTACTATATACCACTCTTGTTTTGTTATTTACTACTAGAGGTGTTCTCAGGACATGACGAAATAGGAAAATCTCATTTCTGATCCTGGATAAAGAATTTCCCGAAAAGGTTCCCTCTTTTTTTTTTTTAAAAAAAATTCCTTGTATTAAATTTTTTCCTATGTTTCTTTCAGTCTAGTACAAATATATAACTTGTCCAATATCACATTGTACCATATTAGTCCAATACAAATATATAATTAGTCCAATATAAATATTTAAAGTGAATTAAAATTACAAATTCATCAACAATTCAATATTCCCAATCTTTCAATGTTTTGTTCCCTTTGACATAGACCATAGATGCACTTATGACTACCATTTTCTCAAGAGTATGCCTACTTGCACCATATTTTAGGCTTTGTTTGGTTCAACGGAGGTTAGATTAAGTGAGGTTTATTTAAGTTAGGTAAGGGTAGGTTATAATCTTGTTTGGTTCAAGAAGAGGTTAGGTGAGGTTTGATATCTTGTTTGGTTCAGGAGATTAGGTTAGGTGAATTAATTATAAGTGGATAAAAATGCCCTTCTACATATTTTTCTTTTTTTATAATGTATTTATTAATAATAGTTATTTGTAAAATTATTATTTATAAAATAATTCTTCTAACAATTATATACACTTCTTTCACATATTCTTCTCTTCTTATAATAAATAAAAGGATGAGTTATAATAAAAAAATTGGAGTCAAATTAATTGGAGAAAGGACTGTGAAGTTTTTGAAGGCATTACTCGATGGAGCCATTGAGTAATAGTCCTGCATTACTCGAGGGATCACTTGAGTAATGTGTGAGGATGGAATTACTCGAGGCATCACTCGAGTAATCTGCAAAATTATTTGAAACATTACTCAAGGGATCACTCGAGTAATGTCTCAAATTCTCTTTCATTACTCGAGTGATCCCTTGAGTAAAGGAGGCTAAATTTTGGCCGAGAGTAACTTCTCCTATGCTTACCTGATTACTCGATGGATCACTCGAATAATATTTCAAATAACTTTACAGATTACTCGAGTGATCCCTCGAGTAATTCCATCCTCACACGTTACTTGAGTGATCCCTCGAGTAATGCTGCACCATTACTCGAGAGCTCTCTCGAGTAATGCCTTCGAAAATCTCACAATGCTCCTTTCTCCAATTAATTTGACTCCAATTTTTTAATTATAACTCATCTTTTTATAGACAGGTAGAATAATCAACTCCAGAACATTCTTACCTAATCCTTTCATTCTCTCATAAAGAAATTGGCAAGCAAAATCAACTTACATTGAAGCAAACTTAGATATGTTGCACATCAACTTTATATCATTACATAAAGATATGAACCTTCCATATGGTTAGCAAACTACACAATCCTATATTGCTAATTGTTTCAAAATATATATATGGTGAACAAGTGATTATCAAAACTCATTGCTCAATGAGTAAGATATTGTAGCATCAAAGTCTCCAAAAGGTTATCAAACTACATTGCTAACATCAAAAGTCTACAAAACGTTATCAAACTTAGCAAACTATATCATTTTAAGTCCTTCACAATATCCAAAAGTAAGTCTTTGCGAGCAAGAAGGGGGCATTCAACAAATGTCCTCAGTAGGTCACCATCACCCATAAGAACTCTATAAATCTTGGTTGCAATAGTTGTTGAGAAGCCACAATCTTGAATCAGTTTCCAGATTTCTTCTCCTGACAATTGAGGAAGCTTTCTTGATGTTTCTCTAGCTATTTGCATTCTTTCTCTAGCTATTTCATTCGCTTCTTTCATTACTTCATTTCCAGCAATCATGGCTTGATTTCCAACGTAAATGGCCTGTGCAAATTCATACATGACATCCTTAATCTCAACCAAGTTAAAATCTTTCTCTTTATTGGAATTCACTCTTTACTTCTTTCTTGAGGAGGAACTACTTGCAACACCAGGGAATTCTCTTGAGTGGTGCTATTATCAAGAGCTTCAAAAGTGTCTACATTGATATCATGTTGGGAACCACTTGCAACAAAGTCTGGCTCATTGAGTGTGTGACGTCTCTTTCGCATCTCACCAAGTGTATGGGTGCCCTCCCCTGAAGCTCTGTCATTACCATATAACATAATCATTTTGTCATAGTTTGAGTAAGGAACATTTCTCCAATTCGCAGCTTGTGGCTTGGACTACAAAAGGCAAAAGAAACTAGATATAAAAATGCAATGATAAAGTGATCACAACTATAACCAAATTAATGGGTATGTGATTAATAGAAAGTACTAACCTCTATAAGTTGGTCCCAAACTTCATCCTTAGCCTCCCACGTTTGTGTTGATGCATTCCAACCAAACCCACTCAATCCATTCTTAAAAATATCAAAAACTACAGAGAATTTTTTTTCTCAAAATTTTCCACTTGTTCTTAATTTTGTCTCTGTCCATTTCAATTTCAAGCAAGGCACTCATCTCTTTCACAATATTATCATATGTTGTGCACATGAATCGTCCATTAACCTTGTTGCCACAATTATATTGTTCCCAGAAAGCATTAACAAGGTAGTCATCTATAGACTTTGTCCAATTCAAGCATTGCCTTTGGTTGGTTGATTTTGGTGGCATATTATTACAAAAGTATTAAAAATAAAGATCCAAACTTCAATAAACAATTAATAAAAATGCAAACTTGAAATAACAATACATAAAGATCCAGTCTTGCATTAACAATACATAAAGATCCAATCTTGAAATAACAATACATAAAGATCCATACTTGACATAACAATTCATAAAGATCCAAACTTCAAACTTATTTCACTCCATGGCATACTAAAACACATGAGCACTTAATGTTAGGAAATAAACTTGGAACAAGATCATCATATCATAAACTTCAAACAGATTAAGGCACATTACCACTATGTCTCATTATCCTATTTTGATAATCTATCTATATCTCATTTGCTATAGTTTCCCTAATTAATTGTCCCCTAGCAGCCTCATCATTGTCACCACGTCGATCACGACTATTATCAGCAGACTCAGATTGAGTTGCAAGTTCACGATCTACTTCTTCTATAAGATCCTCGTTAGGGTCAACGCCCATCAAGTAGTTATCAAGAATGCAACATGCTCCAATGATAAATGTTTGAGCTTTTACTCCGTACGTCGGGTAAGATGAATTGGCTAAAATCTCAAATCTTTTTTTCAAAACACCAAAAGTTCTTTCAATTGCATTACATAGAGATAAATGCCTCAAATTGAACAATTCTTTATAGTTTTGGGGGGATTTCTTTCTGAATGTCCTTTCAAGTGATAACAGACTCCTCTATAAAGTGTAATCAATCCACTAGTTAGCATGAAACCAGCATCCATAAGGTAATATTTACCTTCAGGAATTTTGAGCTTATCTTCTTTTGCCAATGCATTTTTAATAATCCTTGAATCAGATGTCGTGCCTTCCCATCCAGTAAGTACATAAGTGAATTTTAAATCAAAAGAGCAAGCTGCTAACACATTTTGTGTGGGAAAGTTTTGCCTACCACGATATCGAGGAGCATCCTTACCAGATACTTCACACGTATATATGTTCTATCAATGACACCAACACAATCCTTAAAAAAGGGGTAAAACCTATCATTTGCACAAATTTCAGGAGGGACTGTTGTCCTATCAGGTTGTATAACAAACGTATCTCATACTTCAATGATAGCTCTTAACACATTATGAAGATGACAACTAATTGTCTTACCAGATTGTTGAAAGAAGAAATTTACCACACGATTATTTTCTCTATGGGATAATATGTAAAGAGTTTTTGCCACTTGTTCTTCCACAGTAGACCATCTTGTGGCTTTTAATCCCCCCTTTCTAGTAAGGCACATAATATTAGGAAAGCTCTAAGACTCATACAGATAATATTGCGGCTCCTTTCATTAGTACTTATTTGACTCATTATTTCTTCACAAACCCTTTCCTTTTATGAACTCATGCTATAAGTTATTCTTCTTTTATGACTCCTTTAAATAACTAGGTAGACAAAGACACATGTAAGTAGTGCTATAGCTTTTTGACGCAAATCTAGCCATCGACGACGCAAGACTAAATTGTTTTGAACTGCTGACTCCATCAACACACCAAGGTAACATGCACCCAATTAATACTAGACCACTTGAGATATATCAAACAGCTCCAATAAGTTAAAGTTCAGCAACAACTATGACTTATAATGTGTTAGTTTCTGATTATGGAATTGTAGAATATAAAAATCACAAAGTGGAAAATAAAAATAATATATACAAATCTGTTCATTTCAAATTTAGCAGACAAAGAAAAATGTTCATTTAAAAAACTATAAAAAGACACAACATTCTGTCTCATCAAAAGTCAAATGAGTTGTTTAGAAATTTTCAGGAATTTCGAGTGCCACCAAGATCAGGACTTTTCAGCTGGCGCTGATGGCATTGTCATATTAAGTCATTTCTTACAATGACATTGAGAAACAGGGAAGAACGAAACAGGGATCACAACAATCTTTCTTCTTATGCAACCTATGTATCAAGCATATCATCTATAACGAACCAAGGAAGAATGATATAGGGATCACAAAATATAGCAGAAGCCAGATTAGACAAGGAATCATAGTAAAACACAGCACATTCCAGAAAAACTAGATCAAAACAAGGAAGAGAAAAATCCTTGATCCACCCCAACAAACGACCACCTAGCAGAAAAAACATCACAGAAAATAATCTTACCTGAACGAACAAGATGGATCTACAGGACCCGAGACGACGTTAAAGGAGCAGCGTGGCAAAGGACTCGACTCGATCTACAGGACAAATGGACCGGCAACTACCTTCGACGATCAACGATGGTGGCAGCTGAGACAGTGGGCAGCGACGACAGCTGGAGGATCGGCCGGCTAGAAGAATGCAACTGCAGAGTGGGCAAACAAGAAGAGAGAAAATGGGTTTTTGCACGGGAGAGGGAATGAAAGAAAATGAACTGCGGACAAGACATATTTTGCTGGGAGGGTAGTGCTAGAATTTTCAAAAATTGCCATGGACAATTTAGTCATAATTGGATACAAAATTTCTCTCATCTAGAAAAAAACCCCAATTTTGAAGGTTTTCTAAAGTGGGGAGGGGACCACTAGAAGATAAAAAAAATCAAACCTCACCTAAACTAATCTCTTTCCAACCAAACACCTATTTCAACTCTCCAACCCTTCCCCAATCTAACCTAACCTAATATAACCTCCAACCAAATACAGGCTTAAAGCTGGCAACAAGAGCATTAGGGTCATTGCAAGATTGAATGATAATCCCTAAGATTAAATTAAACTAAATGAAAGAACAAGAAAAGTATTTAGAGGATACACCGGATATGAATGAATAAGTTGGTATTAACACATACAAAAATTGTGAGAGATTACAATAGAAGTTAATCTTTTTTTTTTATTTGGGGGACCACAGAAGACAAAAGTAGCTCAAAAAAAATTATGGAAATCTAGTGAGAAACGGGGTCAAAGGATGATTATTTGACAAAGGTAGTTCATTCTAAAAAGAGGCTCGCAAATGGAGAAGAAGGTAATAACTGTTTATGAAAATTGGAAGCAACAAAAGCTCATGCTAGGAAAAGAAAGAAATAAAAAACAATCATTTGTGTAACAGCTTGAAATTGGTCTTCCCTTTACACCATAGAGATGCCAAAATCTGTTATTAAAATTTGTCTCAATATCTGATAAAAACTTGATTAAATAGTGGCTTCCTTTGATTAAAAAGGACAATTTAATTAAAAAATTCAAACAAACTAAACATTGTTCTTATTTTAGATGTGTTCCACTTCATTTAGGCTTTTTAGAGGAAAAAAATATAAATATACATATACTCGGGATCGAGAAAAAATCAGGATCGAGAAGTTCAATTTCCAATCCCAATCTCAATCCCAAATATAATTTTCCCAATTTCAAATTTTTCCATTCCAAAATTTTTAGGATGAGATTTTCCCATCCCGGATTTATTCAGGATGGAGAAAACATTCAGCGTGTTTGTTTCAGCGTTTAGAGGGGAAAATCAGACTTCAACAGTGCTCAATTGGACTTGAACAGTGTTTTGATCAAAAGTGAGTGTTTGTTTCAACGATTGGATTTAAAGTGAAAAAAGTCATAAATTGGAAAAAGTCATAAGCCTCAAAATGAAGCTTATTGGAGCTTATGTGCCTGCATGTGTATAAAAAAATATTGATAGGAGTATTTTCATATTTTTGGAGATCAATAAGGTACTCAAAATCACTTATAATCACAAAACTTCTTTTATGAAAAATGTTCTAAATAATTTTCTCTTTCTTTAGATAGTAATCTTCTGCTAATTAGAGAATACTTTGAGATAAGAGTTTAAGCAAGTTTTGAGTTTTGTTAATATATGACCGTAGAAATGTAGAGAATAATTAATAATTAATTTTAATCAATTTAGATTTATTATTTAGTTGTTTTATGATTTTATAATCAATTTTTTTTATAAACATGTCATAAATTACTTTCTATATAGTGTTTTTACCTATTAAATTAGTTTAAATAATTTATTTGGATTATTGGAGGTATTATTTAGATTTTGATCGGTTTATTTTGTTAGATTTTGAACTATGTGAAAATATAAGTTAGGATTTAATATTTAAATTAGAGTTGGATATAATTTATAAGATTTAAGCTTGAGGTGTACAATAGAAAAGACTTTTGGAGTGTACCAATTTAAATTAGAGTTTGATATAATTTTATTAAAATTGTACCATTACCAAATTTTCAAAGTTATTTTTGAGAAAATTGTGAAAAAATCCCTCCGTGTGTAGATATCTTCCTAGGTCCCATTGACAATTAAGTTGCCAATGATGACTTTTTTCACAATTATCCCTTCATTTTTTCATTTTTCATAATTTTTTCAATATTTTTCTCTTAATTAATACAAAAGTCACTTATGCAAAAGTCAAACCAAACATCCTAACTTTTACATAAGTTACTTTAAGTTAGTTATCCAATCGTTAATCCAAACACTCATCATTTTACCCAATCTAACTTTTTTCCAATCTTAAGATTCCATAAATTTAAGTAAAAATAAGTCAAAACAAACACACCAATTTACTACTCCCTCCGGTCCTAATTATAAGACAAAGTTAACTTTTTTGGAGAAATTAAGGAAGTCAATTAAATTACTTTGAAGTATTAATATTTTTATTTTTTTCTCTAAACTAATTAATTTGACTAATAAACTAATATATAATTCAAGGATACTAAAATTATAAACACTCTAAAATAATTTAATTGGCTTCCTTAATTTCTCTAAAAAAGTTAACTTATTAAGACCTGAAGGAGTACTTTATTGTAGCCAATCATCGGTCAGAGGCCGATCGCTAGCAAGTGATGTTGCGGGGCCTTTTTTAATTAAAGTTTGAGGTCGGTGATGTCTGTCTGCAACATTTTCTCATTTCAAATTGTTACAAACGGGATGATTTGGGATTATTAAAATTTGGGAGAATTGTTAAAAAAAAATTTTATTGGTAACTTATTTGTTAAATGAGACTTGAGAAAATATCTTGCACATGGAGGGAATATATCTGCACATGTAGAGAAGATTTCTGAACACGTAGGGAAGATTTCTGCACACGTATAAAGAAGAATTTTACACACAGGGAAGGTCATCTACATACCAGGGAAGATATTCTGTACACGTGGAAGATAATCTGCACGCGAATGTCCCATTTAGCAAATAAGTTGGTAATGAGAGATTTTTTCACAATTTTCTTCTAAAATTTTGCACCCGGTTTGTCTTTTTGATATTTTAAGGGTATTTTATTGACATTTTTTCTAATTAAGTTAAAACCAAACATTGAATTAAAATTTCATTAATTAAATCATACAAAAAAAATTATCCAAAATAAAATTGTGCAGATACCGTTGCTTTGAAAACTTTATCCAAATGCCAAATTGACCTGTCTAAGAATGAACTCTTCGACAAAAACAAAAATTAATGAACTGCTAATTACCAAGCGATCTAGCAAATTTAAATTCTCTCTCTTTTTTAGAGGAATCGTTTTCTAATTTCTTCTTCGTTGCCCATTCAATTAGTCAGAGCCTGCTTTTGCCCATCACATTCTTCTTCCTATTCTCTCATTTGCTTCATATTCTGTGCAATTTGCATCGATCGCTTCCGCTTTCTGAAATATTTACTCTCTTGCCCTTCGTCGGACCCACCAGCCCTCCCTGCACTCTCCAACCAGATCCATTTTCTGCTTCCATCCACGTTGGTGTATTTATTTAATTCAATTTCCCATCACGTTTTCATCTGCTCTCGGATTCACAGAACCTTCAAACCCTTCGTCAAAAGCCCCTCATTTTCTCCTTCATTTGCGTTATTCCTCCGATTAATAGCCACTTATGCGAACTTCTCAATCTCGAAGAAGATTGTTGTAATATCATTGACTGTACATATACTTTGGGGTCGTCGGATCCCAGAAAAGAGAACTTTTTTGTTTTTCTTTTTTCTGGGTCCTTCTCAGAGTTGCATTTTTGTGGTACTTTTTTTTTTTTTTTGACTGGGTGCACAAATGTTGGGTGCCGGATTACAATTTGGTCTCTCCCGCGGAGAAGATCGGCTTTATAATCCGGTGAAGGCACGTCGGTCTACTCTGGAGAATGATAGACTACGTAGAGCTCACAGCGATTTGACAGCTAGTCGTTTAGAATCTGATGAAGCCAAAAAGTCAGTTTGTGTACCTGTGGTGAAACCATTGAGTAATTTAGAACGGTTCCTGCAGGCGATCACACCATCTGTGTTTGCTCAGTACCCCTCTAAGGTTACAATTCTTACTAGCACTCAGTTTGATTTTTTTAGGTTGGGTGGGTTTTATTTATTGATTTATTTATTTTTCTCTTGTTCTTTCATTGGTTGGTCGCTAGAAGGAAGTTAGCATAGGCGAGTGATGAAATTGCTTTTCATTTATTTCTCATACTCTGATTAGGCATTTGTAACATACCAATCTATGTGAAATTAAAAAAAAAAAAAAGAAAGAAACAAGGCTTTATGTAGTTTTGAATGAACTGAAGGAATGAGGAGCAAACTTTAGTGAAATATTTTAGGAGGAATCAATTTTCTGGTAATTTGTTAGTTGCTGCATCACTTGTGGATGGTTGTCTGGCACCATCTGCTTTTTATCTACCGTGTTTGTTGATATCTATTTGTACTCTTTTCTGAATATTGCAGAGGACCATGAAAAGTTTCAAGGCATGTGATGGAGAGTTTCTACCTTATTTTGTTCTTAGTGATTTGTGGGAATCTTTCAGGGAGTGGAGTGCATATGGTGCAGGAGTGCCCCTTGTACTTAATGATAATGATAGTGTTGTTCAGTATTATGTTCCCTATCTTTCTGGAATTCAAATTTATGTAGATTCTGTGAAACCATCTCCAAAGTCAAGGTAACTGTAAACCCTGTTCAAATGACGTGTATACTTTTTATTTTTCATTGTAAAGTTTGTATGTAAAGTTAGAGTGCGATATTGAATGCTTGGTTGTCATTTGTCTATCATTCTTCAAAATTTTATTTTTCAATCAAAGTGTTGATATATGATGTTCTCTTTTATATTGTGATGGCAGTGCCAATGACATGATAATTACGCATATTGGATGTCTTAAACAACATTTTGTATTTTTTCCTTTAGTTGCCTCCTATTTCATTGCCTTCCCTTCACACACTTTATGTTTATTTATGTTATTGTCATTTTATTATTTCTCCCTCGTAGATGTACTACCAGCTTGTTTCTACTTATTCTCTTTAAAATGGAAATTGAATTCTTTATTATGGTATTCTATGTGAGTAGAGTATGCGAAACAGTGTGAATGCACATGGACCTCAGGGAAACTCTGTAAATATGGTGCCAAGTTTGATAGCAAATTGGCCATTGGTTGTGTATGTGAATTAATCAAATACACCTTTAAATGTTGATTGTTGCTGTATCAAATGCTTTTGATCATATCATAGAAATCAACCAAATTGGCCGATGTTGAAAGCTCACTTTCTGACTTTTTGTCTCTCTGTCTTTCTCTTCTGCGTTCTTACTATTAATTTGGTTCACTGGCTCTAATTTTTCAATACTATTGAATTGTCCCCACAGCTAAAATTTTTTCACTTTTATTGTATAGAACAATAATGTGTGTTTCACTTTTTGACAGGCGACTGGGTGAGGATAGTGACACTGATTTCAGGGACTCAAGTAGTGATGGTAGCAGTGATGGTGAACCTGAAAGAGGATTGAAATTTTTGAGGGACCAAAGAAATCTTCATCCTTCAGAGGAGTTATCTCATCAGACGGACAGATTATCCTTGGGAGACCACCATAATACCCCTCAGGATGGCTTTTCTAGTGATGAAGGTGAGGCAGTCAATTCTCAAGGCTACTTAATTTTTGAGTACCTTGAACGGGACCCTCCTTATAGCCGTGAACCTTTGGCTGACAAGGTGTGTTAACTCTTGATCTTGGCTTTCTACTTAGTCATTTACTCTAAAATCAAGTTGTCATTCATTATCATTAGCTCCCTTTCATTCAGTCTTTTGATTATATTATCTGTTTGTGGCTTGGGACAGATATTGGATCTTGCTTTTCGTCTCCCTGAGCTGTCCAGCCTTAGAAGTTGTGATATACTACCTTCCAGTTGGATTTCTGTAGCATGGTCCTATTTCTTACCACTTTGCTTTTTTGATGAGGTTATAGATGTGCGAGCAACTCAATTTTCTTTTCTACTTGTAGGTATCCTATTTACAGAATACCGACCGGACCAACACTGAAGGATCTTGATGCTTGCTTTTTGACATTTCATTCTCTTCATACACCTATGGGAGGTAGGATGTGATTCTTCATTTCTGTTGCACTGAATTTGTGCTCTGTAATGAAATCTTAGAAAAATAATTAAGAGATTGCTGTAAATTGCTGGAGGTTAATGAATGAACAGCTTTATTAATATCCATGACAAACAAATTGTTTTTTTTCCCCCTCCAATTAGTTGCATTTATGAGATTAAACACACATTTTTCAGGTTCACAAGGAGGCCAGGCCCCAATAGTGACATGTACTAGTGAGATGGATGGCATCCCCAAAATGTCTTTACCTGTTTTTGGTCTTGCTTCTTACAAGTTCAGAGCATCTATGTGGACTCCAAATGGTGGATATGATCGCCAACTAGCTAGTGCTCTCTTGCAGGCTGCTCATGATAGGTTAAGAGAGCTTCAGGTCAATCACCCAGATTTTCTGTTTTTCTGCCGGTGATGCCGTGAACTTGGATCTTACTTTGGTTGTTAAGTAGCAGCCCTAGCTTGGCCCCTTTTTCAAATGCTAGATTCAAATGAAATCCAGAGTTGCTCAGTAAATTTGATGGGAAGAAAAAGGCATAAAAAGAAAAAAATGGTAAACTATTTCCCTTGTGATTTCCCTGCTTTGATTGTAAAAGCAGTGAATCTTTGGACAAGCATATCTATAAAGGCTCCTCCGGGGATGTGTTTATGGTGTATGTGCAGAGTTTGAGAAGCTTTACAAGTGCTGGGTTATATATATGGTCCATCAATTGTTACTGGGTCTCTTGGATTTATATTTATGATTAAGTTAAGAGAAGAGGGTGTTTTTAATCCTTATTTCCTGATCAACAGCAGGGTCTAGCTTTATTTATGGGGTAATTTTGACAGAAAAAGCATGTTAGATCTGCTTGAATTGCCCCAGATATGTTGTTGAATTATATGTAAAACTTGTTTTAGACTAGTTTTGGTACTAATAAAATTGTTGTTAGTAGGATAAAATGTTGGGCGTAATTGTGTAAAATGATTTTCATGATTATGTTATGGTTGATTTTAAGATAATGGAGATGTTCATCCTTGGGAAATCTTGAATCAACTCTCATTAGTAACATCATCTTGATAGCAAAAGCCTGCCTCAACAAAAGGCCATTCTAAATGACTTTCTGGTATCTCAACAATATTTTAATTTCATGAGTAAATTAACCTACAGTTTATTTGTGGAGGAGGGGAAATATCAAAATTTTGAATTTGTGTCTCAGGCTCGCAGCTGATTCTCCATTTTCTTTATGGTTGCTGTTTTATGCCAGCAAGTTTTTTGTTTTTCTAAAAAAAAATATTTTATGTCACCCTTTATGAATAATGTTTTGTATAATTATGTGTTGCATTGTTGCTTGAAACTAAGACACCAAAATGCCCTAAACACTATTATGTCAATGAAATGGTCTTACCAGCCGTTCACCAATTGCTTTATAATTGATCTGTTCTTACTAAATTTTATCTATTTTATGTTCAATTTAGAGTTATTTGATCAATTTTGTCATGTCAACGGGATTTTTTAGTCAATAGATGTTTAATTTTAAAATAAAAATTTATAAAATTTAAATTTAAATTGCTTCTTAAAATTAAATGTAATATTAATATTAAGTTATAAGGTTGCCTTTTTTCCCCTTACAATTTCTGATCTCTAGTGGGTCTCAATAAGATTCAAATCATGATGAAATTTTGACCATCTTTCAAAGTAAACAAGACAAATGGATTTCACAGTATTCACAACAAATTCTCCGATTTCTTCCAAAAGTAGATGAAATCATTTGCTTCTCACAATATGGTCCATAGTTGGGACGCAATTTGGTGAAAAATATTAATAAATATGGGAAGTAAGTATTACATTTTTAGACCAAAATAAAACTCCCCAATTAAGTTCCATAGGCTTGTTTGAAGAAATGAATGTGTAGAAACCAATCCAAATTATTGGCAAAAAAGAAAAAAGAAACCAATCCAAATTGGATGAAATGAATGAACTGCAAGGAAATCAAGTTCTCCTTTCTCTCAAAATTAACATAAGCAGCAAACTATCACTATGAAATAGACAGTCGAAGAACTTATCTACTTAACACTTGAACAAACATTTTAAGATACTACACCATACTTATAACACCTCAGAACATCTAATAGCTACATTGAACAAACATTTTAAGACAGACAAAAACACAATACAACCTGCTAGACCTCAATCAAAAAACAGAACCCAGAAACTGTGTAAAGCCATTAAAATTCATGTGTGGATTTGACCCTATTTCTTTTGAAGAAGAAAGGTTTCAACAAGTGGGAAATGGTGAAGCACAAGCATCAGCAACCTTTCTAGCATTAGGAGAATTAACAAGCTTCTGGAGATTAGGGTTCTTCATGTAACCACAAAGGCAAGGCCTTTGTTCTTTGAGTTTTGTGCAGCACAGAGATGTTGGAGGTGTTGAGGAAGTGATGGCACTCGCACATGCACTGAGCTGAAGGGCATTGCAGGTCACTGCCATTGAAACCTCTGTTTCTGCACAAAACAGAGCAAGCACCGCCCAGAGAACAGAGCAACCATATGGGAACTTCATTTTCTGAGAATTAATAAGAACAAGACTTTAGTTTCAGAGTTGAATGAATCTGAGACTCTCTGATGGATTAATGAAATGAAAAGGTGTTGGTGATGAAAGGTTAGGTGGGTTTCTTCACTATTTATAGAGAAAAATTTGGAATTGTGGGGATGTTGCTGTGGCAGAGCAGGCATGCTTGTCAATAGATAGTCTCTTCACTAAGAAATCTCTGGATAGACAAAAGGATGAACAAACAAAATTTATTATACATATATAGATAAAGATGTGAGAATTAATTTACTTTAAAGGAAAAACATATTTCATATCAACATTTTAATTGTCTGTTATGATATGTTATATGTTGGTCATATTATGTCATTTGATTCATATTTTAGAACATTATCATTTCACTTAATGCAGCAAATGATATAGAACGATGGTAGAAATGAGATTCAAATAAAAAATAAGAAAAGAGATTTTTCTAATAAGATTAGACTAAAATTTCCAAGACCATATGGAGAATGACATTTAAATGCTAAAAGATCAAATTAATGACATTTTGGTCTTTAAAAAAAATTCTGAAAAAAATGAATTATGTTGTAAATATTATATGATGTGGATGTCCATAAACAATCCAACTCTTGGCCTTTCATATGCCCTTCACTCCATAACCTCTCATTCTTAAAATTCCATGTGTTCAATGCTATAACCTTATAACTTCCCTCAATGAATGGCTTATGGTAATTTCTTATGATTAATACCATTATGCCCATATGTATTTCCTTGTAACCATATATATAGAATTCAATGGTTAGAGGCCTATAAATAGAGGTCATGTATAATATATTGGTGCCAGCAACAATGAAGTGAATAAGAGCTCCTCTATGTTTCTCCTTCAAATTTCTCTCAATATTCTCTATCTCCCTCATGTCAATCTCTTGTATTTTTCTTATTTTTATAACGCGTTAACAGCACGAATCCACTCAAAATATAAGCGTGAGTTAATATTGAAAAGTTCTAGTCATATACTTCCTCACAAAACCTATTGATCTCCCAAAAATGGATGTCATATTGATATTTTATATCAATATTTGTGGAAATTGAAAAGTTTGTTGTTGGTTAAGCAACATGTTACAGTAAACCAGCAGTTTACTGATCCAAACAAATTTATTGTTGACATGACTTATTTGATTCATTCAAGTCATATATAAAAGATTACGTATGATATCCATTGAAGAACTAGAAGATTCTTTATGAATAGCCAACATATTATATAATTCAAGAATTATCATGTGCTGCTTATTCTTAAAGAAATTTGATTATGAGAGTATCACAAGTTATGATTTAGAATAGATCTCTATATTTTTGGAAATATATCAAACTCATATATGGGCCCATTCAAATAGCATGTAAATTGTAATACCCCGAAATTTGGGATTGGAGGCTTGGGAATAAGCCTAAATTAAGTGGACTGCTAAGCCCCAATTTAGTAGAGCCCAAATTTATCCCCTAATGATTTCTATATCTTTAGGGTATTAAGAAAGTAAAATGGTGAATTTTGGAGAAAGTGATTATGCTTATGGTAAAATCGCCTATGAGGTAGTGGGCTTGTCATGTGATTTTGAATGATCAAATGATGATAAAAAATTATGATATTTTAAAGGATGAAAGTAGACATCCTAAGCTTTAATTTGATAGGTCATACGACTCAATTAGAGCTATACATAAAAAGATATGAATTTTTGAAGTCAGCACAAAAAAACTGTGAGATTTCTGGAACAATATGCAAAGATTTAAATTCTGGGAATTTTGTGATTCCAGAAAGCAAAAGTCTATATTTTTCCTTGAAACTAGACTCAATAAGGGTTCTATAGGATTTGGAATCACCTCATTTCGATTTTTCTAGAATTAGTTATGATTTTTCAAAGTTTGGGCAGAAATCTGCCAAAATTTTGTAAAAATCCAAAAATTGGGAAAATTAATTAATTAAATGGGATATATTATTATAAATCAGCTCCTCCTTCTTCAGCTCCATTTTTGACGTGAAAAACCTGAAACTAGTGAGAGGAAGTTGTGTCTTTTAGAGAGAGAAAAGGGGAGGAAAAAGCTTACAAAGGTAAGTGATTTCTTCGATAAATCGGTTCCTAATGCGTATAACTCTACTCCTAAGCTACTCTCCTATGTGTTTAAGGTTTGTGAAGCTCAAAATCTCTTGTTGGAGTAGCTAGGATTTCAACCAAGTCAAGAAAAGCCAGAAGGAGCTTGAGGTAACTTCCAAACCTTCGTATATTGACTATTCTAGCTGCTGTGGGCAATTTAATCGGTGAAATTTCGCCGGATTGCCATTGGTTGTAAAAATGGAAAATGGGTTCCCCTGGAGGTTATGCTGCCCAAATTGATATTAAATGGTAGTTGTAACCTAATGGAATAGTCAATAAAGTGGTTAGGAGTAGAAAGGAACGTGCTTACGGAGCCGAAACCGAAAAACCTCGATTTTCCCTGGAAAACCCGTATATTTCGGTCAGGGCTCTAAATGGGTCTTAGAGTTGGATTTTTAATGATTTGATGGTTCCATTGGATTCAGGAAGGAAAATTAGGTGGGGTTACAGTTGGGCACTTTTTCGGAAAAGGCCGAGAAAGCATAATTACGAAAATGCCCCTAAAACATTGAAATATGGGCTGCCAAGGGCAATTTCGTCTTTTGGCAGTGAATTTGGTAATTCTGAGTCCGGAAATGGATTTCTTGGGTGAAAATATGTCAGGATAGCCTAGGTTAGAATTTCGAGAAAAGTACAGCCGGACCGGGTATGATGGGGCCGGGTCCCCGGGGGTATTTTAGTAATTTTTCAAGATAGACTCATATAACCCTCAGAAACACTATGGAAGTGTCTAAATAGTACATTTGACATTGTATGATCTAATATGGAGCCCCGAGCTGTTGGCACGCAAATCGAGGAGAACGATTAGAGGTAGGGGACTTACCTTATTTGCATGTATTTGATATCTTTGTTTGTGTAATGATGTATGTGATTGCTTTACTTGATTGTGTAGAGCATATTCGAATAAATGAAGCTCTGTTTCTGTTTTTGCTGTGGCCATAGTCTTGTTGTATGAAACATTGAGCATGCAGAAATGTCATTATGGGGCATACATTTAGATAAAGCTAACATGTCATACACATAGCATCAATCATGCATGCATTACGGTATCTGTTTCCTACTGAAATTCTCTCGAATCTCACCCCCTACCAACAATTCAAACAGGAGACGATAGAAGATAAGCAAACAACAATGCAGAGTACCATACGAGGGGATTACAGTAGTGGAACGAAGACGGGAAGAAGTCTCCGTTTCACCAGAATGAGTTTAGACACCCTAGTAGCCTTGTGCGGCTACCTTAATCGTAAGTATCATATACAAACCCCTATGGGGAATTTATGTAATCATGCACTTATTATCAGTATATTCATGTTATTCCTGTGTTGCCCACCGAACCATATATCATCTTCTACGAATACTCTGAAAAAGGTGAAAATTAGATAAGGACGTGACATAAATCATATAAATATTCAATAATTTTAATAG
This sequence comes from Inga laurina, assembly GCA_963855925.1. Lineage (NCBI taxonomy): Eukaryota > Viridiplantae > Streptophyta > Magnoliopsida > Fabales > Fabaceae > Inga > Inga laurina. Next base: position 8,446,931 of record OY979712.1, on the reverse strand, counting down.
ATGCATCTATAAGATGATTACATATGATATTGCTATTAGTTTGGAACCTGAAGTTTGCAAGAATGTTTGAATAAATTATTATGTTAAGCGCAATTTTCATATTTACGATTCATTCATTGAAGCCTCCATAAATAGCTAGATTAATACTTATGAGAACAAAATTGATATTTCAGTGTTGGCATATTTGATCTTACATATTGCAGCACTTATATTAGCCAACCAAATTCTCCCGATATAATTGGCTTTTGATCAGGAGCCAAGTATATTCCATCTTAAAAAGTTTGAATGTGCATTCCTATTGATTCACCACAATGCACATTGTAATGCCCCAAATTTTGATTAATACCTAATGATAATTATTGAGGATAATTATTGAATTAAAGTCGGAATTATTTTGTGTTTTGTAGCAATTTAAATTGATATGCCAAAATTAAGGAGAAATTGAAAGAATGGAATTATTGGCCATAAGTTGGTGATTAATGGGGAAATTAATTACTGACTAAGAGGAAATGAGAAGTGTGATTAAAAATGGCTAATGAATGGATTAGATAAGCTAAGTGGGTGATTATTTTATGAGAACCAATGACCATGGGACAAGTAGCAAGCTTATAAGTAGAGAGGAAGTAAGGAAAAGTCAAATGCATTTTTAAAATATATTTTCTCTTTCTTCTTCCCTCCATTTCACTGACAAGGAAAGCTAGAGGGAGTATCATCATTTCCTTCTTCATCTTCACTCATCTCATCTCTCTCTCTCTTTCGGCACCATTGTTGTCCCAAGAAAGAGGAAGAAAAACTTGAAAAAGGTTAGGAAAATGACCTCATTTGCTCTAACTCTCTTCTCTAAAGTTGTTCATTGAGTTAAGAGCTTCTTTTACATGTTATAGTTTGCCATTTGGTGTTGGTTTGTGACTTCAAGGAATTTTGGAGGTTGGAAAATCAAGAGGCTTCTTTGAGAAAGTTGTTAAGGTTAGTAAAAGAAATTTTTCCATCTATGTCCCATGCCATTTGATTAAACTTGAAAATTCTGGAATTTATAGCCTATTTTCTAAAATAGTGGTCATTGGGATGTTTGGCAAGTTATTGATATGTTTGGAATGTATGTGGATAGATAGAAAGGGATTTGGGATTGAATGATTAAGTTTGATGATTTTGAAATTTTAGTGTTAGTGTTGCCCAAAACCAAAGCATGATAATGGAATAGGATTTTGATTATTTTGATGGTTTTATTGGATTCCTTGAGTGATTTTGTGTGGGGATAGCTTTGGTTAAGGTTTTGGGTCCATTGGAGTCAATTGGGTAACCTCTGGGAAATGTTGTCAAAGTTTCTGCGTTTTCTGGTTTCTGATGTATATCACTCGAGTGACTCAATGAAATTCCCCATTTTCCCTTCATTTTCTACATTATACTTCTGTGAAGGGGGCAAGAGTGTTGCCTCACTTACGAGTGTGGTGGGTTCTCACTTGAGTGAGCTTTCTCTCACTCGAGTGTTGGTGTATTTGACACCCAGAACTTGCCTCTCGGATTGCCACTCGCGATTAAAGTGTAAGAGTGTGTTTTAGCACTCGCGGGTATTTAGCCTTCACTCGAGTACAAAGATCCGTACTCGAGTGCTCCTCTTCCTTGAAAATTCAATTTACTCTTGGGTAAACACTCCCTTCACCTTACTTCCTAGTACTCGAGTGAGCATTTGGTATCACTCGAGTGTTGCATTCTGTGCTCGAGTGTTCTCATTCTCTGAAAGTTTCTTGTGCTCTCGGGTATACACTCGCTGTCCTTCACTCTCTTGTACTCGAGTGCAGACCATACAATCACTCGAGTGAGGCCATCTTTACTCGAGTGAATCAATGAAAGATGACAATTTTGTACTTCCAAAAAGGGGATTGTTGGGTTAGTTCTCCCAACCTTTTTAGGTTTTTGTTAGGGGTATATATGGGTATTTAAGAGACAGTAATGATAACCAATTTAAGTACTGTGAAGTTATTTGAGAATTGGAATAAGCGATAACACGCCGTCCTTAATTATGACTTTAGGATTTGATATTTGCCCGGAACGTAGAAGGCCTGTGCCTGCTTAAGAGCGGAAGATCAAGGTAGTGACATTTTATCCTATATTATGTGTATCCTATATCATGATTAATGCATTACTTGTTAGTATTAGTCATTGAATACAGATACAGTTGAGGGGACGTGGTGAAAGCCTGACCTTGAATACAGATACAGTTGAGAGGACATAGCGAAAGCTCGACCTTGAATATAGATACAGTTGAGAGGACGTGACAGTGTGCCCGGCCTTAAATATTGATTGCTGCATTGTGATAGATGCTTACTTACTTTATTTAATTATGCATCATATACGTAAACTATTACTATTGGGATTCTTTCGAATCTCATTCCTTCCAAATAACATTTTTAGACATGGCAAGTGGATTAAGAAGTAAATAAGTGAGCAAGGACTACCGGCGGTAGTCTTAGCTAAATACTTTTGGTTTTTGATTGGTTATCATTTTGGACGAATGTATATATAGAATAGATCATAGAATTTTAGTTTTGTGTAATCCCTGATATGGGAACTGAGATAGGCAATGATGCCATGTACCAACTCTTGGATTAATGTTACTATCCCGGGTGAATGACGGGAATTTTGCTGATACTTTGATATTGTACATGTGACAAACCGAACAGGCCTATTGATTTTATGAATGATTGAATGGAGATCTATTTGTACAGGTTTCGGCGAAAATTTTTTAATTACCTTTGATCTCTTATTCAATTTTTAAACGTATTTAAGCACTAATCTTGGCTTCGATAGTGTCGGGGGTTACACACATAGATGGATATTTAAAGGAAATTGAGATAAATGTTAGGTAAGAACCTCATTCTTCTTGTTTGTCTCTAAATGAAACAAAAGGACATTTATAATGGAAACAAATGGATTTATGAGACTTATGCTTCATGATTAGTCAATTGTTATTTGATAAAGTTTTCCTAACATGAGGGGGAGAAATTAAATAGCTGGAAAAGAAAACAAAAGGAATGCATTATTACTATCAAGTATAGATCCTCGAATATAATAATATGAACTAGAAGCTCATTTGATTTTGCATTATTCATGAAATATTGCATAAAATCTGCCAGATACAATTACTGAACTAAATGGGAATTACTAAATCTCATATTCCAGCTATAAATGCTTTAATCAGCATAAATAAAAGTGAGACATGCCGAAAGTATGAGAGAATAATCAGTTCCAAAAGAAAGAGAAAGAAGTAAATAATCAAGATGATCATATTAAGGAGACAGACACTCCAAAAGAGGTCAATACATAACTACCTGTAAAACTCTCAAAAGAGGTTCAGGTACCTGAAAGTAATAAAAGAGATATCAATGAAATATGAAGAGATCTCAATGAATTATGTCACAATAAAAAAAATGGAACTGAAAAGATAAAGTTGTCGACAACAGTTTTAGTAATAATATCACGTGATTAAATGAAAATCTTATACATAAATATGTTGGTAGAAAAAAAAAAGGTGATTGGCCAACTGAAAAAGAGGATAAGAGAAAAAAAAAAAGGTGATTGGCCAACTGAAAAAGAGGATAAGACGCGTAAAAAATGTTCTTTCAATATATGAAATTTATGGACCTTTAATCCAAAATATTTAAAATATAAAGTTATTTGTGATATATGAATATTCATGTGAAAATAAAGATTTTCACAAGGTTTAATAATGATTATGATGAGGTACAAAATTTGGTGGTGTATACAATAATTGCATATATTATTAGTTTGATAATATATGCAAACGAAATAATACGTCTATTAGATATCATTATATATTGTATATGCATATGGATAGTGAATATTACATGAGAATTCTTGAAGGATCCAAAATGTTGAAAGCATATCTAAGAAAAGTATTCAGTATATAAAATGTCACATGAATTAAAATGATTTGAGTATATATATAATTTATTGAAAGATATATTGAAAAATGAATAATTTTACATATCAAGTTATTGTAAATCTTAATGATTTCAAAATCATATATTTTTGTTATGATGATTGTTTGCAAAAATTTATTGAATTTAATGGTCTATAAGTATCACATATTTATGAATATTTACATCATGTTAATATTATAGTTATTATGTTCTTTCTATTAAAATCAAGATGCTACAGGTATACTATGGATACTATGAAACTGAGATTTAGTGTAGTAGTTTTATGAAACTATTCTATAGATACATTTTGTTTATAACAAATTGAACATGTGGATAGAAGATATATCATGGTGATTTTCAGGATAATTTTCTTTTATTATTTTCGCAATGCATAGAGGCAAGTGGAGAATATAATATTTAACATATCCAGAAGATATGGTAGATAATTATATTTCATCATATGATTTGATGACAATGCATTATACATAGTTTAGATAAAAAGCACATCAATTGCTTGGAAAAATCATTGATGATAGTTGCAACTGAGAAATCAATATATTGTCTTGAAATATGACAATCTAGTCAAAATGAGTGATGTTGCTATCAGGTGGAATAAAGATCATGTTGTAATCTTTTCCTTAACCAAGGTTTTATTCCACTGGGTTTTCTTGGTAAGGTTTTTAATGATGTAACTTCAATATATATTATGTACTCTTTTTCCTTTACTGGGTTTTTGTCCCATTGGGTTTTTCCTAGTAAGGTTTTAATAAGGCACAATATTTGTTCATGGACATTCAAGGGGAAGTGTTGTAAATATTATATGATGTGGATGTCAATAAACAATCCAACTCTTGGCCTTTCATATGCCCTTCACTCCATAACCTCTCACTCTTAGAATTTCATGTATTCAATACTATAATCTTATAACTTCCCCCAATGAATGGCTTATGGGAGTTTCTTATGATTAATACCATTATACCCATCTATATTTCCTTGTAACCATATGTATAGAATTCAATAGTTAAAAGCCTATTAATAGAGATCATGTATAATATATTGATACCAACAACAATGAAGTGAATAAGAGCTCCTCCATGTTTCTCCTCCAACTTTCTCTCAATATTCTTTATCTCCCTCATGTCAATCTCTTATATTTTTCTTATTTTTATAACAAATTACAAATAACTGTTCGGACAATTGCGAACAGGAATCCCAGTCGCTAATTGAGAATTATACTCAAAACTTAGATTTATAATTCAGATTTTTTAATTTACAATTTTTCGAATCAATATGTACACCACTCATTGTTTTAAAAAAATTTATTAAAAACCTATATGTTATTAATTAATTCAAGGGAAAATGATAAAAAAATACTATTTGAACTTTAAAATTCCGCTGACAAGAAAAGTAATGAGATTGACAACGTAAATCTTTATCAAAGGATTAATTTAGAATTTTGAAGTTCAAATGGTATTTTTCTATCATTCTTCCTTAATTCAATCTAAGAGTTTATCGTCATTCTCGGAAAGCAATATTAACTCCATAGGCTGTAAAAAAAGGTAGGCATGGCTGGCTCATATTATACTCAGTCTACTCCTTTTTATAAACAAATCTCTCATTTTTGGGGTTAATCCATTTATAATCAATTTTCTCTCTCATGAAGCTAATCAATTTTTATAAACAACTTTCTCTTTATATTTCAAGATTTAAACTATTTTTTTCTATCCCTATTAAATACATATCTTTATATTAATTATCCCCCATTTACCATTAATTTTTTTTCATTTAATCATTTATTATACATACCCTCTCATATTTTATACTCATACTCTCTCCTATGTTGATTTCATAAATAAGTATATATTTAAAGAAAACATGATATTTTTTTACATATTTATTATTTTTAACTAATTTTAATTATTAGTACATTTTTCACCATAAAAATAAAAGTTGCCGAGCAGCAGTAGAGACGGCGTCGCATGTTTCTGGGGAGCACTTTGTTCCTTTAATTGCCTATTTGAGCTGCTTTTATTAGAGTAGGGTCGCCTTGCTATTTGCTATTGCCTCCATCATATGACTAATATGTTAAAATCAATATAATAAAAACCAATATTAATTTTTATGTATTTTTCTATTGGAAAATGACCACCAATGAAACAGAGATTATCAAAATATTATGTATATGAAATATGAATGGGCCATTCAAGGCATCATCATGTGAATCTACAAATTTTTTCCATTATATTTGAAAAATATTACTCCCTCCTGTCATTGATATGAAATATATTTGAGGGGTTGATTTTGGTCCTAAATATAAGATATAGTTTTTATATTTACCAATTTTTCTCTAATTTATCCCTATTGATGATCTCTTAACAATAATCAATGAGAGGGGGAAAGAAAGAATTAGAGAAGATACCTAAGATGTTTTAGAAAATACATATCATATTAACTAAATTAACTAACTTTCTTAATCTAATCAAAATAAGGTAATATGTCGAGCCGGAGGAGTAAGCCTCAAGTCAGAATCTTGAATATAGAAATGGGGGAAAAGTTTAATGGAAAGTTTCTGTAGCATGTCACGCTTAATTACTCCTAATTAGCCACTTTCGGCGATGGGAAATGTGTAATTAATTAAGATTCATTGGGTTTCGTTTCGTTTTACCTTTGGTCAAATTCATGAGCCCTTCCTAATTCCTATCATGACCTTCACTGTTTTGCCCAAACTCATCAAAGTCATTATCATAAACTTTAGGAAAAATCACATTTAAGACTCAAAACAACGAGTTATTAATCGCAGTCAGATCTCTCTTTTTTTTAAAAAAAATGAAATGTAAGTATCAAGTTAAACGATTACAAATATGAATTTCAATTGCAAAGTAAGAGTTATATTTAAAACAAAAATGTATTACCTGCAATTGAGATTTTTAAATTTACAATTTCTTGGATCAATATTTGCTACTCATTTCAAACAAGTAGTCAAACCATATCTAAGTGTGGCAGATAGTGCTGCAACTGGAATAAGTGAATAACTAGCTCATGACAATAAGATTTCGAATTTGGAAAAAGAAAAAAGAAAAGGTAACAGTATTTGGAATAATTCAACTATTCACAGAGACTTGTGTCCTCAAGACATAAGCAAAGGAATCAATCAATTTATTATTTAAATAAACTATTACATGTATTTTGGCCATTCACATAATGGATCAATTTAAAGCAGATCCTCCATTTTTAAAGTGTCCAATTTACTGCCTGATTATATTGTTTTCCTCTTCGATATGATTAAGATTGATACTTATACATATAAAATAAAGTTATTGGATAAAAGTTCTTCCCTTATCAGCTTAGTGATGTAGTATAATCATATAATTATATATCATATACATGAAAAAGTAATTAATTACACAATGCAATGGGGATCATGAATTACAACGATATATTATCATAATATAATTAAATTGGAACTTGGAAGAATGAATGTATTAATAAGTGATAATGTGGTTAAAAAATTGTACTAAATGATATAGTATGCAATGATGTAATCTTCAACAAAATCAATATCATTATTATTCAAGAATTTCAACTTTCAAATTTGAATTTTTTTTTTTTTAACCTTCGCGTAAGTTTGCCCCTAATAAGAAATTGACTCCAAAAATTTGGAAAGCTTATTCTGAACTTAACTGAGTGTATGACATGATTCCTCACTTGTTAATATTTTTTATTTGGAGAATTACACTCAGGTTCTAAGGAAGAAGAGAAATGAAGAAACGGTCCCTAGAGATTGCAAAATGAAAAAATGATCTTATGGAGTTGTCAATACAGGTTCTTGGAGTTGTTAACGAGTTATCAATATAGGCTCCTAAAGTTGTTAATGAGACCATTTTTTCATTTTGCAATCTCCAGGGACTATTTCTTCATTTATTTTCTTCCTTGGGACCTAAGTATAATTATCTCTTTTTTATTTGATATTAAATCACGTGAAAAGCCGACAGGTTGAGCCGAGTGAACTATAGGCTAGTTAGTCTCTCGTAACATGACGAATCAAAATTTGACTACCTACATAGAGAGATGTTAGCATTTAATATGCAATAGAGCCTCCAATGGAATGATATCGTATGTACGTGAACACAATTTAAAAATTTAATTAAGGAGAGTGAATGCATGTCAATTTTTAGAGTATGTGAAAAAAGGTTATATGCATATGGGGAATAATTTAATTGAATTATAAACATTCATTTCTTTTTAATTACCAACTCGTAATAAAAGAAGGAGAAGGAGAAGGAGAGAGGATAGGTTTTTGGTGCGTGAGAAGGAGGGAACATTGTAAAAAGCTTGAAGTGCATGCAAAAGGCATACCTTTCCTCAATGAATCTATCTCTATGAAATGAATTACATTAATATCTTTGTTTCCAAGTTTAGAACAACCCTTCCCTACCGATTTATTAATATTATACAATCCCTCTCTTGGACTTTATAATATATATGTAGCCTTCATGGATCATATAAAGCAACAACAGATCCAAGAGAAGAGAATATTAATCTAATACATCAAGTTTGTTCTCTCTCAGAATAGTCACAACACCATGCGAAGCCGTTCTTCATATGAATCTTCAAAACAGCCCAAGTTTTTTGGTTATGGCAGATCGCTGCACGCCACACTTGAGGGCGGAAAGTGTAAGACACTTTCTATTTTTTTTTTTTAAATTATCGTGGGAGTAGGAAATTTTGAATTTCTGTAACGTAGGAAGCATGTTTTGATTGCATCGTCACCTTTTTTTTTTCATGGTATGAAAACTCTGTTTGTTTGGTCAAGAGTTTTAGATAAGATGATGTTCAGGTTAGATTACACACACACACACACACACATATATATATATATATATGACATTGTTGAGCTTTTAAAAACTAAAAGTTCTTCATATTTATGCTTTAGTCATCCTATTTTGTAGGATTATATATGGTTTATACATGAATATTCTATTTACTTGCGGATTAAAGCCTTTCAAATATTATTAATTTGAAAGTTGTATAAATATTTTTCATATATTTTAATTAAGTTATATGATTTTAATCATAGCTAGTCTGATCTTAGGTTGACATTAGTTTAAACCATTAATCCTTAAACTATTGTCTCAACCAATTCATTGACTGGCCCAAAATTTTTTAAGAACCTTACCTATTTTTTCATGTTGTTTAAGATTCCAAACCTCACGTACAAGATATTTAATTCATACTTTAACCAAATAATCTATCATTTTAAATAACGTAACATTTTACAAATACACTTGAAGGCAACACAACATGAACAAATTAAATAAAAGATATTATATATAGCTCCTAACTCGTATGAATAATTAACCACTTGCACAAAAGAATTTTGCCACCAAAGAAGCAGATTAATGAACAAGAAGTACGCATGAATATGAATTTGCAGTGGCAGATATAATGCTTTGGAAGGACAAGACGAAGACAGGTGCACTAGTTGGAGTTTTTACTTTCATTTGGTTCCTTTTTGAAGGCTGGGAATATCCTCTTGTTACCCTTCTCTGTCACCTCCTCATGGCCTCCATGCTCCTCCTCTTCCTCTGGTACAACGCCGGAGGACTCATCACTTGGTATGCAAGCAAATTCATATATATATATATATATATATATATATATATATAGTCATTTAAACCGACAATACTTAAATATGACTCAGTTATCAGATAGATAGTCATTTCCTTCTTTCTTCTTTATTTATCAATGGCGATTGGCTCGAATGAATGAATTACTCTATACCCTTTTAAATAAAGTCATAGATTTAACCTTAAAACCCGACAATACTCAAATCTATATATTACCATGTAGTCATAAAAAAAAAAATTAATATTTGACGATGTTCTTCTTAATTGGCAGGGGTCCCCCCAGTGTTCATGATCTTCAAATCTCAGAATCCACGGTCTGGCACTTGTGTGCAAAACTCAACTGGTTCTTGAGGAAATTCTATGAGATCTCCGTTGGCAAAGATCTCTCTCTCTTCTTTGGGGTACTACTCTTAATTAAATTAAAATTCAAGTATTGATTATATATTAATTTGATTATATACTTTGATTAATCCTCAAATATTCTTATTAATTAATTTTGAGTGTTTGTTATTGTTCAGACGATCGTTGGTCTGTGGATCTTGTCAGCCATTGGGAACTATTTCACCACTTTGAATCTGATTTACTTCTGTAAGATCTGAAACTGAGGATGTATATATATATATATATGCGTCGTAATTAATTAAGAAACTTTATTATTTAGCGCTATTAATTAATTAATTAATGATTACTATTGTTTTTGTGTAATATTGAAGTGTTTCTGTGCATGGTGAGCTTACCTGTGATGTACGAGAGATATGCATATGAGGTGGATTATCTGGCAAGCAAAGGCAACGAAGACTTGACAAGATTGATGAACGCACTCGATTCTAAAGTTCTCAACAAGATTCCAAGAGGACCTGTCAAAGAAAAGAAATATAAATAAATTAAAATAGAAGATAATATAATATTGTATTGAAAATTTTCATTTTGTGTGTTTAATTTCCCATTACTTTACTTCTGTCAAATGTGCTTCAAGTTCATGTATTAGCTCGATTTGTAAATTTCAAACAAGGCCTTGAAATTATGATTGATTGAATCTTTGCATGTGTTCGTGTAGAAAGAATAGTAACGTGAAATGGGAGTGATATTCACGGTTCATACACATATAGATTACAATATTTCAAAAGTTTTCATTTCTTTTGAATATATTTTTGGTTCAAGCTCTGAATTATTCTTATGGGCTATATATGCGAAATTTGAGACTTTAATATTTCTTTTTTTCCCATGTGACTTTAATATTTCATAGAAATCATTCCATCATTCATATATTATTCATACATACATACAAGTATATTCTATTGGCCAATGAAAAAAAAAAAAAGAAAACCCGTGTGGCAGTTTTAATTTGCACTGTTGATATTTAATTTTTTTTTTAAATCATTTTTATGTGTAAGGAATATAAAATAAAGAAAATAATTTAGCTGAAATATTGAATAAGGTTAAAGTAAAAAGTTAAATGCCTGTTTGAATTAGCGATGGAGAAGGAGTTCTTTTTTTATGCAAATGGGCTTTTGAAAAAGTCAGATTGTAGAGGTGATTTGTGTTTGGATTGGCGATAGCTGAAGTGACATTTTTTTTCTAACTTTAAACATGTTTAGATTAATGTTTGAAAAACCCGTTTAAATAGGAAATGATTAAAAAGGATATGAATTTTATTGAATACTATATATATATATATATATATTAGTTATATATATTATGATAATTGAAGTAAAAAAATACTAAAAATTTTTTATAAAATAAAAAAGGTGAAATTATTATTTAAAAAAGAAAGAAAGAAAAATACACAAAAATATGTAATTAAAAAAGGATAAAAATTAAACTTGTCAAAGTTGGATATATGAAAACAATTTTGCCTTGCTTACAAAAATAAAAATCGAATTAAATATTGAAATGGTTACCACGTATTTCAATTTATGTTAATAATAGCAACTTTTTTAAACAATAATAATAATAATAATAATAATATATTTTGTGTCAGTAAGAATTAAAAGATATATCATATATCTCCTATTGGGCAAAAGCCAAAATTTATTGGCTATTGTTGACCAGTGATAGTGATTTATGATGGCCAACGACTTTTCTGGATGACTCGAAGCAGCTTCTCAACCCCGAAAATGCAATTTAGATGAGCTTCTATTAGGAGCTCCTTTTTTGGTTGAAGCCTAGTGTCACTGGACGCTTTCCCAAATGAGGTATACAAGCCAAATGGGTTTTTGGGTTCTCACTGAACTTTTTTGTGGAACTACGGTGTTTTCAAACAGACCCGACGGACACTACAGTAATCCTGTTATGATGGGAAGAAAAAAGGGGAAAGGAAGACAACTGAATTGCAATAAATGTGGGAAGACATTTGAGGAAAAGGAAGAATTCATACAAATCACGGGGCCACCTATTTATTGGGATAAGGATAGTTTTGGACCACTTTTCACACCCACCATCTGGTTTCCCTAAAATCTACATTAATTAAAACCCCTACCTTAATATTATATATCTATATATTTGTGCCGATCAAAAAAAATATTATATATATATAGGGGAGAGTAATGGACGGGTTGGGTAGCCCATACCTAAACCCGTAGCCCGCCCAATTAATTTTATATGGGTACGGGCTACCTCAACCCATTTAACTTGTGTTAAATGGGCTAGCTAATAAACGGGCGGGCTAACTGGGTTACCCGGAACTCATTTATATTGGATCTATTTATTTTTTTTTGGAAAAAAAAAAACATATATATTCACATAAACATTAATCTTTCAATCCGAATACATCAATCTAATTTCTGAAATCTAAATCTTCAAAGTTCAATAATCACAATTCACACAAAAGAACCTAAATTTAAACAAACTCTTAACTTTTAAATTAAAACATTACAACTACAAGTTCAAATATTAAGAGAAACATAAGCTAAATCTTCATTTTTCACCATCATCTTCAGAATCACTTGAGGAAGGGGTTGCAACTCTATAAGCTAAATCTTCCTCTGTACAATAAATTAAAAGAAAACATATCCATTACTATAAGACACTATGAAAATTTCTACCATTGCAGTTGCTTCATTTCCATAACAGCATAATGAAATACGCATCATTAAGAAACCAAAAAATGGACAAGAAAAAAATCATCAGAAACAACCTTCACTGTGAAAACTAAATGGACGCATCGACTGACGCATTGTTGGGCTAAGTTAAGTATATTGGACTAGACATTTGACAACACTAGACTATAGGTTAGTTTTTTAAAAAAAAAAAAAACTAAATGGGTGGATATGGACAACCTGAAGGTGTGCCCATAGCCCGCCCATTTAAGTCTTTTTTTTTTTTTTTTGGTACAGGCCCATTTAAGTCTTAAATGGGCGGATTGAAACCCGCCCCATTATGGGCTCATTTTTGAGCGGGCTCACAATTGTCCAATTACACCGGGTTGCGGGCTAGGCTGATGGGTTATGGGCTCCCTCAACCCTATATATATATATATATATATAACCAAAAAAAAGAATGTGGCTGCTAATCTATTATTTATTATATATATAACGGTCCATGAAAGTTATCATAGAAAAAAAGTGTACATAATTGGGGGGGATTGTTTTATCATCGTATAGAAGAGGAAGGACTTGTATTGCTTACAGTTAGCGATAAATGGGGAGGGAATGGAAAGATTTGAAGGAAACAACACAACAAGAAAGTGGTGTTAGTTATGGCCATGAAGTGGGAGCGGTAATTTTTGTGTTGTGGGCAGCTTTGTTCACACTCTCACTTCTCTCCGCTCTCATCTTCTTCTGTTCAGATGGCGCCTCCGGCAACGACACTGCCAGAGCCGCCACAAGGAAGCACGATCACAGGTCCTCCGCCGCCGCTTGCGGCACTGCCTGTGGTAGTTGATCTGCTTTCACCACCAACCATATCACAGGTTTGTTCCTAATCAAATTGATGACAATGTAATACTGCCATGTATTATTTTGAATCCTATGATCTATCAAGAGGTGTCAAAAAGAATTTAATTTTATGATTTTGACTTCTCTCATAAGTTTCTGTTTCAACCCTTAATAATAATAGAAGCACCTCAAATTTTGGCTCCTGCGTCAGGGCTAATTAAACAAAACTGAAAAGTTAATTATATTATAATTACCAAGCAATTAAATCAAGATTTTCCAGAGTTCTCATAACAATAAAATTAAATAAACTAACTAACTGCATCATAAAAAAACGCGGGGTGGCATAACTTTACTGTATTATTGATTTTTTTCCCAATAGTAATAAGTACTAATAAGCCGCACATCAAATATACTTCTCCAATAAAAGTATTTGGGGGAACAGAAAAAAATGTAATTACAAAGAAATAATTATATCAAACCCCATCGACCAGCAAGCTGGAATAGCTCAGTTGGTTAGAGCGTGTGGCTGTTAACCACAAGGTCGGAGGTTCAAGCCCTCCTTCTAGCGATGTTCTTTTATTTTTTTCACCCATGAAATGGCCCTGGCAAAATGTATAAACAACGCCACTTTGGGTATTATTACGAGTTGGGCCTGTGGGCCTTAAAAATAAGTCTACAACGCCATTTTTGCTCATTATCTTATTGGGCCTATTTTCTTTAAGTTTGGGCCAAAACACATATCCATCATTAGGTTGACCTAACAAAGCATTCATACACTCGTGTTTTACATGGAGTCCCTCTTCTCAAATTTGGTCCTATCAACGATAAGGGTATATTTGGTATGATGGATTTAGAAGAGAAGGGAGGGGAGGAAAAATTTTTACGAGTTAAATTTAAAAAAATTGAAGAAATAAGATTATAAAATTTTATTAATATAAAAAACATGTAAGATTAAAAAGTAAAAAAATTTAATTGAAAACTTTATATCCTATTCCTTTCATTTTTTTAAATCCATCTCAAATAATTTTTTCCTTCGCTCACCTCTCCCCTCGTAACAAACAAGTCCTAAAAGATTTCTTTTCTTCATTGGGGGCAATAATCTTAATACACCAAGACGGTTGAGTAATGATTCATATAACTCAACCGTCTAGCTTTCTTTTCAAATTGTTTATTCTTCAGGTTCATACTTAATCATAACTTAAACGAGTGTTTGTGAAATAATAATTTTATCGTGAGACCCAGATGGCTGGTTGAGTTATGATTCAACTATCAACGAGGATAAGCTTCTGCTGTGGAATTGGAAATGATTTAAACCTGTTTGATAGGTGATAAGATATTTTTCATAAAATTATGTTATAAATTTCAGTAAATAACATCAAAATTCAAGCCTTTTCTTATTATAAATCAATATTTCATTGTTAAAACTTAAAATCGCTTCTTCTTTTTCGCTGGCCAGTGCAACAAGTCGTTGAAATTTTGCATGAAACTGGCGTTAATTATTTTGCAGCGAGGAGTGATAGATTTTGTTGGGATATGTGTGAATTTGAAGTATGAATTTGAAGCCCTGATAATAGGAAAACCTCTCTCACAAACACGACAAAAGTCCAAATCATATCAGAAGCTCACATATAAGTGGATGGAAATTGGGGAAACTAACAGATATCAGTGAGTGAGGAACAAATGAAAAGATCCAGATAAAACAATTCAGAACTAAGTAAGATGCAGCAATAAGAAGATTTGTATGAATATAAATATACCTGAAAGCGTGAAGAAGAAGAAGAGGGAAATTGAAGGGGAAAGTCAAGGGTATGGGAGGCATAGGAAAGAGAAGCTGTCCTGTCCAGAACGAAGAAGGAAGGACATGGATACATGGATTCTCTTTCCTAGCTTCCCACACCAGTGGCTTTTCCCATTATTCATCACCAGCCATTTCTTCCTTATCTTTTCCTTCCCCAACCTGCTTTTATATCATTATATGCGTCCCACTAAACCCTAATTCAGGGTCATTTTTGTATTTTCACTTCCGCCCCCAACTCTCCTTTATTATTTATTATTTCTTTGCCGCATTATCTCCTGCCTTATTTTCTTTCTTTACGGCTGCCATCACCATTCCGGGTAAATATCTCTATCAACAACGGAATTGGATTCTCTCGTTTGCCATTTCGCACGGCTCTCATCCTAAGCCCAAAAACTACGTCGTTTTGGGATGAAAAGAGAAAGGATAGCTTTTTATTTTTTTGAAAAAAAGACATCAATCACCTTGGAATATTTTTTCGTTAGCATGCAGTATCTTAAAATATTTTTTTAAGTATACTCATCACCCTAAAATAATTTTTAGTCTGATATCTAGCACCAAGCAACCAAAACTATTTTTTTAGTAGTATTCAGTATTATAAAATAATTTTTAGTGCGTTTTTTAACACCTGGTCTTAGGTGCTACTAAAAAAATATTTTTGGGTGCTGAGTGCTTGATACTAAATAATACTGAAAAAATATTTTAAGGTGCTAAACGTACTAAAAATTAATTTAGATACTGATGAAAAAATATTCCTGTCTTTGTTTTTTTGCCAAAAAACAAACTTCACCCACCTTTTTTTTGTTCACCGAAAATTATGTATTTTTAGGCTACGAATGGGGGCGGACCAGAATTGGCACAAGAGAGAGTCCTCATCCAACAACAAAACCACCAACCATATTATTTATGCAAATATTATGCCTGCCCACTTGTTAAGTAGCCAATTATTATACTCCTCTTGTATTATTAAAAAAGCACTTCCAACATTTTTTTGTATAAATTAAAAAATCTTTAAATTTCATTAATTCTATTATAAAATTCAACAATTTTTTAATTTTATCCCTATTTAATATGTATTATACCTCATAAAAAACTTAACACAATAATAAATGAGGAATAAAATTATACATTCATATCTCTCAGCTTTATATTCTATCTCTATATATAGGATAAGATCGTGTTTTATATTTGATTTTTCCAAATCTTCATAGCTGAGTTTGAACAAAGAAAAATCTTCATAGCTGCGGAATATTGATTGGGATGAGTTGAGTGAGGACAAGTGTAAATTCGCTCAACGGCCACAACTCGCATCGCACTTAACATTTGCATGCTTCCGCAACATCAGAAAGGCAAAGCTCCTCAGAAAAAAAAAACGAAGAAAGAAAGAAAGAAAGAAAGGCGAAGCTTTGCATGGGCTACGCTAACTGAGGTTTTTAATTAGGTTTGTTGTAATATAACGACTCATTTTCTTATTATTCTCTTTGATAAATTGATAGTTAAAAATAATAAATATGTCAAAAATATCATATATTTTTTCATATATACCCATATTTATGAAAAAAATATATGAGAGAGAATAGATAAAAAGTATGAGAGATAATAAGTACTCTCTCCGATCTTAAATATAAGATAAAATTGACTTTTTTAGATAGATTA
This sequence comes from Inga laurina, assembly GCA_963855925.1. Taxonomy (NCBI): domain Eukaryota; kingdom Viridiplantae; phylum Streptophyta; class Magnoliopsida; order Fabales; family Fabaceae; genus Inga; species Inga laurina. Next base: position 8,430,037 of record OY979712.1, on the reverse strand, counting down.
AGGAAATTAATTAAATTAATTTAGAGTATTTATATTTATTTTTTTCTCTAAACTAATTAGTTTGACTAATAAACTAATATATAATTTAAGAATGTACAATATATGATATGATTAAATAATTTATTTAACTTCCTTAATTTTTCCAAAAAAATGTTAACTTTGTCTTATATTTAAAACTAGAGGAAGTATACGATATGAAAGAGAATGGATATTTAATAAGGGTAAAATAGGAAAAAAAAAATTATATTTTCAAATAAAAAGTAAAAATTGTTTTTAAAAGAGATCAGCCTTATAAAAAAATTTATTTTTAAATATAACCGGAGGAAATATAAATATTCTTCAAGCTTTTTTCAAAAATATAGTAAATAGTAATTCCGTTACATAATATAAGAGTTAATTGATTCTTTTAAGAGATTAAAAAAATTAAATATATTATTTAATTATTGAATATCTTGTGTATCGTTAAATTAAATACGAATAGAAAACTTAGTTTTGTGGACAAAAATAAATATAAATATTATAATATTATAATATATTTAGTTTTCGAAAAGAGTCACGGATGCTTGGGTGATGGGTCGTTGTGGTGAGTCGTACTGCTGCTAAGTTTGGAAATGTATTAGTGGTGGGCCCCACAGGAGAAAAGCAAAAGTAAAAGGAATCACATGCCGTGGCGCGCAATTCCCGACGTACACAGAATTCTGACAAGTGACCGACAGCCCACGTGGGCCACGCCTCTCCCCTCCAATTTTCTCAAACCTGTCAATTACGTAAGGCTTGTGTGTTCCAGCGTTTTCTTATAAAATAAATTTTTATTATGTAAGTTGAGATAAAATTATTTTCATATATTTATCTCTTGAATCACGATTTATCCACACATAAACGATCATGTAATCGGATCAATTATCCTTCCGGATCTATTTACTTCCGCATCCCTGCGCATAACGTTTTTTTTTTAATGGATTTATCCTAAATATAATATTTTTTTGAGTTTTGAGTTTATCTCAATAATAAATATTTTTTATTTTAATCTCAATTAATTATTATATTATATACATTCTATTTTATCATTTTCTTGTGAAACCTGGGGAATCGGGTATGGTCAAGACCAATGTGCAGTTCACACACAATATTTTGTCAGTCGTAGACAATATATATGACTCTATGAGACAAGGACTATCACGGGGTACAGGTGGTCAGAACCGGTTAAAGCCAATATCTACGTTTTCACATAGGTGCACGAAAGTTAAACGTGCTCAACCCGAAAAAATCTTAGGATGAATGACCCCGGGAGGTTAAGTTAGTAAGGTCATGGAGACTTGAAGAATAGTAATTGTCTTAAAGTTTCTCCATGACTAATGATCGTTTACGTTAAATAATTTAACGAGTACCTGTAATTATTGATTTTAAATCGGGACATTTCTATCGTGATGAATGCTACTCAAAAAGGTCCATTTGATAGGTTTATAGAAAATTTAAAGCATTGTGAATATTTCGAGGTTTCTCCATATTAAATAATAATTCTTAAAAGTAAGTTTTAAGAAAAACAATAAATATAAATAAATATTATTAATTTAACTTCTTTAATTTCTTTAAGAAAAAATCTAATGCCTTTTACATTGAGAAGCGAAAAAAGTACTTTTTTAAAAAGCAAAAATCAACAGACAAATAATTTTTTTTAAAAAAAGGGCAACATGGCCCATTGAAAATTTTTATAATTAATTAGGTAATATAATCTTTGAACCGTCCATCTTATGCTCATTTCAGTCGCTCGAAACATAAAATGGTAAAGGTATTTATTATATTATATTGTGAAGACAAAAGATTATATTCAGAAATTTGCTAGTGATTGTCCATCGTCCAAGAGGTGTTTGTTGGATAAAATGGATTTGAACAGTGGATAAAACGGATTTGAACAATGTTATAGTTAAAATAGATGTTTGGTTGAATGATTGGATTTATGGTAAAAAAAGAAAAAAATTGGAAAAAGTCATAAGCCTCAAAATAGAGCTTATTGGAGCTTATGTGTATATGTGTGTAAAATAATATTGATATGAGTATTTTCATATTTTTGGAGATCAATAAGGTACTCAAAATCATTTCTAATCACAAAACTTCTTTTATGAAAAATATTCTAAATAATTTTATTTTTCTTCATATAGCAATCTTCTAATTAGAAAATACTTTAGGACAAGATTTTAAGCAAGTTTTGAGTTTTATTAATATATTACTGTAGAAATGTAGAGAATAATTAATAACTAATTTTAATCAGTTTAGATTTATTATTCAGTTGTTTTATGATTTTATAATCATTTTTTTTAAACATGTCATAAATTAGTTTCGATATAGTGTTTTTACCCATTAAATTTAGTTTAAATAATTTATTTGGATTATTAGATGTATTATTGAGGTTTTAATTGGTTTATTTTGTTAGATTTTGAGTTATGTGAAAATATGAGTTAGGATTTAATATTTAATTTAGAGTTTGATATAATTTATAAAATTTAAGCTTAAGGTGCACAATAGAAAAAAATTTTGGAGTGTACCAATTTATATTAGAGTTTGATATAATTTTATTTAAAATTGTACCATTGTCAAATTTTCAAAGTTAATTTTTGAGAAAATTGTGAAAAAATCCCTCCTTGTGTAGATATATTCCCAGATTTTATTTGGCAATTAAGTTACCAATAAGGTATTTTTTCACAATTATCCCTCCATTTCTTCATTTTTCATAATTTTTACAATGTTTTTCTCTTAAATAATATAAAAACCACTTATACAAAAGACAAACTAAACATCATTTACTTTTACATAAGTTACTTATTCAATCACCAATTCAAACACTCATTATTTTACTCAATCTAAATTTATTCTAATTTTAAGATTCCATAAATCTAAATAAAAATAAGTGACTTATCCAATCACCAATCCAAACACATCCTAAATCATCGAAGCACCGGTCATTTATTGTTAGCGTTGGAAGTCTGACAGTCAGCCACTATCAAAAGACGTTAGTTGGCAATTGGCAAGCGCATTATATTTAAAAACAATGACAGTGAGGGGCAATTATGTCTTTCGCATAACATTTGACCAAAAACTGAGAAAATTCCAGAAAAATATAATTAAAAAAAGAAAAAGTTAGATGGGTGCTACCCATTTATCAAATCTCAAGTTAAAATTGAAGTAGGAATCTGAGATAATCAATTCTCACCAAATAACTAAAATGTCCTAAATTGAAGATACAAGTTTCATGAATCAATAACGTTTATATCTATATTAATATTATATTTTATATTAATGATTGTACTTTCATATTTCACAATTTCATGTCCCAAAAGTCAAGGATAATTTTGAGGACATAATTTTCAGGAGTCAATATTAACAATTGTATCTCTATTCACATTATATCTTTATTTTATATTAATGACTTCACTTTCATGTTTCACAACTTAACTCGTGACAATTTGATCATTTTGTCAAAATTAAAAATCTCATATTCTTACTTTAATTCTTACTTAGGATTTGATAAATACATACCACCAATTTCTCTTTTCTCATTTTTAATTATATTTTTATGAAACTTTCCCTTTATAAATTCTAAAATCTGTTTTTTTTTTCCCCAACAAAGACTGATTTGAAACAACTGAAATTGGTATTTTTGGTTCCCATAAACATCTAACAAAGATAATTTTTTTTAAAAATATTCTCATTTAATAATTAATTAGTAATAATTTTCAATAACTTGTTTCAGAAAAAAAGGAAGTATTATTATTATTATTATTATTATTATTATTATTATTATTATTATTCCTGAAATGCTTTATTATTTCTTATAAATAACATTATAACTTATAAGAACGATAATAAAGATATAATAATAAAGAATGATCAATTTATTGTCATCACCTTTAATTGATTAGAGATGACCATAAAAAACATGCAATTTAATTGGAGGGAATCAGTACTGTACAATTGATCCTACTGGGTTGGCTGAGGATTGGTTCGTCTGAACAACTTCTTGTAATTTTTTAAAAGTAATCGTATTTTACTTTACTTTTTGTAAAACGGAAACTGGAACATATTCGAAAGAGAAAGTGGGGGGCAACAATTCTAGGAAAAATAACAGTAAGTCAAGTCTCAAATAAAATTAAAAAAAGAAAATAGCCATTTCAGATTTTAAAATAAAAAAATAGTCTTTAGAACTTCTCAATAACACTCTTAAACATATGAATGACCTACACTTAGAATTATCAATAAAACCAATTTTTTATTTTAAAATTTGACGGAGCCATTTCTTTATTATGCCTATTATCTAAGACTTGACTTTAATTTTCCCAAAAATCCAAGGGTGTGTTTGGTTTAAGGTGGAGGGAGGGGTTAAATTAACTTTTTAGGTTAAAAGTATTTATATTTTGGGTGTGAACCTAAAATTTTGAAGAAATATGAAGATAAATTTTAGATAGAAATCTAAAAATTTAAATAATAAAAATATAAATTTTAAATTTCTCATGTCTAAAATTATAATTTATCACATATCCTCCCCTTCCCTTAAACCAAATACATCCTCTAAGTGTTTGAATTAATTTTTGAAAATGACTTTTACAATTTATGATATAAATATGTGCTTGTTTGGAATAGCTTATTTTTAGATAATAAATACTTATAAATCATAATTCACGGTATACGAGATAAGTATGTAAAAGGGGTTTTATCTCGATTTTGAGTAATAATGACTTATTGTCCAAAAATAAACCTAACCAAACACACACATATGTAAGAAGAATCTTATCTCACATTAGGCAATCCTAAATTTCAGAAGAAATCCAAACACTCACTAAAGCATTGTCACCCAAGTTTGGCTATAAAATAGAAAGCTCACCCAAGTTCAAACTAAAATATCAACTACGATCTCTCTCCATTTATTGAATTATTAAAAAAACTCTTTTTCACAATTCCTCACATTTTTTCTTTTTCGTTTGGGGGGGGGTACGAATCCAAACTTGTTTATTTTGCCGTCCAAAACAAGTCGAACTAAATGGAATGATGTCTATAGTGTGTAATTAATTTTAAGTTGAATTTAAAATAATTAGATAAGTGAGATTAAAAATTTTTAATTAATTTTTTTTACTCTTTTATCTTATAAATTCTCTTTATTAAAATTTTATTGCCCCGCTTCTTAAATCTTTTAAAATTTAACTCATAAAATTTTTTTCTTCCCCTTATTTCACCACCAAATCCCTCACACCAAACAGACCCTCAAGGTCATGTGTACTGTTGAGCCACCAGTCTTGTAATTAAAGAGGACGCAGTAGAATCATCCAAATAACAGCCCTTTCTATACCTGTTTATGTTTATCATTCACAAGAAAGACTTTCTTGGGTTATATATATATATATATATATATATAAAGCAACAGACAATAGAATTTACAACAACCGAAAGTTAATTAGAAAAACAAACAATCCGATTATTACAAAACCTCATAAAACCCATCGAAACATATATTAACTACAGATCCTTAAAACTCCGAACAACAGAGTTACGTTGTATGCTACAAAAAGACAGATCGATCAGACAACTCAGAACTGAGGATGATCCGATACGATCGAGTTTATAATATATATATATATATATATACACACGCACCTTGAGATGAAGAAGAAGATGTTGCTGATCTGATGTGAAGGGGAAGATCAAGGGTATGGGAGGCATTGGAAAAAAACAGACCAAAATTCAGTGCAAGAACACAGATAAATATTAATCTATTTATTTCCAAACCTCCCACACCTGTGACTCTTCCCTTTGAAGAAGACGAAGAAGGAATTAATTAAGGAGAAAATCAAGGGCATGGGAGGCATTGGAAAGAAAATTCATGACAACAAAATTATTTCTTTCATTTATTTTCTTTCCAAGTCTCCCACACCCATGGCCTCTCCTCTCTCACTCTCTCTCACTGGCTATCTCAAGATCACTCTCAACTCAATCCTATCGTTTACTATATATATATATAAAAGCTCCACAAAACCCTAGCACGGGGTTACAAATGCCTTTTCACCTCCACTCTACTTTTCTAGTTTGTTTGTTTATTACTTTATTTAATATTTATTTGGTCTTGATTTTGGGCCGTGCTTGTTGGTTTTGCGGACCCGAGTGACTGGAATCTTTCTCCATCAAGTGAAGCATGGATTCTTTCTTGGTTATTTTCTTTTGGGACAACATGAGTGAGTGGAATTTCTATGTTTGTGCGTGTCATCCTTGCGCAAGGCCAGGGTAATCTTTTTGATTAAAAAAATTAGAATTCATTAATCTAACATAAGATTAGTACAATGCCAACTCAAAAAAGGCACATCTACCGATCCTTGATCAACCAATACCTGCTAAAAGAATAGGTGGTGCCAGGGTAATCTTCTATGTATCATTCCCATTTTCTTTTTATTCCACATAAATTTAGGTAAATTAGAAAAAATATTAAGATAGAAGTCATGGTTAAACTCTTCAACTTTCAAAAAAAAAATCTTATAAAACTATTCCTTCTTATTCTTTTTATAATTAATTTTCTCCTTGTGTTTCAAAATTTAAATTGTTTTTTCTTTTTCTATCCCAACTTTATTTTATTTACTCATTTATTACGCATTTTCTCTCATACTTTATATTTATATTCTCTCATATTTATTATTCAATCTCTCTCCTATACCTTTTTCATAAATAATGGCATATTTATAAGAAACACGGTGTTTTTGACATATTTATTATTTTTAATTAGCCTTAACTGCCATTTTATTTTGCACAATAAGGATAAAACTTACTTATAAAAAGGACCGAAAGGTATATCTATCAATTACTTGGGCCTTGTTTGATTATATTCTTTGTCTTTTTTATTCTCTTTTTTAAACAAGTTTTGAAAAAACAAACGGAGAATGATAGGAAAATATCATTTGAACTTCAAAATCTCGCTGACAAGAAAAGTAATGGGATTGACAACGTAAATCTTTGTCAAATGACTAATTTGAGATTTTGAAGTTCAAGTAGTATTTTTCTGTGATTCTAAAAAAAACGGGCACTTTCAATTTTTATCAAAGGTGCAAAAGTAACCACAAACTTTTAAAATTGAGCTAAAACTGTTAAACACAACTAACTTACATCTATTACAAATAAAATTAATCTTTTGACCCTTAAAATTCTGACTCACTTATAACCCAGTCTCTAAACTTTTGATTCACATTCAACTCAGTCCTGATGTTTTTAAGTCACCTTATGTGGCAAAAAATGTTAAAATATAGCTAAAATTTGCTTAAGTAGATTTTAAATTCTCCCCATTGTAATATATAGAAATTAGTTGGGTTCAACAGTTTTGCCCAATTTAAAAATTGATAATTATTTTTGCTCTAAAAAATAGTTTATAGTTTCTTTTTTCATATTTAATAAAAGTTGAATGTTATTTTAACACCTTAACCCAATAAAAAAAATATAAAAAAATGTGTTTGCACAATTGTTTAAAAAAAATTGTTTTTATAGTGATGTGGTGGCAGTGGTGACGCACTGGTGGTTGTCATTGACACTGTAATGTATACAATGAATAAGTGGTGGTCTTAAAAAATGAAAAATAAAAAACAAAAACAAAAGCATAACTTAAAACTATTTTTGTGTTTTAATTTTTGAAAGTAACTTTTTTTTATAAAAACAACTTATATATAAAAGTTTTCTAAACAAATTTTTTTATTTTTAAATTCAACACAAAATTAAACAAACCCTTAGAATTCCCTCCAAATTCTAAAATCTCAAAAGTAGCAATTCGGTGATTTCGTGAAGGACTGGAGGAGTTTGGGATAGGTTATTGTTTTGATAATAAATGTTGATTATGAAAGTCGAGATAAAATTTCTCTCATATACTTACCTCGTATATCATAAATAATAATTTATAAATAAAAAATAGACTATCCCAAACAAACACTTACTGGGTTGTCAATATGTCATTATAATAACAAGAGTGGTTGAGGTGTCCCTTGTCAAGTCAATATTCATTCCTTAAAAAGTTGGGAAAATGACACCTAGATCCCAAACAACAGAAACAAATATTAAAAAAGTCTTTTTAAAAAGTTAATAGTCATAAAAGTTCCTAGGGACTTTTCTGATATGAATTCCCAATGTCTATTTACAAAAATAACTTCCAAACAATTTAACCACTGTCATTGTTTATAACATGTTATGATATGTTTATAACATCGTAAGTCATATTAACAACATAGTTAATTACGTTTACAACATGTATATAAAATGCGTTTACAACATGTTGTTAATATGACTTACAATGTTGTAAAAATAGCATAACATGTTGTAAATAATAACAGTGGTTAAATTGTTTGAGGGTTATTTTTGTAAATGCACATTAGAAATTCATGTAAGAGACTTTTCTAATCATTGACTTTTCAAAAGAACTTTTTTAACATATTTTTTTATTATTTTGGACCTAGGTGTCATTTTTCCTAAAAAGTTACTGTAGGGAAGGAAGCCACGGCCCGCAACAATTAAAGCCTGTTTGAGAGGTGGCTCTAGCTTCATGTAAGTGGATAAAAAATTATTCTCATAGATTTATTCCTTATATCGGAAATTACGTTAAAATAATTGTTCTTACCGTTAATTCGTTAATTCAAATAAACATTAAGAGGTTGAGAATGTTTTATTTTAAAAAAATTAAAAATAGTCCAACAATTTCTCGAATTTTATAATATTTTAAAATTTTAAAATAGTCTTTTATAAAATTATTAAAATTCAATATATTTATTTATCTTTTATCAATTTTGATGATTATTTTCTATTTATTTTTCCCACAGTTTAATGAATACTGACATCTGAGAAGGGACGCCTCAACGACTCCTGCTATTATAATGACAACTCACCAAGTACTTCAAGAAATTGCCAACAGAATGATGTCACCCGGTATCCACACATTTTTTTTAATATCGAGAAAAATTGATAGAAAATGGCTTGAAATGAAAAAAAAAATTACATTTCGTAATGAAAGACCATTAATATTTAAAAATGTCTCCTTTTTTTTCTCCTTGAAAATGTATATTTCTTAATATAAATTTTTTCGTTATATTTATTGTCTAAATGCATAATTTTATCCTTAATTTATTGTCCTTTAAACTGTTATTTTCTTACACATCACAATGATTAAATAGTAGTTAAGTTAAAAAGATTAATTTGAAAAAATCACAAGATTTCTTTAGTTCCGACAAAACATATTGAAAGTAGCTTATAAATTAGTAAATTAGGTTAATGAGCATATCCCTGATTCAAGCATTGACTTATCACGTTGTAAGATATATTAACTCATTTTGATAAACCTAACCCCGTTGGTCTTGCTACATTATTATGGGCTGAGCCCAATAAGAGGAGAGATCAGGGCCAACATAATTATAGTAGGGCGCAAATGTGAGCAATTCGGTAGATCCAATAAATATAGAGAAATGTGAGGATTTTTTTGTCATTACATCCTTTTTCTCATGAAATTGTATTATGGACAAGTGGCCCCACAACCAGTCCTTTTATATCTCAATTAGTGCTTCAGGAAATTTCCTCGAATCTTTGCCCCACCATCCCCCACTTTTATATTTAAAAATAAATTGCATTCTTATTTATCTATGTCAATAAATAAAATATTATCTAAAGTCTAAACCATGAAAAATAATACGTTTATATCAACTATATGTATATCATTAACATTCAATATTTATACGCCACTTATCATTCACATAACACAAATTTATAACTAAATAGTTCTAGCATCATTTACTATTTACTTTATTTTTTTAAACAAAATTTACTATTTACTATTTAAATAATACAAATTTACAAGTAAAATTTAGACCTAAGCATATTCTTCAAAGGTACTGGAGCACATGGAGAGATTCCAAAATTTATTACCATGCCTGCTTTTTTACCCATTATTTTTTTTTTGGTACAACTTTTTTATCCATTATTAGTTACCCCTGTTAATGTGACATTTTGATTGTTGGGTACTATTACTTTCTTTTTGTCTCCTGTAATCGAAGAATCACGGGAAAAATCTAATTGAAGAAGAATTAATGTTGAAAATAGATATATTTCACGTCCACTATAATAAACAAACTACCGTAATTTTAAATGATAACTCTGAATTTGAGGGCAAAAAATAAATGATAACTCTGAAAAAGGAACTCCACAAGTTTGTTTTGTGCAACAAATACGGACATTAAAATGGAGTAATATGATAATCCTCCCTTGTTACTATCAATTTCTTTATTTTTAGGCTAAATATGAGCAAATTTATTTATAAAATATTTTGTCAAGGGCACCATATACCATGAATTTTCTTTAAATACAAAAAGTATACATAAATTTTTTAAAATGATACAAAGATTTCGTCTTTATTATGTCAACTAATGTTGATAGTTTAACAAACCTAGAAGTTAAAAAACTGACATAAAAATACAAAAATACTTTTAAAATATTACAAAAATACACATGAAACTTTCATATATATATATATATATATACTAAATAGTCAACTTTAACAACCTAACATTTTTATACTATTTTAAAAACTTCATGTATATTTTTATTGGGCAAAGGTGTAGATTAACTGATAAAGTTTTACATTAGGAGCGCTTAACACAATTTTTTTTAAAGGGGTAAAAATACAAATCAACAATTTAAATTGGGGCAAGTAGCACAACCCAGTTAAAATAAGCTCAACGTCCGTTTTGTGTGGTTTGTAGGAAAACTTGAATTGTATTCGAATAGTCAGTCCCCTATTCAAATAGGCTTCTTCAGAAGATAGGTGATGTTATTCGAATAGTTTGTCCATTATTCAAATAGCCTCTAATGCAATACATAGCTATAGATTCAAGTAAAAGCCATGTAACAGCACTTGTATTTGAATAATGAGATTGCTATTTGAATAATAGTTGGATTATTCGAATAGAAGCAGGATTATTCAAATAGAAGCAACAACTTTGTTTCATCTAGCATGCATGAGCAGTAATTTGGCCATATTTCTCAAATTAGAACTCCGAATGAGGTGAAACCAGTGGCATGTGAAACTAGACTTCCAATGTGTCATTTTGACACCAAGATCAAGTAAAAAGGAATTGAGATGAAAGAGATATGAATTTTACAAAATAACACTCAAATCATCGTCATATTCCGTAACATGTTTGGTATTTTGGACATAACTCAAAATACATGTCGGATTAAGATGAAACCAGTGTCATATGAAATTAGACTTAAATACCTTTCGTTTAATAGGTCCTAAGTTTAAATACCTTTCGTTTAATAGGTCCTAAGTTATATTTAGAGTTATATTCAAAGAGATATGCTTTCTTGAAGTTGGTACTCAAAATCAAGCTCTGTACTAAATCAGTCGATATATATTGGATCATAACTTTTGGAATACAAAATATTTGTAATTGATTCTAGTTGTTGTGCTAAATAAACTTATAAGAGTTCTCTGTGGTCATTAATTTGGAATTATATCAAAGAGTTATACATGTTAGAATCAGAAATTTATTCGAATAAACAACTCCATTATCAGAAAAGCAGTATTCAAATACAAGTGATTGTATTCAAATAGTCACTTATTTTATATGAGAGGCTACTTAGATAAGGGACCAACTATTTGAATAACATCACCTAACTTCTAAAGAAACCTATTTAAATAAGGGACTGACTATTTAAATATAATTCAAGTTTTGCTGCAAGCCACATAAAACCGACGTTAAACTCATTTTAATAGGATTGTGCTACTTGACCCAATTTAAATTATTGATTTGTATTTTTACCTACTTAAAAATTTATTTATGCTTGATTCTCCTAGTATAAAATTTTATTGACCAATCTGCACCTTTACCCCTTTTTATTTTGTATGGTGGGGTCAATTTTACAAAAAATAAAAGCCTCAAAAGGAAACAAGATAAAAAATTAGCGGCTGACGATCTCTGCAACCACATTTACTTCGGCAACCCCACTATCGATATGACCATACAAAGAGCAACTTTATTGGTCAGCCTGTTTGGAGAAATGCAAAAACGTAAAGCCATTTATTTTTTTTTAAAAAAAAAACCATCGAAATATGTCGGCTTACATTTTAGAATTCGAATTTTGAAGCATCATTTTTACTTCTGAAAACACATTCTCTCACTTTTCCTCCTTAGAAGCCGCTGAGCTGAGCCCGGAACCTTCAAATTTTTTCAGATTAATGCGAAATGGCTGAAATCAAAAGGGCATGGAAGAAGAAATGAAAGTCTTTGTTTTTGTGTTTCTCATACAAGATTTTCGTTATTTCTTTGTAAATCAATTTAATTTATGATTAAATATTGGGTTTGATTTAATTTTCTCTTCTTCCTCTCTCCACTTCTCCCTCCCCTGAGATTCTTTGGTTGCTTTTCCTTGTTCTTTCAACCGATTAGTACCTGATGCCCCGGTGGAATAACTTCACCACTAAATTTAATTGAGGCGCAAATCTAATCTAACATTTACCCCATGCTTTATTTATTTTTGGGATAGAGAGAAAATTGGGGAGAAAGAATAAGCGATAGCCGATAGGAAATCCCCCAAAATTAATAAATTTCTTACTAATCTGTCATATATTTTTATTTTCTTCGTCCCTATCTATCTTCAGGGTCTGTGAGGCATTACAAACTTCAAAGGTCTTTCGGCCGCCCAGTATGGTAATGACTATTACAATAAGGAATGGATCCGACCCGTTTCAGAGATTTGTGGTTAAAACCGTTGGGTCCCAGTCCATCTCCGGCACGAAAAGCAGTTTTCCGGTGCAAACCGGGCCGAGTCCAGTGGAAGGTACAAGTAAAGGATTCGACCGATTTCATAGATTTGTGGTTAAAAACAAAGCATGGAGATTATAATCAGATGACAATCTATGAAGAGTATAAAACACAAACAGAGAAAGAAGAAGTGGTTTACCTCTTTTGGAAGAGATCTGAAATGAGAGGAGAGAGAGAGAGAGAGATAAGAGGAAAGAGAGAGGAACAAGAGGGAATGATAGGAATGGGTGGAATCGGAAAAACAAACAACAGAAGGGATTCTTCTGTATCAACGTTTTCCCGACCCTCCCATCCCTACAACCCCCTCCCGCTTTCTCGCTTTCCATTCTCTCTGTTTTTGCGAATGAAGCGAACACACCCAGAGCGGTAGCCTCCCCCTCAATTATTATAGGGGTCAAGTGAAAGCCGTGTTCTAGGGTTTCAGTCAGTTGCCGCGAAGCTCTTGTTTAGCTGTAGTTCCTAAAACAACCCTCTTGTTTCTGCGAAAAAGGAAGAGGCTAGCAAAACGACAACAGGGGTATACACGGGAATCCATTGTTCCTTGCTTACGACGAAAGGAAACGCATCTGCAAGCACTATTTAGGGGACCCTTACCTTGGATTTTTGCCAAACTCATGTCACTTTCAAAATCTTCATTCTCATTTTCTAGTTTTTTAATAATTTTATTTTTTTTAACAACTATTAAACTGATTTCATCTAAAATTCTTAAAATACAAAGTATAAAATGTCACTGTGTTCTTTTTAAAGTGTGAAAAAAAGTCAAGCGTGACGTGAAGAACAAAATTTAGAGCAATGATGTGTAGCCTCAATGAAGCATTTAGTAAGTTCCACAATGACAATACTAACAGGACGACCACAAGTGGAGTGGTGGATCGGTGGACCCTACCAGAACATGGGTGGACAAAACTGAATGTGGATGGTGCTTTCTCTTATAGCACGAACAGTAGTGCTTGCGGAGGAGTTTTGCGAGACGATAAAGGAAGTTTCCTCCGGGGATTTATTGTCAGATTGGAGGAGGGAGATGTTCTGTCTGCGGAACTGTGGGGTTGCATTCATGGGTTGAAAGTTGCTTGGGACATGGGAGTCAGGAAGGTTATCCTTGAGTCGGACTCAATGGAGGCGATATCACTATTGTTGGGGGAAGCGAATACTGCTCATGCAGATTATGGTGTTGTTGCTGCAGCGAAGAGCTTAATGAATCAAGACTGGACGGTAAGCATCACGCACATTAGCCGACGGCAAAATGAGGCAGCTGACCATCTTGCTAAAGAAGGGCTTGCAGCAATGCCGGGTTTTCATCTAGTTGGCCATGCTACCACTGAACTCGATCAGGTCCTGAGGAAGGACATGGATATGTAATGGATACCAGTAGTTATCAAAAAAAAAAAAAAATACATACAGTCAATTACGTGGGTCTTCGGGCGCTAGAGATTTAACTACGTGTATTGGGCTAATGGGCTCGTCATTCTTTTTGGGGTGAATGCTACCGCCTTTGTTCCTATACGGTAACAACTTCTTCATTTCGGATCAAATAGGTTAGTGATTAAATATGTGTTTGGATTGACGATTGGATAAATGATTTATTTTTATTTTGACTTATGAAATGTTAAGATTGAAAAAAAGTAATATTGGGTAAAAAAATAATGTTTGGATTGGTGATTGGATAAGTGACTTATGTAAAAACACCATATAGAAACTAATTTATGACATGTTTATAAAAGAAATTGATTATAAAATCATAAAATAATTAAATAATAGATCTAAATTGATTAAAATTAATTATTAATTATTCTCTACATTTCTACTGTCATATATTGAGAAAAATCAAAATTTGTCTAAACTCTTATCCCAAAATATTCTCTAATTAGCAGAAGATTGCTATAAAAAGAAGAAGAAAATTATTTAGAACATTTTTCATAAAAGAAGTTTTGTGATTAAAAGTGATTCTAAATATCTCATTGATCCCTAAAGATATAAAAATACTCTTTAAAACAGAACCCAACGATCAAGGCTCATTCATAAGCTCCAATTATAAGAGCTTTTTCTGGCTTTTTCCTATAAGTTTATCATCCAACTAAACACCCTCTTTGAGATAAATTACTGTATAAGGCCGATCTGGCCGCTCAAACGTCCGATTGACTGTCAGATCGCTTAAACAAACACCCTCTAAAACAACCCTCAACCTTGTAACCAAAAAATGTACCCAAAAAAAAAAAAAGCCAACTTGATTATCTCTAAAAGAAAATAAACAAATACATTCAAAACTTCTTACAAGTTAAATTAGGACAAATTTTAAGTACTTGCTAATATTGTCATGTGATCACATAAAACTATGGTATATGAATAACTTTTACATTTCGCCATCCCATTATTGTTACTACATTTTAAAACATTACTTATTTTATAATTTTATTTAAAAAAATTATAGTATTAAGCTCTTCCTACCATATTGACATTACTCGTTCAAATCATACCGACATTAGGTCCTAAATTCGCAACTCAAAATCGAGGGTATGCAGGTCCCTTGCAGGTAATCAACAACCACGGCAAAAATAAATTCAGAACGAAAAAAAAAAGTGCAGACTAGTTCATAAAGGCTACTATTCTAGGAGACAAAAATAAACAGGATTTATTCATAAAACTAAATGCCAGAGTTTGTAACATCAAACAAGTACTCTATAAAAGAATGGGTAAAGGCCGATCCAAAGATAACTGACTCCAAGTATAAATTGCTCACTTTGAAAGGTATCAATCAACACCATTACAACGAATCATCACGTTTTCATTTTTTCCCAGCCAAATAGTTTCGATTGCCCGCATGGGCTTGGGATAACCAAAACACTGAAAGTGCGTGGAATTCACAAACTTCATACTCTGAGGAATAAACAGACAGACAGAGATACAATGAACGACCACATCCTCTCCAAAAATCCTGCTCAAGGGGTTCAGAAAGCCTATTTTTTCGTCCTCTACTCAAGGAAAGTATATATGGAACTAATTATTCTTATCTTATAATTTTTGTCCATGTATATATGTAATTACACAATCAAGAATATCATTATGTACCACATTCTGAATTTTCAGTCATATAACACTTTCTCACCATGGTTATCAGCAGTTGAATTGGCGTTATTTTATCTGTGCAGGTTCATTGACCTGCTGGGCTTAGGCTGTGCTATGGCTTTCTCTTGTTCAGTGAGTGCATGGCGGAAATGGCATCTGTGGCCATATGGGCATGCAACACCAGCAAGGACCATCCTGCAGACCTCAGTTTTGTAGCGTGGATGGCGTATGACTGGGCGTAGTTCACCAATACCATGAGCGAATTGGCACTGATCCTTATAGGGGCATGTCCCTGTCTCCTGCCATTTGTTGCAGAGCTCCGTCTTGAACATGCCTTGGTTATACACCACCATTTCCAGAGGCTCTTCCTCCTTCTTCCCTCCACGCACATATACCTTTTGCTGTATCAAAATTTAAACAGCAATTACCAAACATTATTTTCCAACAAATAAGGACATAGTGAACCCCCTCCTTATGGAAAGAAAACTCAATTTATATCCAATTCACTTGTTTTCATTAGACTTTAGATGCTGTTATATATGCTTTATATTTTGAGTCCTTCCCTTTGTTTGGGCCTCTGTTATATTTTGGGTATTCAACTATATGTTTATATTGTTGTCTTCATTGGACAAATGATTTCTAAAGACTCGATGAAAACTGGATTTCTTCTGTTCCCGCATTTTCGGTTATATCATATGCTTTTCAGAAAACGCATTCACAAATTTGGCCAGAGACAAGTATGTATCTTAGGTCCTCTTATGTATATGCAACCACACCCCATCTAAAATGGTCCCCACAATATTTTTCACAATTAAGTTACTTTTGTTAGGCAACTAAATAATTAAACCAAAGGGTTAATTTACAATCCCAAAAAAATTGAAGCTTACCCAGGAAGCAAGCAAACGAAATGTCACGTACATGTGAAGAAGGAAAGATCAAACCCAAAAGAATATATAGAAGAGGCAACAACCAAACTACTCTGTCGTTGCAGCTACCAGCTAATGACTAATGACGTAGACAAGCAAGCAATGTTTTCTTCATTTTGAAGAAAAACGGGTAACAACTATACACCAAGCAAGCAAATCTGTTCGGTAAATAACGATAAAGCAATAATCAAAGGAAAGAGAAAATAATAATATAAAATAAAAAGAAAAGTCAAATATGGGATTTTCTTACAACGACTTCAGTTGGAGTCAAAGATGTGCGAGGCCGAGTAGCGCCCTTGGTGCGACTTCCATTGCTGGCACCACCGGTTGCAGCCTGAGCAACCTTCAAGTACCCATTTGACCTCACAGATATACTCTTGGGCAGCGAGAACCTTTCCACTTCGACAGTGTTCTCAATCACGCTTGTTGGGCTCTCGTTCAAAGGCTCTTGATCCTTATTCCAATTCTCACAGTTCTCTTTCCCATCCCCGAAATTGTCCTCAATTCGTAAGCCACGAAATCCATTTATAACGTCAAACGCTTCTGTTTGACCCGAGGACCCATCCAATTGATTCTGGACCGAAACCTGAATGAGGAGGCTCAATTGGTTGTTCAGCTCCCTGTTCGCAGCCCGAAGTTGGCTGTTCTCCTGCCGCAGAGCCTCGATCTCCTTTGAGGTTTCGGCCATGCGATTTAGCCACATGCTTTGGCGGTTCACCATATCTTGATGATTCTGTACGGCACAGGAGTCGTACAGGGGACTCTGAATCATCGAGTCACTGTACTTCAAGGGAGCGTTTCCTTCGTACGAGTGAAGCGAGAGATCGACATTGTCTGTCGCAGACAGGGATGGCTGGTCAGAAAACAGAGTGGAGTAGATGGCACTATAAATGGCGCTATTCGACTGCATTTGACCAGAAGTAGCGATGCTTGTCCCGGCTCCACCAATTGGAGAAGAGCAACCGTCCTTATTATGCATTTTCGCTATACAAGATTCACCTAGCGACAAAAACAAGAAAATTTCAGAAACGCGAAAATTAATCAAGCAATCGAATCTTGAAACAACTCTAGCGTACTAGTTACTTTCCATTTTACTGAAACCTAAGAACTCGTTCGAATTAAACGCATAAACCATTTCAAAGATCCTAGCTAATCACATTCCCGGAATTCAAGAAATATCGGATTCGAATTCGAAATGCATCGAGAAAATCGAATCGGAGAAATGAAGTAAAAGAACGAATAACCGGTGAGGGCGAAAAAGAAAACGAAGGAACCATTACCTTGCGAGTCAAGAAGAGAGAGTGAAGCTGGTCCTGTGTTATTTAGAGAGAGAAACGAATATGAGAGAGAGAGCAGGGGGAGGGAGATTTTATAGGGAGCATGGTTAGGAGGGAAAAAGAAAGTGTTTGGTGAGAGACGGAAACTCACAGAAAACGAAAAACAAACCGTCTTCAACACACCTTCTAACAGAATACAATACAGTATTCGTAGCTCGGTGCAAAATTCCAGGTTGGAATTTTTTTTTTCCGTAATTGCCCCAATGAAAAACTTAAAATATCGGTGTTCCCATATTCTGACGATCACCTCCCAGGGTCGTTTAGTAATTTGATCTCGCATGAAAAATTGCCCGGGGTTTGAGCGCCAAGTTTGTCTGGCGAATCCCAAAACTGCCCTGGGGTTTGAAATTAATCTACAATTATGCCATCATTAGAAGTAATTACATTGCTTCACTTACATTTTTAATATAATTTTTTGAATTTAAAAATGAAGGAAATTTGGAATCTACAAACAACAATATGGCAAATAGAATTTCAAATAGGTTATATAAGAAAATTTATAATTATCCACAATAATAGATAGATAAAAAGAGTTTTGTAAGGGAAAAGAGTGAAATCTGGATCTTTATATTCAACAAGAAATGTGCTTGATCGATGTAAAATAAGATAAACATTAAAAAAAATGAGTACAGAGACAATTTAATTACATATGCATAAAATCCGCAATGGAAAGAAGAAGGAAAAAAAATCTCTTTTTGACTCAATTTTGATGTATGCATTAATGCATATGAAGCTCGACTATAAGACAAAAACAAAAAAACAAAAAACAAAAAACAAAAGAAGAGGTATATTGGTAAATTCTCTGAGAAAATAAGTTTTTAATTTTATTGATATAATGATATGGATGCTAATATATTGATGTATATGGAAGAATAAAAACAGCAGTTATGTAAATATGAAATTAGTATAGGTAAGGTTATCTACGTTGCATTGCTCATGTGGATTGAGCAATTTTATAGAGTTTATATGTTTTCCAGCAGCTTTTTTTTAGTGTTTTTACGTTATACAGAAATATAGATTACCTTATTTAAATTTGAATTCAACTAAACAAATCTTACTTCCTTCCCTTTAAATACAAGACTTATTTACAAAAGAATTATATTTCAATATATATATATATATATTAAGACATTTCATTAAAATACCAAGAATTAATTATTTGTTTTTAATAGGAGGAAAGTAATTTTGATATATTTCTATTGAAATTTTAGGTGAAAAAAATAAATTGCCTTTCAAATTTCATAAAATGTCTTACATATAGAAATATAGGATTTTTTAAAAAAATCCTATATTTTTTTTTAAAATATAGGAGTATTATAATTACAACATAGTACTTAGATTTAATTGAGAGTACTGGTTGGATTTTGGAGTGACCCGTGAGAAAAAAAAAATACTGTATCATTTATGGGAAGATATCAGTAAGCTAAATATAAAGATCATCTTTTGATTTTAAAAGTTATATTCAACGGGAACATGTCTAATTGATTGATTTTTTTATTTTTGGCCCAGATGTCTAATTGATTGATGGGAGAATTGCTAAAAAAGATATTGATAACTTATTTGTTAAATGGGATCTAGGAAGATATTTTGCATATGGAGGAAAGATATCTGCATATGAGGGAAGATTTCTGTACACGTAAGGAAGATTTCTGCACACATATAGGAAATAATTTTACACACAGGGAAAATTATTTATACACTAGTAAAGATATTCTGTACACGTGGAAGATAATCTGCACCCGAATATCCCATTTAACAAATAAGTTACCAATAAATGATTTTTTCACAATTTTCCCTTGATTGATTGTGGTATATATTGAAGATGCTTTTCATAAGTTTTAATCTATCAATTTACTAATTGTCGAATACTCGCATTACCTCATTTGATGTACTAAATAAATGGAACAACCTTTATTTTAAAGCTTGAATCGGACAGTATGACGTAGCAAGTTAACACAAAAAAACAGATAGTAACAAGGAAAAATGACAAAAAAAAAAAAAAAACATCTTGTAAAATCTTAAATCAAGTATTTCTCTTAAAATGAGTTATGAATTACTTATCAAATATAGCCATTACCTTATCAATTCTGGGCAACATCTAAAACAAATATAAGGGCGTGTTTGGTTTGAGGGGAAGGGAGGGGAGGTTAAATTAACTTTTTGGGTTAAAGGTATTTAAATTTTGGATGGGAATCTAAAATTTAAAAAAAATGAGAGAATAAATTTTGGACAGAAACCCGAAATTGAAAGGAATGAGAGGATAAATTTTAGGTTTTTCTTGTCCAAAATTGTAATTTATCCACCATCTCCTCCCCTCCCTCCCCTCAAACCAAACACACCCACACACGGGAAGACGTCACCCTAGACCTCTCTGCTCCTTGTTTTAAAATGAATAAATACAGTAATAAAGTATCACATTTAAAGTAAAAAATCTAAGCATAAATATGTGAATCCATGAATAGGGTCCCACCAATGGAAAGCAAAGGAAGAAACAGTAGGAGTTAGAGAAATGGAAGCAATTGAAGAAGAAGAAATGCTTGAAACCGAAGATAAAGGGAGGGAGGGGAGGTGGGTTCTGCTGCTGGTAAGATTACCATTTCTCAAGTAATGAATTTGATTAGGACATTGGTCGTGTAGGAAGATAGAACAAATCATTATTTGTATATTAAATTTTTTAATATTAATAGGGCTTTGCTTCTTTATCACATTTACAACAACTTCTTCGTCTCCTTGCTTCTCCATCAATTTCTTATATCAACTTGTTTGGTGACTCAAATAACATCCCCATCATCCACATTCTCTCCTAGTCACCAAAAATTTAATCAAGATTACAAAAAAAAAAAAAATCCCAAGTGTTTGTTGTTAGAACAAATAAAAGTACATTTGTTTGGTTGATGAATAGAGTAAAGATGAGGTAATGTCACTGTAAATACTCCCTCCGGTCCTAATTATAGGATATATTTACCTAACTTTGGAGAAATTAAGGATGATGGTTAAATTAGTTAATCATATTTATTTTCCTAAAATACTCTTATTTAATTTAAAATGACATCTAATTATGTTAATTCTCTGTTTTTTCTTGCTCTCCTGCCTCACACACGATTTCTCCAAGCTCTCACACAATCCGGCGTTGTCAATCTCCCTCAACAACTTCCGATCTACTCTTATTAAATTATTATTGTGTTTAATTATTATTAAGAAAGTATCAAAAGGGGGTATTTTGGGAAGAAATTGACAAAAATTAGAATTTTATCCTATAATTAGGACCAAGATCAACTCTCAAATGTTGTCCTATAATTAGGACCAAAGGGAGTAATATTTATTCCCATGTTATAATTTGACAAAGAATTAAACTTTCCACCAAAGATTTGTGTCTCATTTTCCATCATTTAATTTCCATATACGATCTTTTGATTCACATATTCTTTGACTAGCTATTTCAGGTGAACATGATTAAATGCTAAAAAGAGACAAAATGTTGTTATATATAAATTAAAAACACAAGAAAATATTTAAATTAAAAGTAAAAAATTAATTTTTAATATTTTTTATTATCTATTATTATTCTCTGTTTAGAAAAATACTTCAAGGGATGCTTTTTAAATATTTATTATTAAGTTACTTCAAAGTATATAAAATTTAATTATCTTTTGTTGCTTAATTAACGATGCATATCTAGCTTTTAATTACTACCTCCAGCCTCTTTTTTTTTCTTTTGCCTTCAAACTACCTCCAGCCTCTTTTATAAGTTAGTTCCGATATTTTTTTACGGAACCATGTAGAAAATAAAAATTTTAAAAATTTCTACCTTATCCATTTTAAACAAATATTTAAATTTTTTTCATAATTTCCTATATCGACATTCAATAGAGATTAAAAAAGTTGAAAAAAATAGTCAATATGGTACTACCTTATAATGTTTCATCACACAATTCAGTACTGTTTTGTGAATTACGTGACTTCTTATAACTTTAATATATTTATTAATTATTAATGATTGGTTATTGATAACAAACATGAAAAGAACTTTTCAAATGTTGTTGTCATTAAGTTTTCCATAATGTAACAAACTACTTTATACTTCCTCCGGTCCTAATTATAAGATAGAGTTGATTTTTTTGGAAAAATTAAAGAAGTCAATTAAACCACTTTAGAGTATTGATATTTTTAGTATATTTATATTATATATCAGTTTATTAGTCTAATTAATTAGTTTGAAGAAAAAAATAAAAATAAAAATATTCTAAAATGATTTAATTGACTTCCTTAATTTCTCCAAAAAAATCAACTTTATCTTATAATTAGGACCGGTGAGAGTACCATTTTAAACAATCTCATAATATGTGTGTATATATTTTAAAAAACTTGAGTCAAATCAAATCTGATCTATAGCAAAATTAAGTTGGTTTTTTATTTTTTTTACTTGGAGGGGCTTTGTTGTTTAGTGTGAGGCGGTTGTTAAGTTAGGGAGACAATTCTTCTCAAGGAAGAACCTTTCATGAAACAAACATTGATGGTAGTGCTGAGAGATTAGCTTTCACTTTCATTACAGCTAATTAGGGTTTCTATTATAACTAATCCGATCTCATGGATATATTCACTGGCTAGTCAAGACATTGCTCATTATCATCGGTATTACGTTAATATGTATTCATTATTATTATGTTTGAAGACAAGATCTGAACTCCATATTAGTCAAACTTTCATTCTAGTCAATTATATATTCGCTTGATGTTTTTTCGTTTTCATTTCTTAATTATGCAATCTAACCTCTCTTTATTGATTTTATTATATCTTTAATAAATTCAAGGGAAAATTTCACTGCACCCCCTTTATAGCAAATTATTCTCAAACAGCCCCAAAACCTTTTGGAACTTCACTGCACCCTCTAGGATTAAATTGAAATTAAGTTTTTTTTTTTTTTGCTGAAAAAAAATTTATGCACTTATCTTGTACATAGACGAGACGATCTTATAAATTCTCACATATGTCTTAAAAATACACGTATTTGACTTATAAATTTTCACATGTGTCTTGTAAGCAGTATGTATTATTGTGAATATGTTCATTGTCTTGTAAATGGCCGAAATGGACTTGTAATTTTATTTATTTGTCTTATAAATAAACATATTTGACTTATAAATTCTCACATATGTCTTGTATATAATCAAATTTGACTTTTAAAGTAAGGCACAATTTCCTTTTCACCCACAAATTTTATTTTCGATTAGCCCTAGGGGTGCATTGAAGTTTCAGGAAGTTTTGGGAGATGTTTGAGAATAATTTGCTATAGAGGGGGTGTAGCGAAATTTTCCCTAAATTCAAAATAGCAAGGAAAATTTAAAAATTGGTGTTTGAGGTTTTTTTTTTTTAAAAAAAAATTCCCTTTTGTTTACTTGTTATATATAATCCAGATTTATCTAAGAGTACAAAAATGAAGTTGTTGATTAGGTTGGCACATAACTACATATTTGGATTGTTCAATGTCACTTTTGAGTAAAAATATGATGAATTTGAAAAAAGAAATAACACATGACAAGCAAAACAGTAATGTGAAATCTATCAAGTCCATTAACCAACTCCTTTATGATTTTTTTGGCCAAAAATTTTTTATGATTTTTTCAATCAAAAAAATGTTTTATGATTTTAATCAGAGTTACTTCTTTTTCAATATGTTTAATAAAATTTATAATAAATGACACTATTTATAAACTATGAATATGAAGCTTGTAGCGCTCCTAAGCTCATCAACTTATTTTTTCCCATCGTTCTAAATTTATACATATTAATTTATTTATGTGTTCTGTGTATATTTGCTATTGGCAAGAGCAGCTTCCACCAAAATTATGATTTTGGTACTTTAAAACATGTGCGAGTGAATCTTAGCTTGCTTTAAAAAAAAAAGAAAAAAAGAATTGTTTCACAATTTCTTAAAAGAAAGAGCGGCTTTTATTTAAAGAAAGTCGCCTGTTTAATAAATCTATACAATTCAGCCTATTAAAAATAATTTCAAAATAAAAATAAATTACAGTTATTTATATCAATTGATTGACTTAATTGACTCAAATTAAGTCAAAATAAGAGAATTTGGATTTGTTTTAGGAAATTACCGATCCTAATATGCATTTTTAATATAAAATATATTTCAGGGAAAAACTAAATTATGTGTAAAACAAAAAAAATCAAGGAAAAATTCTAAATAAATACCATTTGAATTTATGAAACCTTAAAAATTCTATTAACATTTGTAAATGATAAAGATGTGACAGAGATCAAATTGAGATTTTAAAGTGTTGGGGATTTTACTATAATGCCTCTCAATTTTTTAAATTAAAAAAGAGAGAGAAAAGAGCCTACTGAATTTAATTAATGCCATTACGCTTCTAGTTTATGACATTGCTTATTTAGTCAATACCATTATGAATTTAGCTATTTTCCTTACTGATTTAATCAATACCATTATACTTTTATTTGTACTATACATATATTTACTATATAAATGACCATCATGCCTCTTTGGAATTAAGGTGAGGTGAGTTCAAATTCCACCCTCACCACCTTAGGATCACATTTTTTTTTCCAAAAACAAAACAAAAAAATTAAACCCCCGCCACAAAAAAAAGGCCACCAATGCCAAAGGGTATCATTATGAATTTAGTCATTTTTCTAACTGATTTAGTCAACACCATTACATTTTTTTGGGGTACTATATATATATTTACTTAAACATATATATTTACTATACAAAAGCTAGTCATTTTTCTAACTGATTTAGTCAACACCATTACATTTTTTTGGGGTACTATATATATATATTTACTTAAACATATATATTTACTATACAAAAGCTTCTTTGAAACAGGGGGGTTCAAATCCCACCCTCAGCACTTTGGCACCACATTTTTTTCAAAAAAAAGAAAATTTAAACCCCCACCACAAAAGAAAGCTACCAAGGCCGGAGGGTGCCAGTCAGCCAGTAGTGATGCTCTTTTCTTTCTCTCTTTTTAATTTAAAAAATGGAGGGGCATTATGGTTAAATCACCAACACTTTACAAATCCCAATTTGATCCCAATCACCTCTTTATCATTTACAAGTGTTAACATATTTTTTAGGGTTTTATAAATTGAAATGGTATTTATTTAAAATTTTCCCAAAAATCAATAACACGCTTAATTGTGGAATATTTAAATGTAATGAATAAAAAGTAAGAAGTAAGGATGAAGTTGAAAATAGTAGAGTTGTGGAACCCGGACCGACCGGCTGGTCCGGTCCGATCCAAGTTACAATTTTTTTATAAAAATTTTCCGTTTAAAATTTCATACTATAAGTCTAAAATCTTCAATTTCTCACCAGTTTGATCTCAGTTTAGCTTCGGTTTGATACCGGTCTGACCCATTGTGTAACCCCCTTCGATAATCAGGCTGATATTAGTGTTTAAAGGCGTTTAATAATCGAATGAGAAATCCGGAACAATTAAAAACTTTTTGCAGAACCTGTACAAATGGATCTCCATTCATTTCATTCATTAAAATAAATGGCCTGTTTGGTTTGTCACAAATATAATATAAGAGTATCAGCACAATTCCCGATGTTCACCCCGGGATAATAACATTAATCCAACAGTTTATACAAGGCATCATTGCCCATCTCAATATCCATACCGGGAATTACACAAAACTATAGTACTATGATCTATACAATATATTTACATTGATCCAAAATGATAGCCAATTCGATATAAAACCAAAATATCTAACTAAAACTACCGTTGGCAGCCCTAATCGCCCTTATCCACTTGCTTGCTTCTCGATCTACTTGCCCTGTCTAAAAATGTTATTTGGAAAGAATGAGATTCTAGAGAATCCCAGTAGAAACAGTTTATTTATATGATGTATATATACAAAGCAAGTCACATATATCATAATACAGCAATCAATATTCGAGACCGGGCTTTCGCCACGTTCTCTTCACTATATACGAGGTCGGGCTTACGCCACGCCCTCTTCACTTTATCTATATTTGAGTCCGGGCTTTCGCTACGTCCCCTTCACTTTCACTGTAATCAATGACTAATGCAAACAAGCAATGTAATACACATGATATAGGATAAAGTGTTACTACTTTGTTCTTTCCGTTCTTGTTCAGCCGTATGTCTTCTATGTTCCGGGCAAATATCAAATCCTATAATCATTAATGACGATAGGTTATTACTTAT
This sequence comes from Inga laurina, assembly GCA_963855925.1. NCBI lineage: Eukaryota > Viridiplantae > Streptophyta > Magnoliopsida > Fabales > Fabaceae > Inga > Inga laurina. The sequence continues at coordinate 8,403,674 of OY979712.1, read as the reverse complement.
TCCAATAATCAAATGACTTCAAAACACTTAGTTTTGGTTATCGTTAAAGTCCCTTGAGTAGCTATGAAAGTCTCTAACAATCGTCTAAAAGAATTTGGAAGTACTAGGTTGGAAATCACTTTTCAAAATCCCAAGGTGCTGAAAACAGGGGGTTGGCTGCAGCCAAGAAACCTCTGGCTACGGCCAAAACACGCACAGAAGGTTTCTGACTGCAGCCAAGAATTTCTGGCTGCGGCCAAAACACGCACAGAAACTTTTGCGATGCAGCCAAGGCAATTTCGAAAATTCATAACTAATTCTAGAAAAATCGAAATGAGGTGATCTCAAAGCCCATTGAAAGCTATTTAAGTTCTATTTACCAAAAAAATATGGACCAATACTGGAAATCACCACACAAACACATAATTTAAGAAATGTCCACACTGTTCCAGAATTATTCTCAGATTTAACATCAAACTTTGGACAGTCATAGCTCCTAGCCCAAAAATCGAAATGACATGAAATATATATCCATTTTGAAGCTTGAGATGTGAAATTTAAGACTGGAAAGTTTCATAATTTTTAGACACCATTTGGTCATTCAAAATGCCAATACAAACAGACTGCTTAGAATAGACTTTCAATGGCAGCATTTCCAATTTTCTACCAAAGTGTCCAATGGCTCCAAAATCAATAATCAAGCCTATCCCTTACACTAAAACACTCAAGGAATCCAATAAAACCATTTCCACTACATTAGCATGCTTTGGTCCATGGCCACACTAAACACTAACTTTTCAAACTTTCCAATCTCACTCATCTCTTTCCCAATCAATCTTATCTATCCATACACATTCCAAATATACCATTTCTATACCTTTAACATGCCAAATGACCAATGACACTCATTTTCGAAAATGGCCAATAAATCCCAGAAATTCAAAGCTACCTCAAATGGCACAAAACTTAGATGGGTAGATAGATTTCACTTACCTCTTTAACTTTTTCAAAGTGACTTTTCAATTCTCCAACTTTCACAATCTTTTGAGGTCACAAACTAACACCAATGAACACATTACAACCATCAAAATGAAGCTCTTCATTCAAGGATCAATATTAGAGAAGGAAGTTTGAACATTTGGAGACATTTCCCCTTACCTTTTGAAGCTTTTCTTCCCCCTTATTTTTGCAACAATGGCACCAAGAGAGAGGAAAATGAGAGAGATGAGAGATGGAGTGTAGAGATAAAGAATGATGATAATAATACCCCCCTCCATGCCTCTTCATCGTAAATGGGAAAGGGAAGAGAGAGAAGAAACAATAAAATACGCCCATTGACTTTTTTCCTTAACCTCTCTCTCGCCCATACTTGCCATATGTCCACTTATCATTGGCTCACACACACTTAGTCACCAATTAGCTTCTCCAATGCATCCATTAGCCATTTAATCACACTTCTCATTTTTCATTTAGTTAGTAATTAATTTCCCTATTAATCATCAATTTAGAGCCAATAATTACATTCTTTAAATTTTCCATCAATTATGACATATAAATTAATATTGCACCAAAACACATAATTATTTCACTTTAATTTAATAATTATCCTCAATAATTATCATTAACCCTTAATCGCAAATTGGGGCGTTACACATTGACCCTTAACCCAGTATCCTGACCGGTTCAATACCCGATCTGGGTTTTAATACCTTGAAAAATAGAACTTGGGTTAGAAAGGATCATGCAGCTTGAGATGCAATGCCGACAAAGCCTTCTCAAGTTCTCATCATTTATGTTTTGTTCACGGGCTGGAACAAGGGCTGGAACAAGAATGAAGATTCAGTCATTTAAATTATTATGTTACATTTTTTAGGCCAGATATTATTTTCTCAGTTTGAATAGTTTTTCTTCCCCGTTTTGAAGTTCTGCTCTGATCATCTTACAAGATTTGCAGGGCCTATGTGGTCGTTTGAAGTGGTTTGCTAGTGGTCTCTTTCTCTCTCACTAGTCTCACACATACACTTACATATTTCTTTATAAAAGTGGGTCTCACTAAATTCTTACCAAAGAAAAACAACTTCAATAGTTATGTGTGGGGGAAAATGTACCAGTTGAATCCCTTGTAACTATTAGGCTATGTTTGGATAGAGAGAAAAGTAATGGAAAAGTAGGAGGAGAGAATAATAGGAGAGAATAATTTCAAAAATAGTAACTTTTTTTTTTAATTTAATTTTTGGAGTTTTTCATCCTAGTGTTCTTTCCCCTCTAATTTTCTCTCCATGCAAATATAGGCTAAACATTGATACTCACATGGTCTTAAATATAAGATCTATGTTGTAATTTGGAGAGTAATATAAGGTATTTAGAGAAAAATAAAGACAAACAAGCCTAATGAGAATAAATTATGATGTAAACCTACATACAATTATTTATTTATCACATTTTCATTGTATGAATATGTATATACTCCATCCGGTCCTAAATATAAGACAAAATTGACTTTTTTGAAAATATTAAGAAAGCTAATTAAATCACTTTAAAGTACTTATATTTATCGTTTTTTCTCTAAACTATTTTGCCTAACTTATAAACCGATATATAATCTAATAATATAAAATATATGATATCATTAAGTAACTTGTTTACCTTCCTTGATTTTTCTCAAAGAAGTTAACTATATCTTATATTTAAGATCGGAGGAGGGAGTACTAAATTTCATTTTCTTAAACAAATTTAAAGTCTCTCTCTCTCTCTCTAAATATATAAAAGGGATGCATTTAAGAGTGTGTTTGGATTAACTTTTGGAGAATAGCTTCTGGAGAAAAAGTGGAGAATAACTTTTGGAGAATAGATTATAGGAAAAAAATGATTTTGATAAAATGGGAGTGTTTGGTTGTTGTGATTAGAATAAATTTTTTTATGGTCAACTTACTAAAAAGGACATTAACTTTTGTGATAATTATATATAAAAAATAAGATTATATTTTATGTATTATTTAAGGGTTAAGGTCCAAATTTAATAGCTGAGTTTTTCTGAGGAGTGTTTAGTACAAATAAGTTCTGGAAGACGCAAAAATAATAATGAAAAATTAAAAAGAATGTAAATTTAATAAAACCGTTAAATTTGACCTAACGAAGATAAATTATAAGAGAAGAAAACCCCTAACGGAATTAAAAAGGATGCATCTTAGCCCATTATTTAACATTAAATTTCATAATTAATACCAAAAAAGAAATAAAATTTTTTATATGTAATGTTAATTAACTTAACTAATTTTTTTAATATAATTAAATTAGATAAATATGTTTTATATTATGGGCATAAGGGAGCATTAAAATTTAAAAAAAAAAAAAGGGACAAGAGAGAACATTGAAATTAAAAAAAAAAAAAGATGTGAGAGAGAGTGGAGTGGGGCTCACAACAGAAGAAAGAGAAAAAAAAAACAGATTATGCCATAATATAGCTGGGAATACGGGCTAGCCCACGGGTTGCGGGCTGGCCCGCACCAACCTGCGGTCCGCACGGTGCGGGCCTGTGCAACCCGCACTTCTGCGGGCTGGCAAAATGCCAACCCTAACCCGCAGTGTGCGGGTTGCGGGCCAACCCGGGGGTCCGCATTTTTTTTTGAAAAAAAAATTCATATTTTTGAAAGAGGATTGGAAATATGTGACACATATATATGAGTAATTAAATTTACTTTCCTAGTGTCAATCATTTCTTTTATAAAATTTTAAAAACATAATCTAAAATTTAAGAGATAAAATTATCAAATTTGTTAAAGTATATAAACAAAACATAAACTTATCCTCAAGCAACCAAGATATAATAATTTTGTTTAAAGAAGAAGGGAAGAAGCTAAGATTTTTTTTCTTTGGATTGGGAGGTACCAAGATAAGAGTAGAAAACTTATAAGTTTTGTAAAATTATTATATGTAAATAAAAAATAAAAAATTTTGCGGGCCAACCCTCCAACCCGCGGGCTGGCCCGTATTAACCCGCGGGTTATGACAGGCCCGCATTTTTGCGGGTTGGGATTTTCCCAACCCTAACCCGTCAAAACCCGGAGCCCGCGGGTTGAGCCCATATTACCGGCTCTATGCCATAACCATGGTTTTGACCCCAAAACTATGATTTTGGATAAAAAAGGGATTATGACATTTTATAGAGTGTTTGGATAAAATTTTTTAAAACCTTGGTTTTGATTCTAAAAACGTTTTTTTCCCGCTACCCAAACACACACTAATAGAAATCTAGTGTGAACCTACATTGTAGAGAAGGCTAAGTCATGGTGACAGTCAAAAACCAGTAAAAGAAAGAAGTGTGGTATATAGAAGGTTGGTTAAGTTCATAGTTGAATCCATTGAAAAATAACTGCATCTAAATTTCCTTTACCTTTTTGAACCGTTTCATTTTGAATAATTTTGAACTTTTTATTTGGTTTCCTTATGTGGCGCCAAACTTGATGACGTGGCCCAACGCAACCAAAAACTTGATGAGGACCTTACGCCCTTCAAATTAAAATCTTTTTTCTCACACACACACACACACACACAATTCTAAAGAGGCCTTTCTTGTTTATTACTTTGATAATGGAAGGCGGAAAAGTGTCACTATTGAATTGTGTGCCTAGCTTTGCACAAGGCACTGACATTTTAGTTGTTCATAGTGACACTTCGTGTCTTGGCCATCTTTCTTCACTGCTTCGCCAATGCTCATTTAAAGGTATTTCTATAACTTAGTCTCTATAGTATATACCTTCTTCTCTGATAACTTTTTGACCCATGGACTTGGCCTAGCATCTTCATATCTATGTGAGTATGATAATCCATATTTTTTCTTGCCTCTCTCTTTAACTTATCTGTGAGTATTTTGAGATTCTCTTAATTGACATAGCGTGTGTTTGGGGGGAATTCATCCTCCCAAAACCATACCACATTTTGGTAGAAGTGATATGCTTTAGCCAAAACATGGTTTTAGGGGAGGAGAGAAACGGCACTCCAACCATGTCATACTTTTTTCCTATAAGGGGAAGGTTATGCGTTTGATTTCACTTGTAACATTAGGCAGTTAATGTCTACCTTTTTATTTTTGAACAAAAAAAATCACATCATGACTTGTTTTTTTTTGCCAGACACGTTATGACTAAATGATTGGGTCATAATAAATTTAAATTTGGATCATAAAATTAAATACTCCCTCCCGGCCTTAATATAAAATATGTTTACCTAATTTGATTAAATTAAAGAAGTTAATTAATATGATATGTATTTTCTAAAATACCCTAATCATTTTCCTCAAGTCCTCTTCTCAATGATTATTGTTGACAGAGCATTAATAAGGGTAAATTAGGAAAAAATTGTCAAATATGAAAACTATGTCTTATATTTAGGACCAATATCAACTCTCAAAATATGCCTTATATTTAGAACCGGAGCGAGTAGTTATGTCCATTATATCTGCCATCTCTAATCTACAGTAACATATCTGAATAAATCTGTAACTGATAAATGAAGAAATGAGAAACAACAATGTTAAGGTAACATTCTGCAAAAGCTGATGTATACTAAAATACCAAAACTAGATTAACATAGATATATGTAACAAGTAATTACAATTTGTTTTGTTGTTATGTAGTTACTGCTACAAATCAAGCATCAGCAGCAATTGACATGGTTTGTCAACAAGAAGGAAGGTTCAAACTTGTGATGTCTAAAGCCAACATGCCTGACATGAGCACCATTTCTTTTCTCAATACACTTCTTCTCAAGCATATCGCTGTCATCTGTAAGTTCTCCAATTTTCTTAAAGTTCATTTGATTAATCTCAAAGACTATTAATCACTCACAAAAAAAAAAAAAACTTTCTTTCAATGAATACTTCAATCCAAAAGCTTATTCTTTTACATGTTATGGTAAGAGAATGGGGAAAGCAGAAAAAGATCAAACTTTAGATTACTATGGCAACAAACTTGAATCCAATAGCTTAAGCTTTTAAGCAAAATCTCATAAAAGATGCTTTATATTATAGTCTTAACACTTACCATATATCTTAATGATGGTCAGTTATATGCTCTGGACAAAATGATGGTGGAGCAAAGGAAGCTTTTGATAGAGGATATTGTTATCTCCTACAGGAACCAATCCAATCAGAGCATCTCATATCTTTGTGGCAACAAGTCTATAACTCAAATAATAGCGACTTAGCACAAGAGATTCACTCTGCAAAATCTAAACAAAAGGTAAATATATTTCACAAAGTAGTTTTAGCAGATTAAGATTAGATATGCATGTACTACCCTCCGGTCCCTGATATAAGGGCTACTTAACTAATTTGGGTAGATTAAGAAAATTAGTTAAGTTAGTTATTTATAACAAATGTGAGTTAGTTTCCTTAAAATACCCTTTTTAATCATGTGTATTGGAACTATCTATTGATGAAAAACCCTTAACATATGCAATTATATAGGATTACTCTGGGAAAAAAATTATAAATTTGGGAGACAAAATGAATTGAGGTTTTATATTTAGAATTAAAGTAAACCTCCTATCTAGCTTTTATATTCAGGACCGTAGGGACTATCTTGTTTGGATGTGAAACTGAATTTAAGTTGCACAGTATTATCGGTAGTCAATATAGATGTTTGAAAATCAGTTTCATTGACTCTCTTATCAGAAGAACCAGATCCTTGAATATGACAACCTATGTAAAACAAAAGGGCAGATTAAGTTGACTGTTCTGGTTGAGGAAATCATGGGAAAATACAAAATAATTAGTTTTGATTGACTTATTATTGCCAGGTGCATGAATCAAGTGAAGAACTAGGCACTACTCATAATGACGTGAGAGTCAAGAAAAAAGGGAAGAGAGCACATAACTCAAACCAGGTGAAATTAGACAACAACAATAATGATCATGCTGCAGAAATGGAGGGAGACGAAACAAGAGAACATAACGACAATTATCGGTTCCCTCAGAAAAAGCCACGTATTTCTTGGACTTCGGATCTGCATCATAAGTTTGTACAGGCCATAAGTGTTCTGGGGGAGAACAGTACTATTACCTTCAAAATTCATTCCATTTTTTTTACATTGCTCAGTACTAATTGTGATCATTTATGAAACTAACTTAATGCCCGTGTCTGGTTTTAATTTTGCTTCTAGATATTCGTCCAAAATTGATACAAGAGATCATGAATGTTCCTTACCTGACATGTCGCCATATTGCTAGCCATCTACAGGTACTTTTCTATCACATAAGTTTTCTTTAAATTTTGCACATATCACTACCTCTAATCCTCAATGTAGGATTTAATTGTGGAGTTGATCTTGATCCTAAATGTAAGACCTATTTCCCATATTTATCAATCTTTTCCCAATTTACCTCTATTGATACTCCCACAACCATAATCAAGGAAGAGAGAGATGGAGGGAATTAAGGAAAATGATTAGGGCGTTTTAAAAAATACATGTCATATTAACCAACTTCTTTAATCTAATCAAATTGGGTAAACGGGTCTTAGACCGGAGGGAGTAGTATATAATCCACAATTAGTGGCTTCATCAATCTGCTGTTACTTTGTTCTCTCTGTCCAATATTCTTCTTGACGCTTTGCTTCCATAATTTGAATATGAATTCCTTTACAGAAATTCAAATCTGATGTAAGGCGTCTTCAGGATAAGTGCAATATCCATTTAATTCCAGGGTGTAAATCATCAAACTTCATGGATGGAACCAAGTCATCCTCGTCAATACAGAGCCAGTGTCACCCAGGTGAGTTGGAATTTGAAGGATTCTGCTTATAAACAAGGACAAAAAAGTAATGTTAAATACTGAGACTCAATCATCAAAGCAGAAAAACAAATATTTTCAAGGGAAAAAAGTACAGTTAAATATGACTGACTATATTGTTAGCTTATCTGTGTATTTTCTGTGAAGACAGTGTATTTATCATATGTACATCATGTGAATTTTCTCAGGTTACCCCACATTAGCTGCTTTCCAAAATGAGAACCAGAGTCAAAACCATTTTCCAGTGAGCATTTCCGGAACCGAAGATCTAGAAGCTGTAGTGAGAGGAGCTGTGGTAGATGCTTTCATGAATAAAAACCAGTATGATAACTATGGAAATGGATTCACTGAAGATGATAGTTCCCAAAACTCTGAGATACAAACTAATTCTATCTTTGGAAACAGTTCTAGTCCACAAAAGTCTAATAGCAGCAAAACCCTTACAGAAGCTAAGAATATATTAAGAATTCTTGGAGGAGATAGTGAAGGATATGACTGTTTTAGAATGGGTCCAGATCATATTACCCAAAATTCTGAGATACTAAGTAGTTATATCTATGGGTACAATACCTCTGATAGTTCTGCAAGTCTTTTGAAGGCTAAGCTATCTGCAATTGTGGGAGGAGGACATGAATTAACTGATCAAAACAAAACCCTAAAACATGACAGTGTCTTGAGATTTCTTGGAGAAGGATATGATTGTTTTGGTAAGGGACCATGTTCACAAAACTCTGAGATGCTAAGAAATTCAGTCCTTGGTTACAACTTTGGTCAGCGGTAGTCTGATAACTACACCCCGTAGTTGTGATAGACTTTTGAAGTCCAAGATTGATGCTTTGAAGAATCAGAATCAGACTTCAACAGAATATAATAATAACTCCAGATTTCTTGAAGAGGACTGTGATAATAATTCTAGTTCGCTGCAGTTTGATGCATATAGCTGTTTTGGAAATGCATCCAGTTCTGATGATATTGTGATGCTCATGTATGCTATATTTGGTGAATGTTCATTTGCTCTTATATTTTTATTTGACACCTCTGATCATCATCATCATCACTATCCTATAAGTGTCCTGGTTTCATGTGCATGTAGGTCTCTGACAGGAGCTTCATGGCAGAACTGTCCTTGGATGGCTTCTGGAGTTTATGGTGACCTTTGAAGCAAGTCGGTTCATAGCCACTTAAATATCGCTAATGATAGAAGTTAGACTCAAATATCATCGGAAACTAGAGATTAAGGTTTCATTTTTTGTGTTGCGATGTGGGAGCATGTATTTATCGGATGTCCCCGAAGGGACGGAAGCATGTATTTATGAATACATTTATGCATACAACAAACTCAAAAACTTCAGGGATTAGGTTGCACTTAGTCAAAGTTCAGGTACTGAGTTACAACCAAGTCAAAATTATAAGGACTGAGTTGCATCGAGTCAAAATATAGGGACTGAGTTACAACCCAGTCAAAACTATAAGGATCAAAAGATTAATTGTCCCGTTGTGTGTGTGTGTATATATATAGCGTTATTTTAATCTGTATCTTTATGGTTTATACATATCCCAATATAGTGTATATGTGAACCAAATGTAAGATATATATATATATATATATATCTTACACATAAGATCAGCTTATATGACTCATTCTTTTATTGTGTAGCACAACAGATAATCATTTCACTCGTTTTTTTTAAAATTTTTTTCATACATTTCATCCAATATAGAGGATTTTTTAAATATTATTTTAAAAAAACAATTACACAACAAGCATTTATAGGTACTGGACTAAATTACCAGAAAATAAAATATATGACCTAAATTAAAACTTCATGAAATTATAGTGCCAAAGCAATAATTTAACTTCATTTTTTTTTAATGAAAATATAATTCAACTTCATTACTATTTTGTTTAACTTCAAATATCTCATATAATTATGCTCATTTATATTTTTATGTGCATAAATTGGAGTCTTTATCCTGGCTCGTTAATAAGGATTAACAGAAAATTGATGATTTTAAGGTGCAGGGCGCTCTTTAGAGATTAATGGAGTAACCAAAAGGGATGATTTATAATTAACCAAGAATTTATTCTTTAAACTCATGTTTGTATAAATGTATCTGATGAGTCAACATATTCATTTGTGAACCAAAACAATGGGATCATAAGGAATGTGATTAAATTAAATAATTATAGTTTATATTAGGATTAAAATTTGAATATTGCAAAGTCATGTCGTTCTAAAGAAGCGATGATCATTTCTGGTACAAAACTTGAGGAAATAAACTCCTCACATGTGTAGTTTTCTAACCTCAGGTTTAGAAAATTGAAGTTCGAATGGCTGAAAAACAATCTAATATGTTTGATTAAAAAGTGGGGATTAGTCACCGCTACTGGCAGTAGACCCTGGGCCTACCAAAAAAAAAAAAAGGAGGTTCATATGAATCAATAAGACCAACTGTAGAAACTAGAAACACTTATAAATCAATATATTGTACAAAATGTATAGAAAACTATACTTTTTATAAACTATCAATAATATAACTTGCTTCAAACTCTCTGAAATATGAGGCCCATATTCTCAATATCACCATTGCACTGATCACTAAGTACCACTAACTAATGACATTGTGTTACCATTCAGCACTCTAATTCATCCAACTTTAGTTTTCAGAACAAAACTATAGTTTCTAATTTGAAACATAGCTTCTTGATATGGTTATCTGTCCAACATTGTCGGAGCCAATTGGAGGTAACTCTTTAAAAGGCATTTTCTGCATTCACAAGGACTCAAACTCAAGACCTTGTACTTAGATGGTCAATGCCCCTTCTACTAGCTAGGACCAATGCCTATTGGTTAATTCGAAACACAACTAGGCATTGCATCTAAATATCTATTTTTCCTGTTTAGAATGCTATGTAAAATGAAAAAGAATTGGTTTAATAAATTGCTAACATACTGAACAAATTTTATTACCAAAGAAATATCTCTACGTCTACAAAACTTCACTTATTTATATTGGTTATAGGGCCTTTAAACCAATGCCTACCCCAGAGTATCCAGTAAGAAACTACAACAACCAGCAAACATCCAACAGCAACTGGGGTGTAGTTGAGTGTCTCAACGGTTATTGGGTAAGAAACAGGCAATGAGAAGAGGACAGAGATGGTGGCCACCCAAAGAACCGCAACCCAGCCGACAATGACCCCGTACCGACCCAAGTTGAACGGCCCAGGGATGAAGGACTTCTGTGCCAAAGTCACCCTAAAGAATATAGGAAGAGCATAGGCAATATAGAGGCCAATCGTCGCTATGGACACCATAGCATCAAATGCCACAGTGCTTCCAAGAGACTGCAGTGCAAGTAGAATTTAGTAAGAGAATAGTGCAATGAAAAGAAAATGGTTAATACAGTGTTTGATCCTTATAGTTTGCCATTTTTTTGATTTTGGGTTTTATAATTTCAAACCATAGGTTTTGGTCTCTCAAGAAGCAAAATATTTCAGGTTTTTATTAATATATAAGGACTAATGTTTTAGACAGAAAGAAACTCGAGGGACCAAAAACTATTGAAATTATAGGGATCAAACCAAAATGAGGGCAAACTCTAAGGATCAAACATTATATTAACCAAAAGAAAAAAGAAGCTGATGTTGTAAAGAACTACAGAACAGATGGAACATCGTTTCCAGCCTTCTTATGGTTATCCCATAAATTAGCATTTGTTTGTATTAGATGATATATAAATTTTTATAGGTTGCAGTAGAATAAAGAACCTATTAAAATTTGTTTGAAAAGATGTGAAAGCCATTCCAAGGGTTTTTCTTATACTTTTAAATTATGCAGACTGATAAAGTGACTTGGAATTCTCATTTTCAAATTAAGGAATTTGTCACTTGTCAGTTTGTATTTTGTCCATATTTCAATCCTGTCTGGCTTCATCCCTTGCTGAACACCAACTTTTAAGCCAAAAGGTTCAATGGCAAAATAAGAAGAGATTTAAAAGGAAAAATCTTGTATCCTTTTGTTTGCCACCAGTAACAAGACAAATCCAAATAAAGGATGTAAACAGATTATTATCATTAAGAAAAAAAATTCACCAACTCATATGAAAAACAGATCATCATCATCATCATAATGATATTTTTACATACCGTTAATGCCATGCAAAATGATATAAATGCAGATAGCCAAACTGCATTTATGGGGACATCCTGCTTATTCACTGTATGCCATAATGATGAAAATGGCATGGCTCCATCTCTAGAGAAAGCATAAGCCATCCTGTTCAAATAGTGAAGCATCGAAGTCATAGGAGAGATTGAATTCCTCACAAATGAAAAATCACAACTGGAAACTACTGTGTTTACCTTGAGTTGCTAGTAACTGAACTCATACCACAGAAAAATATGGCAACAGCAACCACTCCAAGGCAAATAATGCCCCCAACTCCACTTCCATACCTTCTCTTGAATGCTAGATAAAATATTTCAGCAATGGCATACCCACCGGCATCGTTATTTTCATCCAAAAGGTAAGAGATATCAGTAACAGCAAAGGTAATGCCAAGTATATAGCCCCATCCAACAATAATGGATACCCCAATGGCACTGATGATTCCTTTGGGTCCATTTCTATCAGCATTCTTGGTTTCCTCTGTCTAAAAGTAGGAGTGAAATAAAGAGGAGGTTTAGTCCAAATCATCAAGAAATTTTAATGAAAGCATAAAAGTTAAAACATGAAAGATGGAAAAACAAAAAGTTCAAATTGCCCACCCAGTTTTCAGCTTTAAGCTGACTACAAGAACTCATTTATACATCATATTGCCATGATTTTTTCTGGGATTCAATCCAAAGGGATCAAGAAGTGTATAGTCTCAGAGAACAGCTATTGAAGGGATCGCAATTCTGTAAAAGAAAAGAAAAATAGAAAAAAGATTTACCATATGAGCAGATGCATCATATCCGGTCAGAGTGTACTGACTCATCAGAAGTCCCAGGAGAAATATGTATACTCTGCTACTGATTCCTTCTCCATTATCAGTATTGAAATGAGTGAAAACAAATTTGGCACTAGCTCTTTCGGTTGCAACAGATGGAATGAGAATCATAAGCAAGAAGACACCTAAAAATTGGTCATTCCATGATAAGTAAATAAAGGCTTTCCCCAAAAACTAAAAGGGAAGACAAAAATTATAAAACAGGAAGTTTGTTCTTCACACCTACAACATTCCAGATAGCAGCTAACTGCCCAAAGAATGATAATATTGAGATAGGAAGGCTGTTTAATATAGCATGTAGGAACAAAATTCCCCCATGGAAACCGATAACTACATACTTGGATGCCTCATATCCACCACCATTTTTCCCCCCTGTACTAAGGAGAATGATAACCTGAATCAGTTGTGCCAGTGAATAATCTACACTTGTTGTCACAGCCCACTGAAAATTAAAAAGAGATCCACAGTTAGAGCTTTAAATGTTACAACAGAAAATCTCCAGACCCCACACATAGTTTGACCTCTCCAGGAGCAGTAAAGAATGTTGAAAATCAAGTTTTTACATCTCAAGAATACCTGACCAACAATATTGAACCTGCAAGAAAATAAAAATCATTCAATGTCCATTGGAGAAATAATTGCGGAAAGGCAAAAATGACATTGTTTTTTATGATTGGACGTGTGTCTCTTATTAAGCAGTCAAATTCAATTTTAGGCTCAATGGCATAACCATTGTGCTGTAGGCTAACCACATAAGAACATGTTGTATAAAAGAGCCAGAGAAACATGAAGTTGAATTAAGTTCTAAGCAAAGCCTAACTATTGTACTGTAGGCTAGCTCAGTTTCAGTAATGGAGCTTAATGTTTGACGTAGGAGATTAATTTTCACTTCACTTGTCCGTATTTGGAAATTAAAGGTTGTAGTATTCGTATTCTCAATGCATCGAGACAAGTACTCCCCATATTTCAATGTCGTTTGGGCATTCAGCATAGTGATTAATATTTCTCAGGGACCTAATATAATTTCGTGTGATATACAAGAAATAGGTAAATACATAAAATAGTAAATACTTAGTTATGTGTATCACAGATCTGAATCTGTGGAAATGAGAATCGAACTCTCGAGAGGAAGAGATAGAGAGAGAGGAAATGAAGACAGAAAGGAATGAAGAATTAGAGAAGAACTGAAATGTATTTGCATACTCTATAATGTGCACATCACTGATACATATACAAGAGCATAAAGCTAACTTGAGCTAAGTACAACTGGCAAACTACTTAACACTAACTAGTATTTACACATAAGTACATAACGTCTTTCAAAGTGATTAGATGACAGAGTTCAATGCCCATGTGAGTGAGACTCCCCACGGAAACAAAGAACAAAACAGAAGTTTCCCAGTAAAATCCAGGACAGTGTTGACCTATTGAATAGGGTCATAAATGAAGAGCAAGGGCTTAAATCCAAAAGTGGAGTCATGGAATGAATGTCATGATAACTGAAGCTGGATCTAAGTAAAGATCAAAGGTTCAACTCCATGTCAACTAAATAACAACCATAAGATACTTGTCTTGCATAAGCCTCTATGTTCTAATGATTTCTCCTTCCCATTAAGAACAAGGTCAAAGAATCATATGTTAAATACTATATTATCAAATGAAACATGTGGCAAACGAAATAAAAGAAGATAAAATATTACCAGCCAGTAATCCAGGAGGCAAAAGGTGCCCATCGCGGGCCAGCAAGCTTGGCACTCCAGTAGTATAACCCACCAGAAGTTGGGTAAGATGAGCAAATTTCAGCCATTGACAACCCAACTAACATGGTGAAAGCACTAGCTACAAACCAACCATACACGATGGACACAGGGCCCCCATAGTTTAACCCATTGTTGTAGAGAGTTGTGATACCAGTAAGCACTGATATAATAGAAAACGAAAACGCAAAATTTGAAAGGACCCTGAAATTGGAAGAAAGGAAGGGGGAAAAAACAGAACATAATCCATAACAAGCCCTTTGAATTGGAAGTCAACGTTAACAGAGAGGGAGGAAAGTAGGGAACTTTACGATAGATCACGCTTGAGCTCTTGTTTGTAGCCAAGCTCATGAAGACGGGCATGGCCAGAATCAAGTGAAGCACCGCCATGCTCAACTTCATGATGAGATGGGAGTACCATCTTCTTGACCTCGCCTTCTTTAGAAGCGAGGAAACTGAGAAAGAGGCTCTAGTCTTTTTGGCTTGTTTCAGAGTAAAACGATGAAATGGAAACTCTGAAATCCAAATGATTTGAGGAGGGTATGAGAGGGGACCAACTAGTTTGGATCAACCTGCTAGAGTATTTATTTTATTGTCAACAAAGATGGCATTTTTTTTTTATTTTGTTCCAATTTTCTTTTTGTCAAAGATTCTAGCTCGCGGCCGCATCGAGCTGACAGGTGAAAGCCGAGGCTCTTACCAATAGGAAGACGCGAGCAGCTTATTCCGCCTCCTCAGGAAGCGAACTCGTATGAACATTGAACATGTCAAAGATTTGGTTTCTTTTCCAGTGAAAAATAGAAGGAAAAAATAGATAAATTAGAGATATTTAAACTTTTTCTGTTATTTTCTTTTCTTTAAAAATATTTTATCATTTACACCCTCCTTCCTGTCTAGAGCTCCAGCCTACAATGACGTTGAAAACAACAGGTTTATATTTAGAGATAGCCAGACTTAATACTATTGAATAACCGTGCCTTGGAACTATTTGAGCCGTTGAATTTGAATTCTTTATTAAGATAGTATGTGATAATGTGATGTGATGGGCTTTTTTTTTTGAAAAAAAAAAATTTCACTCACACACTATTGACCTTTCTCATGGGAAATCTCTCGCACATTTTTCACTATTGATAAAGCTTGCTTAGTTCAAACTAGGAACTTCTCTCATTTAAAGATGCTTTACCCCTAGATCTTAATATTATATATTACCTCTGGTCTTTAATACTACATTCGGTCCTAATTATAAGATAAAATTAACTTTTTTTGAAGAAATTGAGAAGGCTAAATAAGTAACTTAATCATATCATATATTATGTATCCTTAAATTATATATTAATTTATTAATTAAACTATTTAATTTGAAGAAAAAAAATAAAAATATAAATACTCTAAAGTAATTTAATTAGCTTCCTTAATTTCTCCAAAAAAGTCAATTTTATCTTATAATTAGGACCGAATGCAGTATTAAGAATGGGAGATAGTTCATAACTTTTCTTCAAACTAATTTACCTAATTTATAAACTGATTTAGTATAATATAACGATACATAAAAGTATTTCTAAGAAATTATATAACGTATGTTATAATTAAATAATTTTTTAATTTTTTTAATCTTTCTAAATTAGCCAATAAAATCTTATATTTAAAACGAAATATATAAAATTTGAAGTTACTCTCTATTGGGATTGCATCTTCTTTAAATTGACATGATCGGTGGGAGTAATTGCATTTCTGCATGAACATGTCTGGCCTACAACTGAAGTACCCAATTCAATTTGAAAATTTTTTTAAAAGAAAATAAGATGGGTCAACCAAACGACATCTAGGTAGCTGCCTCTCTCGTGCAAAGAATCTCCATTGTCGGTGCCTGATACTATTGACTGTCAGATGTGAAAACGGACGGTGCGGATCTTCGTTGAACTCAAATTTTTATTTAAAACAATTATATATTTCATCTAATAATTCAGATCGAAGTATCAAAGTGGACATTATTGAAATCTTTTATATCTCAAAGCATGGTGTGAGTCAATATAATTTTTGAAGTACATCATTGAACATAGATCCATAGAATGATTAATTTATTTCAACCCCAAACATATTTTACCAATATACATAAGTGAATCATGTGCGCTTTTTATGGACCTTGAAGAAAGGATCACAAGTTGAACAAAAAGATCCACTTTTGTTTATTGGGAAAATCACACTAAGGCCTAACTAAAAAAAATAATATAAAAAAAAATCTTATAACTTATCAATAACAAATGAAGTAATTATTAATAAGTGAAAGAGTAAATATTAATAAATTATATGACTCTTTTGATATGATTTTTTTTAATTGGAATTTTTCCATTTTAGTGTAATTTTCCCTTTTTTATTTCGTTCATGTGCATGAAAACAATTATTATATTAATCATATGATAATAATGTCGTGCTATTATGACAACGTGTTTTGTAGGTTAGGCGAAGGGATAGAAGAATAGAAGTGGACAACGTGTTTTCTTTTCGGTTAATGTGCAAATTTATTAATGAAATTTTGTTTGAGGAGCGTCTGGCATAAATATCTTTTAGAAGGGGTAAAAATACCAATAAACAATTAAAAAGGGGCATTCACTACAAAAATCGTTAATCCGTATTAACGGCGTTAACTTATAAGAGAAGAAAGCCCTTAACGGCGTTAGTACGGATTTAACAGTTTTTATGGTGGATGCCCCTTTTTAATTATTCATTGATATTTTTACCTCTTTTTAATTGTTCATTGGTATTTTTACCCCTTCTAAAAGATATTTATGCTAGACGCTCCTCGAACAAAACTTCATTAATAAATTTACACTTTAACCCCTTTTTTTGTGCCAGGTCAAAAAAAAAAAAAAACCCTTTTCTTTTTGGTTTATCACGACGATTTCCAAACCATGCCCCACGTGGAGCTGGCACGGGAACTATGATGAAAATAATTTTTTATTTATCGTATATATAAGATGAAATATATGAGCTAATCATATTTTTATTATTATTTATTTATTTATTTCACAATATGAGTATTATTTTGGGGAGATTTCATAAAAATGCTCTGGGAACGTTAAAATTGTATATCAGTTTTGTTTGTTAAGCAAATGACAGTACGTTTTAATAGGAATCCTTGTTTTGACATTTTCAAATATTAAAGGTGTTTAATTACAATTTTTCCTTTTATTTTCATTAAACAATTATTGGTTTCATCCTGTAATATTTTATTTTACGTACCAACCCACTAAATATATATTTTCTTTTTTGCAAGTAATGCCCCCACTAGTCTGAAAAAAAAAAAATATATAACAAGCAAGTCCAAACTAGGTCTAATAATATTAAATAAACTAAAATAAAATATCCAACATTCAATTTAGTAGAATTATCTCAAAAATCAATAAATTTAGTAAAATTTATAATTTTTTAAAACGAAACTATTCAAATCAAATTGAGTGAATTTATATATAATTTATAATTCTATACATCTATTTTTGAAAATTTTTCTTCAGTATATGAATTATGAAGGTCATGCGAATCTAAGTGTGAAAATTAGCTTTAAGTTGATTATAATTTAAACTAATTGGAACTTTAGGAAATAAAAATATGATAAATCCAACCAGACCAGTTTGTATGATTAAGATTGAGATTTAACTCAGCGAAATTATGCTTGATTAATAGAATTACTCCCTCCGATCCTAATTATAAGACAAAGTTGATTTTTTTGGAGAAATTAAGGAAGCAAATTAAATTACTTTAGAGTGTTTATATTTTTAGTATCCTTAAATTATATATTAGTTTATTAGTCAAATTAATTAGTTTGGAGAAAAAAATAAAAAGATAAATACTCTAATGTAATTTAATTAGCTTCCTTAATTTCTCCAAAAAAGTCAACTTTATCTTATAATTAGGACCGGAGGGAGTAATATGATCCATAATATCTACTCCCTCATGTCCTTACTTATGATAATTATCCTTATAGTAATAAAAACTTCTCACATCTTTCATAATATAACATGTTTTGTTTAATATAATAATTTTTGGGTTAATGCCCCTCCATCATCCTTAAAGTATTTTCACACTCTGACGCATTTTTCATGTACGTGTAATACCCTAAATTATTTTTTATGACTTGGTGTTGGATGCACTAAAAAATATTTTAGGCTCTGTTTGGTGTGAGGGATTTGGAGGGGAAGAGATGGGAGGGAAAATTTTTATGAGTTGTATTTTAAAATATTAAAGAAGTGGAGTAATAAAATTTTAATAAAGAGAATATATAAGATAAAATAGTAAGAAAAATTAATTAAAAATTTTTAACCCCACTTCTTTAATTTTTTAAAATTCAACTCAAAATTTTTTTCCCTTCACCCACTTTCCCTCCCCTCCCCTCAGACCAAACAAGCCCTTAAGGTAATAAATCCATCTAAAAAAATACAAGGTGTTCAATGTTTTAAAAATACTTTACCGGATGCAATTGAAAAGAATACTTTTGGAGGTTGGAGATGCACTACAAAATATGTTAGAATACTAGATGAACCTTAAAAAATACGGATAGTAGATGCACCTCAACCCATAATTTTTTCCCCTACTATCTCTAATTAATTATAAAACATATAGCTCTGAAATAGTCATGATGATAGTAGAAAGCGAGTAACACTAACAATACTCTTTCGATCTTTAATATAAGACATATTTATCTAATTTGATTATATCAAGAAAGTTAGTTAAATTAGTTAATATGACATATATTTTTTAAAACACCCTAATCATTTTTCTTAATTCACTCCTTCCATCTCCTTCTTCATTATTGTTGAAGGAGCATTGAAAGGGGGTAAGTTAGAAAGAGGCTGACAAATATAAAAATTATTTCTTATATTTAGGGTCAAGATCAACTCTTTAAATATATTTTCTATTAAGATCAAGAGAAGTAATAGCTACAGCCTAGGTTTATAAAAGGAAAAACATCCAAACACACATATTTCACCAAAAGGTGGCAAATCGAATTCCGTTGTAAAAAACATCTTACGTCGGAGTTCATTTTTTCTTATACGTGAGGATAATTAGATTCTACCTCACTCTCCCAGTTTATACTTCAATTTTTTCGTTAAAACAGATCTTCCATTAAAGATAGGAGAGGGAGTATTTTTTTTTTAAAAAAAACATAATTACAGAATGACCTTCACTCCTCAGCGTTGCATTTCTCATATAGTTTTTGCATGTTTGGAGGATATTTATCCGTCTTTTTTCCTCACATATATATGTTTTTTTATTTAAAATATTAAAAATGATAAATGTGTGACTATGAACGTGGAAGAGAACTAACCAGCCGGTGAGCCAAGAAGCAAGCGGGCCCCAACGGCGTCCACACAGCATCGCGCTCCAGAAATAGAGGCCTCCAGAAGTCGGAAACGCAGAACAAATCTCAGCCATCGATACACCCACCGCCATCGTCATCGCTCCCACAATCAACCATCCGTACACCAGCGTCGCCGGACCTCCATACCTCAGTGCCATACCGTACAACGTCGTCAGCCCCGTGAGTACCGAAATTACCGAAAACGCCATCGAGAAATTCGCCACCGCCCTGCATTTCGCTCAATCCATCACAATGCCGTTTTCTCGGATAGAAATGAGAGAGAAGAGAGAATCGCGAGTTTCACTTACGATAGATTGCGACTAAGCTCTTGCTTGTAACCGAGCTGCCTAAGTCGTAGGTCATCGGGATTGCTCACGTCGGCGTCGGCGAGAGGAAAGTACGAACCTCCTCCATCTTCTGATATTTGAATTGTTCCCTCCATTTGGTTGCAGTTAGCGATTCCTTTTGGATTGTATTTTGAAGGTTTTTTATATGGGAAAGGAATGCAAAGAATGGATTATTAACTAACAGTCAACAGACACTAGCCAATTGTCCAGATCGTTTATCAAATAAGGATACTTTTTAAAAAATTATATTTATAACATATTTATTTATTCAACTAACTTTAATGACACATTTTTTAAATTCTTGAGAATTGTTAGCCACTTTTATAAAAGAGATGAAAGGGAGTATTTATCAAGAATAATTGAGTCAACAATCAAAAGTAATTGAAAAAAAAAAACCCTCTAAAAACAAAGAAACAAAGAGTAATATAATAATTCTATTTTTCACTTTTAATTTCAACATTACTTTCTAAATTTCTAATTCTAAAAGGTTTATAAATTTAATTGGAGATACTTTGGTTGCTTCAAGAAACTAGCATTAATTAGTTTGGTGCGCATATTATTATGTGGTAGTAAGAGGAGTAAATTTGGCCGGCCAACCCAAAAAAATAACGGAGTTGATAAGAAAATAAATGCTAATGGTACGTATTTTAATGTCATTATTAAATAATAATAAAAATCATAATTTGTATAAAAATGATTTTCAATAATATTCTATCAGTTAAAAATAATTGTTATTTGAATTAAAAGTTGTGCAAAAAAATTTAAAATTTTATTAAATAGCATAGATTATAATAAAAGAAAATATTATTTTATTAAAATACCGAATATTAAAATATTATAGCAACTTGATGCTTGATTAAAATTTTGAAACAACAATTATTTCAAAATAAAATTAAAATGCGAATTCCACAACTATTTTGAGATAGAAAGAATATTTATTACCCTTCTCTTTTCTCCCTTGTTTAGTTACATGGCCACCAACCAAGACGTCATTAATAACTCACCACCTAATTTTTACCCCTAAATAATACTGTAAGAAACAAGTCTTTTAATTTTTAAACATATAAGGTGACTGTGGTATATAACTTTTGGCTCCAACTGGAATCAATACTCTCTTTGTTTCTTTTTTTTTTTTTTTGTTTTTTTGGAACGGCCAGCAAGGCGCTATTTTCATTATGAATAAGCAAACGTACAGCATAAGTTCAGAATACCAAAAGCAAACAAGCGACATAACAGAAATCAAATGCAAAAACAAGAATAAAAACAGCCAACATAAAGCATAAAACGCAAAGGAAATCAGCCAGCTCCCTTAGGCCTTGTTTGGTTGGAGGGGAGGGGATGGGAGGGGATGAAAAATGACCCCCTCCCCCTGTTTGATATAAAAAGTAGGAGGGGAGGGGCCAAAAAAAAAAAGGTCCCAAATCCCTCCCACTCCCTCCAATTGGTTCCCTCCAAATTGGGGGGTTTTGGAGGGAGCCAAAAATGTGAGACCATTTTACCCCCATGATCTTTTCATAATTCCAATTATATCCTGAGTCCAATATATCATAATTCCAATTTTTTTTCCTTGTCTGTTTCTTCAAGCCTGCTTCCCAATGATCATATAATATCATAATGCAACGCGTTGGTAAGTACGAGAAAGTGGAAAACCTTCTTTATATGGTAAGTGTCGTTGATAATTTATGGACAAAGTGATACACGCTCCAACAAATCACAGAAGCTCAAAATTTTCTTCGCTCTCGGTTGCTAAGAAAAGTCATCTTATTTATTTAATTGGGCAGATGCAGAGAATCACAGTGGGAAACAACTCAAATCCCACTTAAAGTGTGTCTCACCATGTTCAACTTGTGTGGTTATAAGTAAGTTTGAACCAAACCTGATTATTTAAGTTGCATTTATAAAAAGTTCCAATAATAATTTTTTTATAAAATTAATTTTTATTACTTTAATTATTGTCATCTTTTATTACGTTAAAGTTATTGCTTGTTAATTTATTGTTATCGATTTTTAATAATTTTCAAATGAAGGATGTGTAGGTTGTTGTTCTGTTTATTGTGTACAAGGCCTTGTAGCTCTTACTCGTGTTTAATATAATTTGTTTCTTTGATAGGAGGTGTGCTTTGTCAAGCTGAGTATCTGAAAATCAAGGTTTAAGCCAACCACACTGTGTTCCATGCGAAAAAATGAGACACTTTTTCCTTGTAATTTATATTGAGGTGTAAACTAATTTATATAAATTAGTATAAATTAAATTATAAATTAAAGGTAAAAATTGAATCAAAGGTAAAACAATAAATTAAATTATATCATTTATATTGAGGTGTAAACTAATTTAAATCATTTATATAAGAAAAATATTTAAACTAATGTTTAAGGGTAAAATGGTAAATTAGATATTATCTTCCCTCCCCTCTCCTTCTAAACCAAACAAAGGATCATTAAAAATCCTTTCCCTTCCTCCCCTTCCTACCAAACCAAACAAGGTGATCCTCCATCCTCCCCTCCCATCCCCTCCAATCCATCCCCTCCCTCTAAACCAAACAGGCCCTTAGTGAATCTGCATTACTTCCAACTGGAGAGGATGATTTTGACTCGACTACATCAGTAGCCAGGATGGTAGAAAAAGAGGGTAAGGGTGTAAATTAAACACCCACGGAATGGGGCACACCCCCTTACAAGCATCTGCTGTTAGTTGATCCGCTACACAGTTTCCCTGTCGGGGAGTAAAAGAGAGAGAGAACCCAGCTTGTGATGACAGGAGATACAAAATATCCTCAAGAATGTTTCTCCAACGCCATTCACCAAGGTTGACTTGACCTTTCAATAGACATGATACAAGCATCTGGCAATCAAATTCAAATATGATGTTTGCATTTCCAATATCATAGGCTATCATTAATGCTCGCTTAAGGGCTAGTGCTTCTATCATGAGAGCTGAAACTGATTTAACTTTATCAATGAAACCCCATTAAAATTCCCCATCAAAGTTTCGACATACAATTCCTATAGCAGCTGCTTTCCTCCTTTCATTGAAGGCGCTGTCAATATTAATTTTCAATACATGTTCGAGGGGGGGGGGACCAAGTGTGTTTGAGATTATTGCTTTGATCATTCTCAGCAGCTGGTTTAAAGAGCTTGATAACTTCTCAGTACTCATAAGAGAATTTCCGGGCTTGCTCAATAATCCTTCGTGGGTCAGGATCTATAGCACTAAAAGCATTGTCATTTCTACCCTTCCAAATGAGCCACAAAAGCCAGCTAACCATTGTGATGTCAAGATCAGATAGGGGGTTCTGGGGATTAAGAATACTCTCCCACCAGATAGCAAAATAAGTAATCAAGTTAATATCAGTCTTCAAAGAAAGTCCACTCCCAAACCAGACACAGTGAGCCCAATGACAATGGAAGAACATGTGTTCAATTGTTTCAGCATTGCAATTACAAATAGGGCATATATTTGATTGTCCACACCGCTACTTGAGTAGCAAAGCTTTGGTTATTGCATTAGAGAGTATTCTCCTGATGAAATTAACTATTCTTGGCTCAGACTTAATCTTCTAGGTTATCCTTTATACATCAGTAGTAATATGGTTAGATGAGGCTGCTCTGGCATTATTTGTAGGGGCTGAGCAAATCAAATAATTATACCCTCTCTTCACTGCCAACCCAAGCGACCCCCCACGCCATCCGATCTTCACGTTCTACCATAGCTAGAGGGATCTTGCTGATAATATTAATAATATCTGCATCCACAATCCCATTCAACAGTGACAGCTCCCATTGCCTGCTATGAGCCTCTACAAGTACAGAGACTTCTTCATCTGAATTTTGTAAATCCTCTCTGTCTAAAGTCGAACGATGCGTGGGAGTATGGGGAATCCACTTATCCTTCCATAGTATTACTATTCCAATTTTCCAGCAAAGTTCATTCTTAATGATTTCCTTGCCATCCACAATGTTGGACCAACACCAAGAAGCTTTATGCCCTTTCACTGCATCAAGAAAATTACCATCTGGAAAACAGATTCCTTTGAGGACTTGTGCCCACAGTGTCTCTAGCTATTAAAGAGTCTCCACGCTATTTTTGTAGGTAAAGCGTTATTCAATAGTCTCGAAAGCCCATGCCACCCTCCATTTGCGGCCAAGTGAGAAAGCCCCAAGCAACCCAATACATTTTGTTACTATTGTTACTTCCTTCCCACCAAATTTTGACACAAGACTATTCAACTCTTTGCTTGTCTTAACAGTAAACTTAAAAGTAAGGTATAAAAAATTGGACCAGACATTGAATCGGTCAAGGGAGTGTTTTAAGGGTTAATGGGTTAGATCAGGGTCAACCCGAGATCAAACCGATAATGATAAAATAATTTAATTTAATTAAAATGTGTAATAATATTTAATCATATTTAAAAAAAACAAAGGCAATGCTTAGTTTAACTTTAAGAGAACACTTTTGTTTTTGCTATGTGACAAAATTCTCTGATATAATTTATATAATACTGTATAAAATTATTTTTCAAAGTTAATTTTAACACTACTTTTAAATTACTCTCTCTCTCTTTTCTTTTTCTTTTCTTTATCTAATTCCATCTCTCTGCCTTGTTATGCGTTTTTCTCTTTCTATTGTTTTTCTTAACTCTCATACTTTCCCTCCCTCCCTCTGTCTTGGGGGACACTTCTTCATTTATTACTTGTCATATCATCATTTTATCACATACCCCCATGAGTTCCCTCTCTTCATTTCCAACTATTCCTTCTCTTTAGCTTTTCACTTTCTCCTTCAAACTTCTAGTGAACAGCTTCCATTTTCATATTTAATTTCTTCTCAAAGCACACTCTCCATCCAAAATCAAGTCCTCGTTAAAATATGGATGGACATGAATAGAAAAAAATGAAAAAGTTTTGAAGATACTCAGCCATTTGTCTTATCTATTCTTTTCTTCTTTCTTTTGTCAGTTTGACTCTCTTCATCCATTCATTTTCGACTCTTTTCCATTTTTCTCCAAGGGATTCAAAGTTTTTCTGGGTACAAAAGCTAACCTAGTTAATTAACCCGCTCAACCCAGTGGTTTATCCCGATTTAGGCCGAGTTTCCTCGGTTTATGGCGAGTTGCACTAGGTTAAGTTTCCCCCGGTCAATGACCTAAACCAGATCGGATTCCTGGCCGGTTCACCGGTTTCCTGTCTAAACCGACCGGTGCGGTCCAATTTGGTTTTTCGAACATTGCTTAAAACATGCCATTGGGAAGATAGGGATAGAAATAATCACTACTTTTATCATAACCTCTCTTTTTGCAAAGGATAGGTGCCAACTACTCCACCTGTAAATCTTCTTACTCATTCTTTCTCTAACGTATGCAAGAGCTTGGTGCTTTGTTTTTCCCCACACATTTGGGATACCTAGATATTGTCTAGGATCTGAACCTTCTTCAATGCCAAGAATATTACAAACAGTCACTTTCACATGATTGGGTGTATTCTGGGAGAAGAAAATGCTGAACTTATCAAGATTGGCCAGATGCATTACAATAATCTCACAAAATTCCAGCCAAACTTTCACAACTCTTTTGCTCTGCATTCATGAATAAAAGAGCATCATCCGCAAAAAAAGTATGAGATATCTCAGGGCAATGAGTACTAAGTTTAATCCCTTTTAAATTGCCCATCTCTTAGTTTTTCTTAATCATGGATGAAAGACATTCAGAAACCAAAATAAATAAATATGGTGACAAAGCATTTCCTGGGCGGAGTTCCCTCCCTAGGCTAACTACTACAAAAAGGAGCTTTTGTAGCGTCCTTTTTGTAGCGCTTATTCTACTAAGTGCTACAGAACAAACATATTGTAGCACTTAGTCAAACAAGTGCTACAATATGTTGATGCGTACTGTAGCTTGTTTGAAAGGGAGAGCTACATAATCCTTCTTTAAATTACTTAAAAACAATAATTTGCATATTGTAGCATTTTATTAAATAAGTGCTACAATAGGTTCAATTATTTTTTAAAATGAAAGCAATTATTTGTAAAAAATAAATCATGTATTTCTTAACGAAATTTTTACTTATCTAATAATTTAAAAAATATAAAAATAAAATTATTTATTGTAGCATTTGTTCAGACAAGGGCTATAATAGTGTTTTTTTAATATCTATTAAACTCTAATTTTACCCCACTAACCCCACTCCACTTAAAGGGATGGAAAAATTCCCTCTTCTTCACGCAAACATAGCAAGTTGTACCCTGACTCAAGCAATAAAATTGCCAACATGTCCACACCTCCCCAAGCTATAGAGTATTCTTAAAGGGGAAGAAGGTTGCGCATAATCTTTATGCTTGAAATGGATGAATAGGATGGTTTGTATTCTTTTCTTTTGTAAGGACTATAACTGTTGCGCCCTTTCATTCATTTATTTTAATAAGTTTTCTTTTTTAAATTTTTTGGTGCTTAACTTGAGCAGATCATGAAGGTAACTGCCGCTGCTCAAGCAAGAAAGGAAAAGGACATTCAAGGTATTCAGTGGGAGAGGTTGAACATCATGAGAGAAAGGTACAAATTGTCAACGCTTGAATAGTATCGAAATTACAAGAATGTACCATCATCTGCAGAAGTTGAAGACAAGGTATTATTTTCTTGAACTTTTTTCTTATTTTTCTTTAATTATGAATACAATGGAATTTTAGAGGGGACGAGGGTTATATTTAGCATCCTGAGAAGTAAGAAGAATGTCTTAGTTTTCAAATTCTTTATTGGTTTCTCCCCTCCCTGATGCTTTTTTTTTTTATCTGGACACAATTTACAATTGGTCATTTTCGATTCTTAGAAGCTATATATTTCGTTTAGGTATGTAATGTTAAATTGAAAGTTTTGAACCTAGTATTCAGCCAGCACTTCTAAGATATTATATCCCATTCAACTAATGATTACTATGGTGTTATTATTGTAGAAATGGATGAGTCTATGGATTATGCAACATTTGTGCTCATTCTTAGAGATTCAATTTCACATTGGAGACAGCTGGTAGGTTTTCAAATAAGTTTATGTTGTTGTTAATTTCGCCACTTTTTGATTTTATTAGTTTGATGAATACATGCTTGTGACACTAGAAACCAGACATTAGATTTCACCACTTTTTGATTTCATTAGTTTGATGAATACATGTTTGTGACACTAGAACCTAGACATTAGGCATCTTTTATAGTTAAGATATGTATCATTCATGCTTTATGCTTTGATTTTTTATTTTAGATTTGGTTAGTTTCAATTGTTTTAAGTTTGACTTTAAGAACTTTGCTTATTGATTATTATGCTTTGTTGAATAAGCCTTTAATAAGATGGAATTCTACTTTCACTTTACAATTCTTGAGTCATCCTTCACTGAGTGATCTTTTGATTAATATGCTATAAAGGTAATCTGAAATTTACAAACTTTTATTCTATTTAAGCCTTTTGAACTAACATTTTTCTTTGCTCAACATTCATAGCATTCTCAGTACAAAGTCTCAAGCGGTTTGACATTGATGTTACTAATTCTTCTAAGACACACACACACACACACACATATGATCTGTTGGAGGCTTGAAGTATGGTTGGCAATTTATTATATTTTTTCTTTTCTCGTGAATATGGATAATAACTTCCTTATTTTAACTCAGTTCAAGGAAATGGGTGGAAGTACGAGACCTGTTGAATCATTGAAAACAAATGAACCACCTACAAAAAAGAAGAAAGGCCTTGTTGAATAGATGAATTGGATGAAGAATTTAAAAATTAATGCATAGCATGTGGGACTGATTTTGGGGCTTTTGTTTGTAAGGTTGATCTTTCCTCTCCTTTTTGAACTGAAGTTTTATTTCTTGTGCTTATTTACTAATGGATTAATTATTCATGCTTATGACAACATCATTATAGGAATTAAGGGGATTTTTTTTTTTGAGAAAAATGCACACGATATGATTGCTTGATCTAACATCCAATGAGAATGGTCAGCCACTGAAACACTTGTTTCTAGCACAATGGTATGCTTCTCTAACTCATCTCTTTCATGTGCCAATAATTAATTGATATATTTGCTTTTTGATATGCATTTCCCCTTGGAAATTGTTGGATCTTATAATAAAAACTATTGAGCCTTTTGAAATTATTTACATAGAGCTTTTCAAAGGAATTGGGGGATTCTTGAAATTGGTTGTGCCTTTTGCAGTTATGATGTGGTAAGTTTATCTTTTCTATTCTTTTTTGTCCATTTACTTATTTTTCTAGATTATACATATTCTAACTTCATATTGGTTTCTATCTTTAGTCTAGAATGGTGGCCATTTGAGTTGTTGATTTTGCTCCATGGGCTATTGCCAAATCCTTACGGCTTGAAACTTCAGTTCTATTTATCTTATTAAGATTTGGATTATATATTATTCATTTTATTAAGATTTGAGTTAGGTATTTAAGGATTTAAATTAGATATTTGGATGGGATTGGATATTTTTTGAGGAAAAATTTTACGTGAATATTTTATTGTTAAATTGGATATTTATGGGCTTTGGAAAATCATTGAGATATGTATAGCAATTTTAGTGATGTTTGTCTGAAAGTTTATTAGATATAATGAATATATAAATTTGTATATAAAATTGTTGTCAATTTAATTTTATTTTTTTTAAAAGAATTTTACCTTTTGTAGCACTTTCTTGAGGAAGAGCTACAATATATGAATCTTTTTTTATGAAAAAAATTACCTATTGTAGCGCTTTTCTGACAATGTGCTACAAAATGGCTCACCTATTGTAGCACTTTTTAAGAGCTACAAAAGCCTATTGTAGCACAGGCATTTATAGCGCTTCAAAAGGGCTACAAAAAGCAAAAAATAAGTGCTATAAATAAATTTTTTTTTTGTAATAGTGCTAATAGAGGTTATCTTCTCTACTGAGATGCAAAGATTAAGGTGAACAGTCTCCACACAATTCATAACCAAATTAACCCATCTCGCTGACAAACCAAATTTTAGAAGCACTTGCTTTAGAAAATTCTATTCAACTCTATCGTATGCTTTATTCATATCCATTTTAAGGGCAAATTTGTACTTTTTACAGGACTTTTTTCTTTAAAGATAATGATACACCTCACGAGTAATTACAATGTTATCATGAATAAGTCTACTAGGCACAAAAGCACCCTAACTCTGAGATACTCAATTATTAAGGAATACCTTCATCTGATTAGAAATAATTTTGGAGATAACTTTGTAAGAGAAATTATACAAACCATTTGACCTAAAATGAGTTAACCTATCAGGCTTATCAACTTTGGGAATAAGAGTTATATAAGTGCCATTAATTTTGTTTAGGCCTAGAGCTTTCATTCCACCAAGGCCTGTTTCAAAGAACTATTTGACCATAGCAAATGGACTCTCACCCACCTCATCTAGGGGTGTTCGGGATCGGGAAATGTCATTCCCGATCCTGATCCCGAGAAGGGTTCGGGAATGATTTTCATTCTCGATCCTGATCCCGAAAATTTTCCCTCCCGACGGGACGGGAAATGTTCGGGATCGGGATCAGGAAATTCTTGATCCCGGATTTCTTTTTTTTTTTTTTTAATTCCTATATTAATTTTGTTGTTTTATTTTCTTTAGTCTAGTATAAATATATAATTTGTCTAATATCATATTGTACCAAATTAGTCCAATATAAATATATCATTAGTCCAATACATGCTTAAAAAATGAAATTAACTAAATTACAGTAACTAGATTGTCCAAATATATCATTAGTCTTATACCCACATGGACATGGTTGATTTATAAACCGATAGGTAGATCGGATTGGTACTGTAACTTCAGATCATGGGTGATCTATGAGCTCAAGCATTAGTTTGATTTTCACGCAAATGTGTGTTTGAAACAGAAACATGAGCTGATTATTGGATTTTAACTTAGAACTAATCAGTATGGGCACATCATTGTTGTGAATTTGGTTTCCATTGTCAGGCCTTGTTGCCAAAGCTAGTTTTGTATTTTTCACTTGCACCGGTGAATTGAATTTGCATACAAACTATTGACTTATGGGTTGGGTTTTCTTTGGTGTACAGGCTACTAAGTTGTATTGCTTCGTGCACAATGTTTCTGTCTGCGGAGAATGTATCTACTTCCCTGAGCACCAAATCTGCGTGGTAAGTTTGTATTGTTCAAATTGATTTTAAACTACTGCTAAGATGGCCTGGCCGGATTCTCTTTCTCCTAATTACCTCCCCCTTTCGATTTGGCTGAACTTTGTTCACAACATTTATATTATCAAGGATTTGTTCTTATATTGTGGACTTATACTTAAAATTATTCTTTTCTTTATGTTTTCTTGGAGACTAATGATAATGGACAATTATTTTCTTTAGTCTAGTATATTTATTAAATTAGAATTATTTAATAAATAGTAAATGAAATTAACTAAAAGAATAGATATTACCTTGAGGGTGTTAGGGATTTTCACATTTTATTTTGCATTTGATCTTGCTTTCTTAAATATTTTAAAAAATTATACATAATATATATATATATATATTTTTTCGGGATCGGGAAGTCCCATTCTCGAAAAAAAATTTCCCAATCATGAACTTTTCCCGTCCCAAAAATTTCGAGACAGGAAAATCCCGTCCCGATTTGCTCGGGATCGGGACAGGAAAAAGTTGCACACCCCTAACCCCATCCCAAGAAGTTTGGTAGAATTTACCTGAAAAACCATCTGGGCTTAGAGCTTTTATTCTACCAAGGTCGAAAGTTGCCACTCGAACTTCTTCCTTGGTAATAGGCATGGGTAATTGCTCATTTGCACTATCATCAATTTTAGTATCAATAAAATCCAGCACTACTTCCATTGATCTAGATCCAGATTTTGTGAATAGAGTTGTAAAATGATCTGTAAAGGCTGCATGAATTTGTTTCTCCAGATTCTTTGTTTCTTTTCATAGGATATCTTTCAAAATATTTTAGTATTTTTATTTATAATAATTTTTTTAAAACCTAAGTAGTAATTAATATATTTTTTTTCAAAAATACTCTCAAATTGGTGTTTTGGATTAATTAAAAGATAAGAGGACTTAATAAAGAGTATTCGTGAAAAGTATGGAATGATGTTAAAACTTAAAAAGCGTCAATTGTTTTTGAAACTTGAATAAAATAGATAAATTTGTTAAATAAAAGAAAACAAATTAAATATAAAAGGACAAGTCGCCTTAATTATTTTAAAAGCCAAGTTAAAATGTGAAAAAAAAAAAAATGCGATGGACTTTTCTGCTTAGGCCTTAAAGAAGATGACGTATGTTTTTGGGTCGCACAGGCTTTTATTTTTATCTTGTTTTGGGCTTGGCTAAAGGTGTATCCAACACTTTTATCTAATTTTTAAGGTGTAATCATCATTTTTAAGTATTTAAGGGTATAATTAGCACTTTAAAATATTTTTGGAAGTGCAATTAGTATCTTAATGTATTTAAAATTGAACAATTATACCCCTTCACTAACAGAATGCTAACTCTATTTGCTGAAACATTCTTCCTTTCATCTTTCATCAATCTTCAATATGTTCATCTCTTCTTTTAGTATTTAAGGGTACAATTGTGCCCCTAATGTATTAAAAATGGAGCAATTGCACCCCTTCACTAATAAGATATTAACTCAAGGTTTGGGGTTTATCTTTCTCATCGTATTTCCCCTATCATTATGATGAAAGTATTTGGCTTTGGTCTTGTTGAATCTCGAGACCTAAATAAAAGAATAAGCCAAGTCGAAATCAGAGGGGACTTTTATTCATAGTAAATTATCAGTTTCAATAACAGATGCATGAATATATTATATTGTATTAAATTTCCTAAGTGAAGGGGTGTAATTGCTCTATTTTTAATACATTAGGTACTGATTGTACATTCAAAAATAGTTTAGGGTGCTGATTGTATCCTTAAATACTGGGTGATGATTGCCCCTTCAAAAATAGTTTAGAGTGCTAATTGCATCCTTAAATACTTTAGGGTGCTAATTGCATCTCCAAAAATAGATCGAGGTGTTAGATGCACATTTACCCTTTGGGCTTTTATTTAGATGGGGATTGAGTTTAGCCTTAAATATAAAATTTTAATTCATTTTATTTTTCATATTTATTATTTACTAATATATTTAATTTCTAAATTGATATATAATCTAACATTATAATGAGAACTTTGAAGAGATCTAATCACATTCATTTTAATTACCTAATTTATGTCATTTCTTTAATCTACCCAAATCGATCAAATAATATTATATTCAAGTAAAATTAATTTGACTAAAGTATATGTTTAGTCTTTTATATTTGTATTAAATCTCATTTTAGCCCCTTAAGTTTCAAAGAGAGCATTTTTAGTCCTTTGACTCTAACACCATTTGTCTCACTTAATGGAAAATGTTAACTCATCAGACTTAAGTAATAACTGTATAATTAAATGCTGACAGAATATAGTTACATTTTAATATTTTTCATTAAGAAGGAAAAAAAAAAAAGAAAGTAATAGAGAAATAGAAAAGGGAGGAATTCTCGGTGCAAGCTGAAATCTAAAGAAGACATTTTGACTGTCTCGTCCTAAATTTTTCGAATCCATTTTCTGAAGATGCGTAAGAATTGGTCTATCTCCTTATCTTGGGTAGTCATTATTCCTTCTCTCTAATTTGATGGATGTCCCGTGCAGGGATGAGATGCTCGTGGCAGGATGAATCACAAGAATGAAACCTAGATAGAATTCCTCAAGATCCCTTTGTTTTCATTTTCAATCTTTTTTAATTTACGATATTTAAAATATAAAATGTTATATTAAAAGAATATTAAAATGTAAACATGCTTTCTCAAGACAGTCATGACTTAAGTCTGATGAGTGAGCATTTTCCATACCATTAGGTGGGACTAACGGTATTAGAATTGAGAGACTAAAAATATTCTTTTTAAAACTTAAGGGATTAAAGTAAAACTAATACAAACATAAATGATTTAATGTATACTTTAGTCAGATTAACTTCTACCGGAACAAAAAGAGATAAGCTACAGCCTAATTTTATATTTTTTCATAGTAAATATTTAGCTAAATATATAATGAATGGGATCTTGGGCCAAATTTAAAAGTAAACAAAAAGTTTGTTTTAAAGTAAAGAAAAAAAAAATTTAAAGGGAGTCAGTCTCATTTTTTTTTTTTTTTAAAATGTTGTGACAACTTAGGTATCAGATAAGACTAATAGAGTATTTCTAAATACTGTAATCGAAAAAAAGGAAAAAGAGTATTTCTAAATCAACAAAGTCATCTCAATCAGAATTAAACCTACACACCACATGAATGACAACAGCCAATGATCCCAGAAGTCAGCAGCTTATCTGATTTCAGCAAAATGAGGGGCAATGGTTGGTGTAAATTCTGGGAAACAAAGTTCAAAGCCACATACATATCTATCTGCACTTGAGATTCAAAAATAGCCCAAACTCTAAGAGATTATGGACATTTAGTATTTTCCCTTTCTCTTTACTGATCTCTGACTGTAGAGTCAGATATTGGCTTGTTGAGTTTGCGATCATACTACAATGTGGGGGTATATATACACAATCTGAGGCTCATCATCAACTTCAAGTGCTTAAGCATGTGCCCTTAATTAAAGACTGTCATTGTTGATAGCATAGGACTGAAGTCCATTTCGAGATTCGGCCAACATCTGGAAATATGCATGAGGTCCCCAGCCTACATAATTCAAGCTAGATAAGTCAAATTAAGCTCCATTTTGACTAATCATTCTTCTTCTTTTCCCCCCTATCTGATAATTTACAGTGAATTATCAGTATCTTAAGAAGAGAAAGAACTGAAGTATGAATCTGTCGCAATGACTTGCATATCAGCTGATGCAGATTTCCTATTAATTAAAAACTCATTGCATAGTTGGTGAAAAAAGCAATAAATAAATAGAATCGTATTGGATTATTTCATTAACCTGTCCTAAAAATTCTGTGCTATGGGTTCTTAGAGCGACATCTCATGACAGCCGCAAGGAGCATAGACATGTGTTCATGAATGAGGATATATTTCTTTGGCACACTTCTTTTCAGTTGCTAATAGTTAAAACAAACAGTCATATTGCTGATGCAGAACACATAATAAAAGAAAGAAAACAGGACAAAAGGAAAAGTAGAGAACAATATTAATATATTATTAATTGAAGTCTAAAAAATTACTATAAAAGAACAGTTCATGGACATACCATCTATGTCGTACGGAGGTGGAAAGAATTGCAAGTAACAAAAGGATGCTACTACTATCCCTGCATAAAAAAGATACTCAAATAAAAAACTTGACAGAATAAAAGAGATGAAAAAAACGAGCATGTTTGATTTTGTTATAACAGACTGCAGGCAACAAAATAGTACCTATAAGACCTCCAGCAAATACATCTTCCCAATGATGCCAATAATCATCAACTCGAGAGACTCCAACCAGAGCTGCCATGAGTATTGGCAAGAAAACAATACAGAGCTTTGCAATGTGACCCCTACGATCAAATGCCTTAACTTTTCCAGATAGATACCAAGCAAGAAAGCTAAGACCAGCAAAAGACCCTGCATACAATAAGTGAGTCTTTACAAGATTATATCGTCGAATTCTATGAAGCATGTGATAAACTCTTAATCTAGAACAGAAAATTGAATCTATCCCCAAGATAGACCAACAAAACCAAAAATTCGAAATTTCCTTTACATGATAGTTGAATCATGCAACCATAAAACTTGAGCCTTATAATAGACCCTTTAGAGTAGTATGATGATATATGGACGAACGCTCAGAGTCTAGGTGCACTTTTTTTCGTGGAAGCTAGCTTGTCCATGACTTATTATCTTGGGATGTTACTTTAATCAGAAACAACTTATGCTTTGACTTAAACCATCAATCATTTAAACTAATTAAGCATGTAATCAGTAGGATTGATGACAGTACATACAAGAGGTATGCCCACTGGGAAAGCTTTTGTATCCTTCCTTGATAACACTCAGAAGTCCAGTACACTGAACAGCTCTTGTTAATGGCTCGAATGCCTAATCATATCACACACCAATTCACCAATGCCAATCTTAGTGAGCACATTATTAAGTAAAAGCAATATGCATCACATGGAAATGGTGTGAATTAGTTAATCTGACTGGTTTAAAATTTACAGCATGGAGAACCCACCCCTTTGCCATCAGGAAAACAACGCCAGAAGAAATCTGGACGTGGCCGTCCAACCCCATCTTTAATAGCATCAGTTATAACCGCAGTAATGAGTACAGAATATAGAAGACCTGAACACACATGTAGCAATACGTAATAAGATTATGGTGAAACCAGAGTGACGCGGGAAAGATTCAAAATTTCAAAACGTACCCAATATAGCCTGATGGAAGTCATAAACATCCTTGCGAATGATGTAGTAAACATTAATGACAATAAATGGCACCAGTATTGCTATCAACTGCCCAGAATATAATGAAAATCAAGAGTTTATCTTTTGATTTGATCTTGCTAATCATCAACATCACATGCAATATCAGCATGATATAAATTTATTTTTAATGAAATTGATCCAAGGAAGAAAAACTTACTGGAACAGCCCAAAATGGAATTGTATTGTCTTGCAATGGGAATCTCAGGTCTGTCATCATCCACTCTCCAACAAAGCGATGAAATGGATTTATCACATTCAAAATGACATCAATCACAGCAAGAAGCATGAGAATCAACCAGTCATGCAAATGTCTTCTTGCCACCTTAGCTCCATGTGATC
Source organism: Inga laurina (assembly GCA_963855925.1). Taxonomy (NCBI): domain Eukaryota; kingdom Viridiplantae; phylum Streptophyta; class Magnoliopsida; order Fabales; family Fabaceae; genus Inga; species Inga laurina. The sequence goes on along the minus strand of OY979712.1, from coordinate 8,367,647 downwards.
GGATGGTGTGCACACCCAAATGGATTTCAGGCATTTCTTGTTGAGAGGAAAAAGAGCAGCAAAAGTCATTTTAGAAACTAAAGAACCGGAAATCAACGGAAATAAAGTGAGAGCAAAGGCAGAATGGAGTACCTAATGAAGAAATGTCAGAGACAGACATTTGCTGTTATAAAGTGACATCAAGAAAATAGAACAAAGCAATAGTCATCTAGCAAACCAAAACAGAGCAGCGCAGAAAATAATATGATTTTCAGTTGGTTAATGGAGAATGAACCTGAATTTACAAACAAATGTTCATTTTTTAGTGTTCAAGGAATCAATGATGCCCCTACAAATGTAATTATGTACCATTATCATCAACATTAAACTCGGTAACTCTTCTATCTTACCACTAGTTATTTACCCTTTCTAATATTTTATTTCATATTTTGCCAATTTGTAGCTTTTTCCTCTCTTTTTTCCAGGTAAGAGCTTTTTCGTCTCCTACAAGTAAACGTATATTAAATAGCATTTTCATTGGAGGTAGGAACATAATCCTCGATTTAATCCTTACGACCCCTCATGTGATTGTAATTACGATCACAAACATTAACATCCTTATGGACAAAAACAGTTGCTCTGCCCTTTTCATATTCCAAAGCTACTTCGGTTTCTATCTTTTTCCAAAACTGATTTGTCACCCAAGCAAGAGTTCGTTCAAGGCTCGTCGAGGAGCCCCAAAGAAATGAACAATAAACTCTCCAACGGACAATTATTTGAACATCATATGGTTCTGATAATATATAATAGTAATTATTTTGTTTTATTATTGTCGGTTTAACCAAACTTCTCGTCCATCAATGGAAGAAAGAAAACCTAAGTCTGAGTCAATATGACAAGTTTTGGCTCTTGGTTTTGAATGTCACAGTTCTGCAGAAAATAACACGAGTGAAACCAAAAAGAATACTTCCTCGAGTAATTTGCAGTTTCAATTACAAGCATGAAGTTGCATAACTGGAAAGAATTTCACTCCAATTTGCAGGAACCGCTAGCGAGAATCATCAGTAAATTATACATAGAAGAGGATGGCAGAAGATTATAAAAGCTAACTAAAATCTCCAGTCAGTCATGTCAGATGGAATAACTCAACTGGCAGATAAAGAATGAAAAAGGCCAGGATTTCTAATTCAAATTTAAACTCACTGTAATACTCGTAATTAACAACAGAATGAAAGAAAAGAGGCATGATAGGAACTGAAGAAAGAAAACAAACACTCATTACAGCTTAACTTCTGAGAAAAGAAAACAACACTCAAAAAACCGTAAATCAAACACTTGAAGAAGCAAAGAGAAGCGCAATGTAGAATTGATAAGAGAAAAATTGAGGAAGCAAGGGGTAGTTACCTGTACGAAAATTGAAGCGAGCGAAGAAGGAAATATGGGAATTGAGGAAGAAGAAGGAGGAAGGCGCGTGGGAGGAACGTGGAATGTGAAGGAAATGAGAAAATTGTAATGCGAAGGAATGTGGAAAAGCCTCTAATGGCTGATTTGTTGATAAGTGACTTTTTTTTGTGTAATATGCGCTCCGCAATGTTGAGAAAAGCCGGGAAATGAAGAAGACCGGTGGGCCTGATAGCGACAAATAAGGGCCTGTTTGGTACGCTTGAATTGAGGTGGGTGGAAATGGAAATGGAATTCATTTCCATGCTGAAGTATGTTTGGTATGATGGAATTGGCCTCCATGGAAGAGCCAATTCCATCAAATTGATGGAATTAAGCTTCCATCATATACCCCATGGAATTGTAACAAATTCCATGGAATTCTCATTTTACCCTTAAGATTTATAATTTCATATGATCATTTCCATCTATTACCCTCCACTACCTTTAAAAAAAAATAAAAAATAAAAAATTGAAGGACATTTTGGTATTTTTATACAAAAATTAGATCTCATTTCCATGACATACCAAACATACTTTTAGTCCCCATTTCCATATCCATTTCCATATCCATATCCATATCCATTTCCATCAAAATCAATTCCAGCGTACCAAACGGGCCCTAAAGGAAAACTGAAAAAAGGAAGATATGCCAAATTTCAAATTTAAAAGTGTATTATTTTTCTAAATATTGTTTATTTTTTAAAATTATAATTTTAATTTATATCTCTACATGAATTTAGTGTGGTTAATAAAGAAAATACTAAAAATAATTTAAATTTTAGGATAAAAATAAATACATTTAATTCTTTTTATTTATGTGTGTGAATTAATTTAAAACATTTTATGCATGATAAGGACAAGAGGGAGTAATTTTTTTTTTCTCAAACTTAACTATTCATATCAATTACACATATTAAAGGATTTCATGAAGGAATAAATTTAATACAAATTATTTTAAAAACATTTTAATAAAGCTAACACACTTTTTTTTACAAATAACTAAATTAACAAATCTTTTTAAGCTTTGTAAATTTATTATCTATCTCATGATAAATTTAAAAAAAAAGTACGCATATATGTGTTGGGGAAAAAAAGTACGCATATATGTATCTTTCTAACTGTGATGATATTTCAACTAGTTTACGTGGCTAATTATTTCTTCATGTTTAGTGCTTCTCTCTTAAAGCCCATATTGCATCTTTTTTTTTTTTGGGCAAGACATATGAGTTAAGCTATAACTATATTTAATGCTAATCAAACTTCTGGTGCCCCAAAAATGAGTTCCAATTAATAAAGAAATATTGAGCATTTGAGCCAATGTCTTAAAAGTCAGACCAGACGTTGAGCCGGAAATAACAACGGGTCATGCTCCGAATGATTAGATTGGTTGGGCCGTCCGGTTTAGCTGGTGACGTAATAATTAAATTAAAATAATATTATATAAATATATGATGATTGAAATATAATTAATCCTTAATCCAATTTAATATTTTTTAATTATAAGGAAAAAAAGATATCAATAATAAAATATAAATATTACAAAGTACTAATTATAGTATAACAAAAAGAAAAATTAACCATATCATTAAGCAGATAGGGGGCCTTAATCCAATTTAATAAAAAAAATTAACAAAGTCACAACATATATTTAACAAAATGAAATAAAAAATATATTTTAATTACATGTCACTTGTTATGAATAAAATTTAAATACCAAAAATATATTTTGAATTATATTAGTTGACACTATTGAAATTAAACAAAATTAAAATTGTTAAAATTATAATTATATTATGACACATGCAATATAAAAAATGAGTGTTGGAAAAAAATATAAAAAATGAGTACTGTTAAAATATTTTGCTTTTCAAAACATGTGGTGGGAGATTAAATTATTTATAATAAAATTATAAGAGTGAAAATTGAGTCAAAAAACATAGCTAAAATATTTTTTATATGTTTTTTTTATTTTCTAATCCTTTTATATTGGCCCGTCTGGTTTTTATAAAACCGTTCTGGGTCCTAGCTCAATAGCTGCTTCCGGCTCAATGACAAGTAAATAATAACCTTTGGTTTTTATAAAACCGTTTTGGGTCCCAGCTCAATAGCGGCTTTTGGCTCAATGATAAGTAAATAATGGCCTAAAACGATCTAAATATTGAAACGGCCTAAAGACAAAATCCGAACCGCAATTATATCAGGTGGGGGTTTGACCAGTCGAACCATCCGATCCGATCCGACTATGAAAACCTTGATTTGAGCATCAAAGAAATTAGGTTTCACTCTACCAAGTTCAAACTTTGTTCCCAACTAAATTCTATATATATATACACATTATAATTCACGTTTAGTAAATAATAACAATTAGAGATCTTAGAGTGGGTGAGCCATACATTGTAAGGGCTTGTTTGGGTAGAGGTGACAGAAGTGACTGTTTTTTAATTTAACTTTTATAAAAATCGGATAGAATAAAAGTCAGATTATAAATGTAATTTATGTTTGGATTGATAGTGACAGAAGTGATTTTTTTAAAAAAAGCCAGACTTTTGAGCTTCTTCTCAAAAACTACTTTTAAAAAAGAAGCTCAGTTACCAAAATACCAACCCAAATATCATAATTTTCAAAAAACCAGAAACTATCATGATTTTTTTTTTAAAAAAAACCCATTTAGATGGCAAAACACCATCCGAAACAGGCACTAAATTCAATAAAAGTATCCCATTTAATCTATTTATTTTGAATAAGTTATCAACTTTAATCTATTTCATTGAGTAAGGTCAACAGCTCGGCTCACTCAACTCCCCAAAATTTTTACAACAATTTCACTTTTTTTTAAAAATAAATAAATAAAGGAGTAATTAATTTATTCTAACGATAAGATTCATGTAAAATCCAATCAATTAGTCCAAACAATTAATTAAATCCAGGTACTTTAAAACTTAAGCACTCAATGACAAAAATGCTCCTTCAAACTTCAACAATCTCATAAAATAATTACTCCTTCTTATCTTTAATATAAGATATATTTATCTAATTTGATTAGATTAAAGAAGTTAGTTAAATTAATTGATATAACATGTATTTTCTAAAGCACCTTAATCATCTTCTTTAATTCCCTCCTTCCTTCTCCTTATTGAATGCTATTAAGGGAATATCAATAGGGGTAAATTAGGAAAATATTGATAAATATAAAAATCATGTCTTATTATTTAGGACTAAGATCAACTCTCAAAATATATCCTATATTAAAGACTGGTGGATGTATTTAGTCAATTGAGATCTCATCAAAACCACAGGTTCTTTTAGAAATATCAACATATCATCTATAAAATTATTAGTAGAACTGATTAAGAGATCGCTAATTATATAGGTTGGCCTTGATAGTGGGTTATATGTATATTGAGCAAACATATTTCAAACCAACCATATATATATTTATATGAACGTATGTATATCAATATAAAAACAAAATCACTTTTCATTTAAATTTACCATTCACTCACTATTCATAAAAAATAAATGTCGTTCTTCCGTGTTTAAATTTAATTTTAAAATGCCCTTACACCCATATGCACCAAAAAAAAGAAAAATTCTATTGGAAAATCAAATCATATGACCTAGCATGAATAAACTAAATGATGTGATAGCATATAAATCACACTAATAATGATTAATTGTCCGTGAAAATTGGATGACATAACAGAACAAATATACTGGTGTTATGAATATTAAATATGTGGATATTCATTGACTCATATTACTCTTCCAGTCAACTTGACATAAAGAAGAAAAGAAGACTTGACACAAAGCAAAAGCAAAATAAGACAATGACATAAAGAATATACAAAGTAATCATGGTCATGCAACCAGGGTTAAATATAACCATGGTCATGCAACCAGTGTTAGATTTCTGACTCTATATAAAGGCCTGTAATCAATTGTTTCAGTTGAACTGAATGAGAACTTCTCTCTAGAAATTCTATCAATTTTCTCTGAATCCTATCAATCTTCTCTCTTATCACATATACTTTTATAACACGTTATCAGCACGAAGCTCTAAAAGAAGGTATGATCTTCTTATGGTTTCTTTAATGATTATATATACCTTGTTTTATTTTATAGATCTAGGATAATCTGAGCCACTATATAGAATTAGAGAGATACTTTTACCGATTGTTATATAACATCGGGTTCCATGACTAAGATTGGAGATCGTCATTATTTTTATATCATTTATATATCATTGTCAAGTTCTTTTATATTATTATTATTATGGCCAGAAGCCATACACATCTGATTCTTGAAATTATGACCAGAAGTCATAATATTTTAATTTCTTATAATATGGCTAGAAGCCATATCCATTTGATTTTCTTATTATATGGTTAGAAGCTATATACATTTTTTTTTATCTTATACGGCCAGAAGCCATATCTCTTTTCTTATTATATGGCCAGAAGTCATGTACAACTTTTATCCTGAAGATAATAGTTAATTCCTCATCTTGAGATTAAATGGCCTTAAGCCATACATGTTTTAATTTTCTTATCTTGCCTTATGAATTATTTATTGTCTTTATGAATTTACAGTTATTATATTGCATATTTACATTTCATATTTTAATTATTTTCATTTATTTCTTTAATTAGTTTGAACCATGGCAAATCTAGCAAAACTTGAAATTGTGGCACTTGATATTACCGAGAAAAATTATTTATCTTGGAAGTTAGATGCGGAAATTCACTTGAATACTAAAAGTCTGGAAGACACAATCAAAGAAGGGAATCATGCATCCAACCAAGACAAAGTCAAATCCATGATTTTTCTTCGTCACCATTTACATGAGGATTTAAAAATTGAATATTTGATAGTAATGGATCCACTTGTCCTTTTGAACAATTTGAAAGAAAGGTATGATCACCAGAAGATGGTCATTCTTTCAAAAGCTCATTTTGACTGGATGCATTTGCGCTTGCAAGATTTTAAATCTATAAGCGAATATAACTCAGCTATGTTCAGAATTACTTCTAAATTGAAATTATGTGGAGAAAATGTTACTGATGATGATATGTTAGAAAAGACATTCTCCACATTTCATGCATCCAATTTGCTCCTACAGCAGCAATATCGTGAAAAAGGTTTCAAGAAATATGCTGGGTTAATTTCTTGTCTCTTTGTGGCTGAACAAAATAATGAGCTTTTATTGAAAAACCATGAATCCCGTTCAACAGGCTCAAATCCATTCCCTGAAGTGAATGTAGTAACAAATGAATTTTATTGTGGCCGTGGCCATGGACGTGGACATGGACGTGAACGTGGGCGTGGCTACAGCCGTGGCCGTGGCCGTGGTCGATATCATGGTGGTTCAAATTCCTACCAGAAGTAGGAAAAGATTGATAAGAACAAAAAAGGGGAAAGCAGTAGGCATAATAAATATGCTGATAATCCATGTTATCGATGTGGTGGCAAGGGTCATTGGTCTCGTACCTGTCGTACACCAAGGCACCTAGTTGATCTTTACCAAGAATCAATTAAAAATACTGGTAAAAGATCAAATGTTGAAGTTAATCATGTTGATCAGGGCGAGAATTCTGAATATGGCGATATAGATAATAACTATTTGGATGTTGTAGATTTCTTAATATAATTTAACTGTTATATTTTATTTAAAGTTGTTTATATCATATGTATTAATTTTAATTATGTTTTTATGAAGAATGAATCCTATTGGCATCAATCCTGAAGATTTATGTCTCGTTGATAGTGCAACAACCCACACCATACTTAGACATGATAAATACGAGAAGCCAATGTTCAGACTATATCTAGTAGTATAAATTTAATTGAAGGCTCTAGAAGAGCTAATATTATGTTACCTGAAGGAACAAAATTATGCATTGATAATGCATTTTATTCTACCAAGTTTAAAAGAAACTTACTGAGTTTTATATATATCTGCAGAAATGGATATCATTTAGAAACAACAACTAAAAATAATAAGAAATATCTTGTCATTACAAATATAGTTGCTGGTAGAAAATGCATATTAGAAAGTTTTCCTATTTTTTCTTCTGGTTTGTATTACACATGTATAAGCACAATTGAAACACATGCTATTGAGAACTAGAAGTTCACTAATGCTGACAAGAAGTTTGCCAATTCAAACCAGCAGTTTGATAATATAAACCAGAAGTTTACTAATGAATTTATTGTTTGGCATGACCGGTTAGGCCATCCCGGTTCAATCATGATGCGACAAATAATTGGGAATTCATGTGGACATACCCTAAAGTGAAACAAATACCACAATCCCATGATTTCTCATGTGCTGCATGTTTTAAGGGAAAGTTAATTATTCGCCCCTCACCAAGCAAAGTAGAAAGTGAGTCTCTCACATTTCTAGAATATAGATAGTCAAGTCGAGGATAATGAAGAAAAAATATTATCTCCAGAAGAGAATGTTGTAGTCCCAGAGGAGACCCAGGTACCTGATATATGTGAAAATAATAAGATCTCAATAAATTATGTCATGAATGGAATCCGATGGGATTGAAATGAAGTCAATGTTGACGATATTTTTGCTTATCATATAGCATATGATGTAATGAATGATAATGAGGATCATGAGCCAAAATCCATTAGTGAGAGCCAACATAGAAAAGATTGGTCCCTATGGAAAGATGCCATTAATGCAGAACTAAAATCATTGGCTAAACGAAAAGTATTTAGACCTGTAGTTCTTACACCTGAAGATGTAAAACCAGTTGGATGCAAATGAGTCTTTGTACGAAAAAGAAATGAAAAAGGAAAAATAACTAGATATAAGGCATGTCTTGTAGCCCAAGGTTTTACACAAAGACCTGGCATTGATTTTGAAGAAACGTATTCACCAGTAGTGGATGCTACTACTTTTCATTATTTAAGTAGTCTAGCAGTAGATGCAGGACTTGATTTACATCTAATGGATATTGTGACTGCCTATTTATATGGATCACTTGACAATGATATTTATATGAAAGTCCCTGAAGGACTTAAGATGCCAGAAGCATCCAATTCAAGTTCTCAAGAACAATACACAGTCAAGTTAAATAAGTCCCTGTATGGCCTGAAGCAATCAGGGCGCATGTGGTATAATCGTCTTAATGAATATTTGTTGAAAGAAGGATACAAAAATGATCTGATATGTCTATGCATCTTTATGAAAAGATCTAATAATGAGTTTGCTATAATTGCTGTTTATGTTCATGATATCAATATCATTGGAACTCCTGAAGAGCTTCAAAAGGCAATTAATTGTTTGAAGAAAGAATTTGAAATGAAGGACTTGGGAAGAACAAAATTCTGTCTTGGATTACAGATCGAGTACTTCAAGAAAGGGATCTTTGTATATCAAGAAACTTATACAAAGAAGGTCCTAGAGGGATTTTACATGGATAAATCTCATCCATTATGTACCCCAATGGTTGTAAGATCTTTGAAGGTGGATAAAGACCCATTCTGACCCCGAGAAATTAGTGAAGAAGGTGATGAAGAACTACTTGGTCCAGAAGTACCATATCTTAGTGCTATTGGAGCACTAATGTATCTTGCTAATCACATACGTCCTGATATATCATTTGCTATTAATTTATTATCAAGTTATAGTTATTCACCAACACGAAGGCATTGGAATGGAATAAAGCACATTCTTCGTTATCTCAGAGGTACTACAGATATGGGGTTATATTATTCAAATGTATCCAAGCATGAATTGGTTGGTTATGCATATGTCGGATTTTTGTCTGATCCACATGATGATAAATCACAAACGGGCTATCTATTTACATGTGGGAGGTGTAGCCTATTTCATGGCGATATATGAAACAGACTATATCAGCCACATCATCTAATAATGCAGAAATTCTAGCAATACATGAAGCAAGTTGAGAATGTGTGTGGTTGAGGTCAGTGATACATCATATACGTACAACTTGTTATTTATCTTTTGGCAAAATGATCCCAACAATCCTATATGAGGATAATGCTGCATGTATCGCTCAACTTAAAGAAGGCTATATCAAGGGCGATAGAACGAAGC